>CM057819.1:59307026-59907026 GCA_030067965.1 Latrodectus elegans
AATTTTAAAATTTCTTTTTCATAGCATCTAGCATTTCATTTTTATACATGTGAATGATCAGACGAACACGAATTCAATAAATCGGTTTTATTTTTAAGTTTTAACGATTTAGATTATTATAATGAAACTCAATTGGGATGTATTCATTTTTCCATTTTTAGGAGTATTTTAGTAATTATCATTAAGCCCTCCATACAATGCCCTATCATTCTATGTAGACACTTTCGTGACGAATTCAGAAACATCACTAATTCATGAATTTTTTTCTCATTCAATTCCTACTTATAATGAGACCTATTTTTCACATTATAAACTTATAGATAAAAGGCTAGAGGGAAAAATTTTATTTTCTGACAGTGTTGTAATACCATTCATTTTATAAAAATATTAATTTTTATAAACTGTTGTTTAGTGAATTGAAAAATTTTTTTCATACGTTTAGTTTTTATTTTATTTTTTTTTTAAAAATGTGCATAGTAACAGAATTTATTGGATTTATATATGCTACTAAAATATAAGATGTAACTAAAGGTCTATGTATGTCTAAATTAGTAACAAAACAAATTTATATTAATTAATAGTCTCCTACTTGCATTTTTACTTTTGAAAGTTAGGAATATAATTGTTAAACATTTTATTGCAAAAAATAACGGTGAAAGTAATTCTCAATTTTTTGTTTAAAAAAAATTAATTGCGATGTTTTAATTCAGTTTTAAAAGTAATCAATAACATTTTCCTTAAAAAGTATTTCTAATACTTATACATTAAATAAATAGGAAATAATAGTAGATACAGAATCACACATAACCTGAAATACCCTAAAATGTATCTTAAAATATTACATAGCATATTTAAAAATTTTCAGAAACATGTTTAGTAACGATATTTATTTTTATTTAAAATGAGACAGTGATTCAATATTTTCATTCCTTGATTTATTTAATTAAAAGTTTTATATTCATTGTATTTACTGTAAACCAGGGATATACATTAAGGAGATTCAGAATGACGTATCTCTGGCTTAGGTACAGGAAAATATGTTGGTGTAGCAATAACGACTAAGGCCTTTCAATGTAAATCATGGAATATTGTAGTGGCTTTTGCATTTTGAATTGATCACTATCTAACAATCAGTTTCCAACTGTTTTTCAATACTGCAAAATTAGTTCTAAAATTCGCTTTCGAAAGAAACTTTCCCCAAATTTAATATTCCTATTTTGAAAAATCATTGTTGTGTTTGCTTCAACATAGGCATGAATTCTGAAATAATTCTACCTGAGGTAGACTCAAAGATGAGCATTTAGTGTTAGAATCAATAAATATATTGTAGTTTAAACATCAGATAAAAAAAAACTTTTAAAAATAAACTTGCTATTTCATTTATTATATTAATATTTTTATTCATGCTTTATTCCAAAATTTTAGAGCGATAATAAGGATTGTTTGAAATTTTTTTCTTATATTTTTATGTCTGAACACTTCTATATTAACATACGACATATATTCTAGATAAAAACACCATGATTTGGCCTTGATCTAAGACAAAATAAGTAACAAATGATATCAATTCATGAAATTTAAATTAACAAATTCTACGATATGAAAAATGTCTTTTACGTAAAAATATTTTTTCTTGCATATTTGTACAAATAATAAATTTGTAATTACTTCTTGTTTACCTCATATCAAAAATTCTAATTTTAGCTTTTTATGTATTTTTTGTTAAGTTTATAAGCTTCTTTAATTAAACCGAGCAACTTCTTAAGGACAAGCGAAAAATATTATATGTAATATTTTATTGGGTATCCAAGCGTATATTGATGTTGCTCCTATACTTAGATCTCCAAATAAATATATTGAATCAGGGAAGATTTTGCCTGTGTATAATGAAATCACTCAGGAGTAGAGTTTAACTATCTAACACTGGATTTAAAACTCTCTAATAGACATAGAATCACTGTATTCTAATTTTCAATGTTGAATTTATTAGTAAAAGATACATAGAAGACGACAAAGATCTTTTGTAGACTATGTTGTGGAGAAAGCACATACCGTATATTGCTGTTATATTTGGCTGTTATATATGGACGATTTTGGGTATTTGGACGTCAGTATAATCCTGCAGAGGAACGATTGCTTATAACTATAATGACTCACACAAAAATAGTCTCAAAGCAGTGCTTTTCCATAAAAACATTCTATGTCCATCTTTTCTGTGGCATATACTACACTACTGGCCATTAAAATTGCTACACCAATAAGGCGACATGCTACAGACGTGAAATTTATACGAAAGCAAGAAGGTGCTGTGATATGCAAATGATTAGCTTTTCAGCGCATTCAGACAAAGCAGTCACCAGTATGGACACCTTCATTGTGTTTAAATGAGGAAATTGTTCAATCGGTTCCTCATACACAAATTGCATTTGAACGTTGTTGCCTGGTGAAAAGTTGTTGTGATGCCTCGTGTAAGAAGGAGAAATGCATACCAGCACGTTTCTGACTTTGATAAAGGTCGAATTGTAGCGTACCGGGATTGCGGTTTATCTTATCACAGTATTGCTTCTCACGTCGGTCGAGATAAATGACTGTTAGCAGAATATGGAATCGATGGGTTCAGGACGTTAATACGGAACGCCATGCGGGATCTCAACGGCTACCTATCACTAGCAGCCGAGAAGACAGGCATATTATCCGCATGGCCGTAATGGATCGTGCAACCACGTCACGAGACGTGTGTCAAGAAACAGGGTCGTTTGGAAGACAACAAGTGACTGCACGAACAGTTCGACGACGTTTGCAGCAGCATGGACTCTCAGCTCGGAGGCCATGGCTGCGGCTTCCCTTGACGCTGCGTCACAGACAAGAGCGCCTTCAATGGTGGGATCAACGACGAACCTGGGCGCACGAATGGCGAGACGTCATCTTTTCAGATGAATCCAGGTTCTGTGTACAGCATCATGATGGTCGCATCCGTGTTTGGCGGTATCGTGGTGAACGCACACTGGCATCGTGCATTCGTCATCGTCATACTGGCCCATCACGTGGCGTGATGGTATGGGGTGCCATTGTATACACGTCTCGGTCACCTCTTGTTCGCATTGACGGTGCTTTGAACAGTGCACGTTACATTTCTGGTGTGTTACGACCCGTGGCTCTACCCTTTATTCGAGCCCTGCGAAACCCTACGTTTCAGCAGGATAATGCCCGACCGCATGTTGCCGGTATTGTACGGACCTTCCTTGATACGGAACATGCTCGGCTGTTGCACTGGCTAACACGTTGTCCAGATCTTTCACCAATAGAAAACGTCTGGTCAATGGTTGCCGAGCGACTGGCTCGTCACCAAACGCCAGTCACTACGATTGATAAACTGTGGCATCGTGTTGAAGCTGCATGGGCATCTGTACTTGTACATGCAATCCAATCGCTGTTTGACTCAATGCCCAGGCGTATAACTGCTGTTATTACTGCCAGAGGTGGTTGTTCTGGGTACTGATTTCTCAGGATCTATCCAGCCAAATTTTTTGAAAATTTAATCACTTGTTATTTCTAGTATAATATATTTGTCCAATAAATATCATTTTGTTACCTGCATTTCTTCCTGGTGTAGCAATTTTAATGGCCAGTAGTGTATAAATGAAAAGAAAACATAAAATTATGACTTTTTATATTGAACTCAATTCAGTGCACTATATTTAAATGGAAAATTTTTGGAGTTTTTGAAAACGACTCGATAATGACAAGCATAGAAAGGGGTATATTAAATTCTTTGCTCTCCTTATGATTGGCATGGAAGTCACAGAAAAAATTAATACATATGTACACAATTACACAATAAATTCCTAGAAAAATCTTTATTTCTATAACCCCAAATCCCTCTTATGAATCATTAATGTGTCTTTTTCTACCATTGCATATAGAATTTGGTTTGAATAAAATATTTGTAAAAAAAGAGAGCAGAAAAAGGGTAGCTTCTTTGCATCTTAGAAATAAATTCAAACATTTAACTGAGAGAAAGGTAAAAGAATTCTTTTACCTTTCCCTCACTTAAATTCTTTTTATAAGTTCATAAGTCAAAATTGTTTCATTTTTTATGATAGTTTAAAAGTAAAATATCATTATCAGTAAAAACAAAATGAAAGGAATTTAAACTAATATAATCATGTTTTCTTGGGAATGCTAAAGCTGAAACTTTTTCAGATCTTGTTGATGATACATTGAAATGCTTTAGTTTGCAATACGTCATTTAAATGAAATATATGACGTGTTGCAAATTATATCACTAAAACACATGCCTTTTTAAGATCTTTTATAGACTATTTTGTGGAGAAAGAACATAGCGCGTATATTGCTGCTATATCTGGGCGATTTCGGGTATTTAAACGTTAGTATAATCCTGAAGCCTATATCATGGAAGCTAATTGACTCACATTTGGTTTATTTCTAAGCGTTTAAGTGTTTTGGTTTATGAATCAAGTATCTTTTACTTCTACGAAATCACACCTTCCTGTAAGGACAAAAAATTTTTAGTTTACAGCGGTGCTTTTAATTGCAATTTTCGTAATGAAATTAGAATTTTATGATCATATCGATTATTTAATCGTTATCAGAATGGTCAGTTATGTTTTTGTTTCAGAATCGAGAAACTGAATTTTGTTGACGACATAGGCGATATATTTTAGTGATTTATTAAGTTCCATATTATATTTATTCTCTCAAGGCATTTAACTATGGTACATTTTCACCGATTTCCATTTATTTTGATTGCTTTATTTCTCATACAAACTGTCTCTTGTGCCGTATGGGAAAAAATTTTTAATGGAGCTACTTCTTGTGAAGTTGGTTGTGACACATTTTTCGGTAATTCAGTTGTAAGTGTTTGAAAATAATTCTTATTTATTTACTTACTTTTATAATTTTTCTGTGTTTGTTTTAATTTTAAGTGATTAAAACTTTATTGTTTAGATTTGTTGTCAATGAATGCTTTTTGTTTTAATAGAAAGTAACGAAAATATTAATTGAATATCCCTGATGTTACTTTTAAAAAGTGTAATTTGCTTAAAATTACTCTGTTAAATTCAATACAGATTTGGAATTATATATTTAAAAATATTGTAGTCCTCTCCTTAGTAAAGTACTTCCTACTTAGCAGTTGATTAATTTTCGATAGTTTGTCTTTTTTAATCTTATTATATTTTATGCTATTATATTGTATACTTATTATGTTCTTATTAAATTTTTATTTATATTATAAAAATGTAGCTTTTATAAAAATTTAAATGTAAAAAAAAAAAAAAAAACATTTCCTGTGTGTAAATCGATAACCATTTTCTCTACGTTTCATTACTAAATTTATCGAAAACATTAAAGGGAAATTATTTTTGTTGAATCAAGCTTTATACGTATACTGTTACATGAATGATTAAGTAAAATACTTAATTTCTGGAAATAGATGCTGGATGCTGGAAATAATATCTGATTTCTAAATTGAAAGCAGTTTTATTATCTTGTCCAGCTACCTTTAATTATTGTTAGATTCTCTAATTTTTTAAGGCTTAAAAAGTGAAGCTGTAATTTTCCACTCATAAATAAAAGGTCTAGTTTTCCTTTTTAATTTAGATTAAGTATAATTAGGTTTTTTTTTAATTCTCATAAAAATATTTTTTTTGATTACTTTAGTAACTTTTTGTTACATTTCCCATTCTTTGTATTTTTCAATCTAATTGGAATTCATGTTTCTAATATCCAAATGGGTGTGCTTCCTTTTATAAACAAATAATTCATAGTATGCATTTTAGATGTAAGTTTAACAATGGTAACTTTTGAGCATTCAAGCCGAGCTGAAGTTGAAAGTTCAGTGCCCTATTATTTCATTAATTAATTCATGGACTTAATTCTTACCTTAAGCCTGAATTTTTGAGTAATCATATTTTAAACATGTGTGTCTGTTATATCAGCCTTCATGTGTGAAAGATTATAAAGCAAGCCTTTTGAATATTAAGAAGATATATAAAATAAATAATTATTGATATTTTACATATCAGGATTGAAAAAGATTGTTGTGCAAATTATTTTTAAAGCAAATATAATTTGTTGATTTTTTTTTTCATTTTAGGCAGCCGTTGGTGAAATTTTTTTTCCAAATCATGTAACAAAAAAAATTGGTTATGAAATATTATTTTTTATACATATAAAAGATCCTATTGTTCGGAATAAATATATTAGAAACTCTAATGAATAATTCCTAAATGGTGAAATCTGTCCCAAAGAAAAAAATGCAAATAAGAAATTCTAAATAACAAAAATCAGCACTGTTAATCAAAAAACAACAAAATTCAAAATACGCTTAAACTTGCTCTGTTTTAAAAATAAGATTTAAAAAAAATTTTATGGCTTAGAGCTATTTATAATATATTGTCAAAATCATTCATTGCTAGTTTGCTGATTTTGTTGACTATTGTCTTAAAGTTTGTCAAAATGGACAGGTATTAATGTTTTTAATATAACATATATTACACTCATGCCACCTTACCCTAAGCCAACCTTGAAAGTTTTCAGCTAAAATTTTGTGAAGTTTTGTAGTAAACAATAACAATAATGTTCATAAAAACTGTTTTTATCAGTTTGTAGAGTTTATGTTCACCACCTATTTATATTTGCCCAGGTTGCCCTCTTCCTTGGTTATTATATTTATGTGTGTTTTTGTCATTTATTATATTTCTTATTAAAGTCCTTGCGTTGTAATCTCAAGTAAGATTTTTGAAAATATTTAGCTTATTGCTTGCTTTAAAATAACAAACTAATATATATAATTTTTGGGGAAGCATTAATTTTATAAATTTTTGCAATAAATTCTGATTCACTTCAATATTTTGCTAAAAAATTCTGATTGTAAGCATGAGTTGAATTTTATAATATTGTGACTTAAAAACATTTTTTATGACATTATTTGAATCATGTTTGGCAAATGTTTTTTTTATTAAAATTTAAACTTTGTTATGTGTAAAAAGAAAATGCTTTTATACTAATACAATATCATATTATTCTAAATTTAAAACAAGGAATGTGTTAAGTTGAAAAAAAATAACTTTTCTTTTAAAATTTTAATATAAAATATTATTAAATATTTAATTATAATGCACAAGTATTTAAAGTTAAATAAATGTTTACATAAAAACTATAATTTATGTTTACAGATAAAAGATAAAGGCATTCTGAATTATCATTTTATTATCCAGCTATAATAATATCATCATTAAACTATTATCTTTTCGTTAAGCTTGTTATTTCAAAGGTAGAATAGTCTGGTATATGAACCTATTTTTAACATATTCCCACCATTATATGTGTTTTGTTTTAATATAATATTAAAATTGAATTGTTAATAAGTTTATTAAATTCCGGGAGTTATTTTGCTTGAAATTTACTCTTACCTGGAATTTTTATTGGATCATAAATTTTATATTTTTCTTAAAAGAAAATTTTTTTATTACTCCCCTTCTTATTTAAAAATAGATAAAACTTTGTTATTTATTTTTATAATATGCACCTAATATTATAAATTTGTTTTGTAAGATTTTGTTCATAAAACTAGTTTTTAATTACAGTATCACATTGTTCTGTTTTGAGAATGCATGTATATTTTTTAATCTTTATAATTGGAAATTCTTTTATATATTATGATAAAAAAAAAGTTCTTAAGATATCAAAGCTGTAAACACCATTTATATTAAAAGATTGCTGTAGTGATACTGTTGTTGAAATTTCTTTTATGAAACGCTCTGATTATTTAATAATGTTGAAATGCTTTGAATTCATAATTTCCAGAATTTCATTATATTGGTAATTGAACTTGTGTGTTTTACATTCCATTGTTATAAGAAAATTAAACAAAATAGAAATTAGTCTGTTTTAAAAGGAAAAGTCATCAGAATTATAATGGAAAACAAGTGAAAATTTATTTTAACTTTTTTATTTTCCAATTTCATTTATTTTCAATTAGAAAGTTGCTTGTCAATAATAAAATTTAAAAATCATAATTTTCTCTTAAATTGCATGAACAACAGAATTATATCAGGATATTTACTAAAATTATATGAAAATATTCCTGCAATATTTTAATAATTATATCTTTATTATTTAAAAATAATGCACAGTTTTTATGCTGGGCTGGCAGCTGACAGTTAATACTCTGGCTTTCTGTTCAACAACTTTGATTTCAACTTCAATGTCAGGCATGAATGTTGAGATTACTGTTTGAAACATAAAGTAGGGAATCATCCAAAATTACATCATCTATCCTTTAGTTTTTGATATTTGGTTTTTAAAAAGTTTTAAATTGTAAGTCCCAATGAAGTTAGCCTTTGCATGCAAAGTGTCCATAAAATGATATAATCAACTTAAACCAAACCATGCTATTATTATTTAAATGTCAGAAAAACCATTTTTTTAAACAATATAATTAAAAGATAAGGAATTTTGTCTTGCACTAATAATTAATAGATGCATTAGAGATATAAATGTCAGTTTTCTTAATTACCTATATGCTGATGTTATAATCTTTTATTTATAGGAGTTAAGGAAATCCTGTGCTGAAGGATGTCGTTTGTATACTGTAATTGGTCTTGCAAAAGACATTCATGATGTTAATAAAACCACAGAATTGTGTATTGCAGGTAAATGTTCTTATATTAATAATAATAATAATCACAGTTCGCAAATCAAATTTCGATGCAATCGCCAGTGTGGCCTTCATTATAGAAAGCAATATACATGCCGTCGCGATTTCATAGCTGGAAGATTCTTGAACTAATAAACACTTCCTCCTTCAATCTTCTTTGAAGGTCTTAACAGTAGAAGAGTATTTCATGTGGGAACTTGAGACCGTTCCTTCTAGATGAAAGTGACCGCCGACTTTCGCGACAAGGAATTAGTTCAGATATGAAATAACAATTACTCCATTTATTTGCTTATTCTTAAAATTACAAATTACTCTGGAGTGTATCTCAATTTTTTGTTTTATCAGATTTTTAAATGATTTATTTTTAACTAATCTGGTATTAATATTGACTGAAAACATATCATTTCACTTATTTTAATAAAATTCACTTGTTTTGTATAAAATTTTGAAGTGGTTGAAGATGCTGTTTATGTAATGAAAGTCTTAACTTAAAATTAAGAATTACAAGGATATAATTACTTCCTACCATATTAAAGTTTCTGTTTTAAAATCATTAAATTATTAATTCTAAGCAAGCTTTTGCATATTAAACTCTGAAGGAAGAACATATAATTTATGTGAATTTCTTTAATTTACATCATATTTATTACTTTGAGAATGTTTTATGAAAAGTTAAATACATTATTTTTAATTTTAAAGTAATGTTTATTTTTGACAAAAAAAATGAATAAAATGCAATAAGTATAAATGTAAAACCCAATATTTTCATTGAACTTCAATCTTAATTAAGAATTCTGATTGCATATCTTTATTCCACATGAAAATTCTTTAAGAACTATTAGATGATTTGTAATCTGTAAAAATGAATGTTAATTATCAAAAATTAGTGTCAGAAAAAAATGCCTATAATATTTATGAATGTTTTTTTTTTTGGAATTTAAATCATTACCGCCAAAAAAAAGAGTTTTGTTAAAATAGTTATTACAAATTGATGGTTTTAATATTTTATTTAAAACTGGTTTACATTCTTGCAGAAATTGTTTATTTATAAATATATAAAGTTTATTTCTGATTCTCTATGGCTTAATTTTGTTTTATCATTTTAGTTTCAAATCTTTTTTGCTATGCCAATCTATTTCTTTTCTTTAAAATCCACTTTTTACCTAAAAATTCATTCATTCAATTCAGTGCTATTCATTGATATCATATTCATTTAAATGTTGAAATTATTTACTCCACTATTCTGATGATTACATTGTATTAAGCAGTTAGAACATGAATAAATATAATTCTTCTAATAGCTAAGTCCTTCATGACCATAATTATATAAACATGGTCATATTTTTCTTGGTCCTCAAAACTTTGATTTAATGTAAAATATGATTACTTTAATGAATAAACTCTATATCAATAGCATTTAGTATACATTATCTCAATATATTAGCTCTTACATCATATCAATTTAAAAGGTTATTTAATAAAATTATTAAATGGCCATCTGTATAACAATTTTTCTTTTTAAATAATTAAAAAAAATATTAAAAATATCTTGTATATGCTGCTGAACTAAAATTAATTCCCACCATTCAATCCCTGCTCTCTAATACCACATAGGATAGTTTTCTTATCTAGTACCATTCTTTAATGCATATGAAGCAAAGAAAAATATTGTACATGTTTTGAATTTATTGATATAGTTACTATAATGTATATATTCAGCCATAAAGTCTATTAACACTTAAATTAATAATATATTTTTTATACCTTTTATGCAATTGGTAAGGAAATTCCCTGAAAATATTTCTGTTACTTATCCTGAATTTTCTGTATTTTAAATTTGTATCCACTTTTAGGGAAATACATTTGTTAGCAGAAATATACAAAAAGGCCATTGAAGTTTATTTTAATTAGCAATTGTAAAAATCTCCCTTTGTGAAATTCTTTTTGTTTTAAATGCCACTTCTAATAAAGTTAAATAATCCTTAAAAAGCATTTCTTGAAAGCAATTCCATGAAAACTATAGTAAAAAGAAAAATGCTTTGAATAAATCAATTATATTTAATGATTACTTTGAAAAATATTTGCCATGATTTATTCTCCTTCACTTTCCATATACTTTTAAATTTACTGTTTATAGTTTGCATGACAAACTGAATAAAAAAGGAATTTGCATGTTATCATATGAAAAAATATTGGATTTAAAATTATAATATTAATTTTTGTTTTAATTATTTAGCTTTTTATAACCGCTTTTTTAAAAATTGGCAGGAGTTCTTTTGATTATTGAAATCACTTTTGCTTACATTTGAACTTTTTGTATGTTAAAATGGTAAAAAAAAAAACAGTAAAAAATTAAGATAAGAAAAAATTGAAAAGAAATAGTGGTTAAAAAGTATAAATTTATTTAAAATGTCTCAAAAAATGTAAAAACCTTAAAATATGACAATGAAAGTGGTTTATTGTGAAAACAAATTTATTAACAAATTACAATTATTACAACAAAATTTACTGTTTTAAAAATTAATTTCCTAGGTATGATCAAAATCTATTATTTTTTTATGTAGTTATTTAAAAGAAAACTATTTCTAATGGCAGAATAAGAATAGTTACAGCAAAAATTAAGAAACATAACACAATGATCAAAAACAGCTGTATTGAAATCAAACTTCTGAATAGTTAAAAATAATTAGAATTTTTTGAATAAATTAAGAAAAACTGGTGTAATACATTAAATAGCACTTTTTCTCAGTTTGTGAAATTCATTCTTCTGCTTTAAATGCCTTTTCTATCAAAACTTGAATACTAAATTTTAAAATATATTCCTTTGAGTCAATATTTTTGCAAATTATTTATTTCTGCAAAAGATTTGAATGTGTTATTTATCTCTTTAAATATTTGATTTAGTATTTGAAAATTTTCTTAAATTAATAAACTTATTTAAATTGTATGCAAAATGGTATATTTTCTTAAAAATGTGTCTTGCAAAATTTCATTTTTCTTTTAAATTTTAAGGCAATTGTCTTATTTTGCTTGGTTGATTTTTATTGAATTAATGTATTCTACATATATAAATTTAGGATACTTTAAAATATTTGTTTTATAATACCAAAATTAAAACTGAATTGATTTGAATACCTTGAAAATATTCCTTTACATTTTAATTTAATAACTGATGTGAAATTTTTGATAAAAATTAGAATTCAAGTTGTTGCTTAGTATTTTTTATTTTATAGCTTGCTCAGAAGCTTTTGTGAATGATTCTGCTACAAATGCTTGCAATTATGGATGCAGTGCATATCCTCCTCCTAAAGAAAGTGTAATATATTTTAATTTTATTAAAAATGTAAATTCATTTTTTGAGAAAAACAATTTTTTTTATGCATAAGTGAGTTAGAAAGAATATTTAAATAATCTCTCTCTTTTGAATTAATTTATTAATAAAAAGCTTTTTGCCTCAATAGAAATTTTATTACTACTAAATATTTTTTATTAATATTTAATATCATAAAAGTACATGTTTGGGTTTAATTTGTGGAGTTTCTGTTAAATGTAAAAGGTGTTTTTGTCCATAGTAATGAAAGTATTTTTAGACAGTGATAATAGAATTAATATATAATCCATAATTCTAATTTTCCATATATTTATATAACATATTAAATTTTATTTTATATTTAAAACTTTACAATTACTTAACAGTCACCTTTAAAAAAATGCTACCTGAAGACTTCTTTTCTTTTAATTAGGTTTATAAAAATCACAAATTAGTTTGTTACTTCAGTAATACTGTCACATAAAAAATAAATTAAAAGAAAAGCAAGAAAATAGAATTGAGAGGCAGAAATTTTATTTAAAACAGTGGAAATGTAATATACATACATTATGCTGCAGGTGAGCTTCAGACAGTACCTTAAGGTTGGTTAACAAATGTAATAAAAAAAAGATCAAGAACAAAAGTAAGAATGTTGAAGTTACAATTTTATATTAGTTTTTACAAACAATAAGGTATAACCAAACATTTTTTTATATTATTATTTTAATTTCAACATTATTCTATTTCCAATTTTTAAATCTATGATGTCTTAGATATGAAAATTGGAACTAATAGAATTTCATTTATCATATCCTTTTGAGAATAATTATATATTTAAAATGCAGTTATATATAATATTAGTAAATTGTAAATATCTTCTCTTAGAATTATATTCCATACTTATTTACCTTGTTTTATAAATATTTTAGGGCTAGATGACATTTTTATATTTTAGTAATACTGTTTTTTCATGAATATCATTAAAATTATACTTTATTACTTTATATTTCCAAATGCTAGACGTGTCATGATTATAATTTAATTATTTTGTTTTAGGATGAAGTTCAAACTCTTCACCTTCTCACACCTTTTATGTATGTAAGAAGTGCATATAATTCTATGACACACCATGTTAAACAGTTTATTTCAACCAGCTGGACTGTTTACATACAAGAAGATTCTGGGAAAATGGTGGTATTACAGACTAGTCCTAAAATCATGGAAAGTCTGGAATATTGTAAGTTTATTGAAAGATTAAATTCAGTTTAGGATTTAACTGTCATAATATAGGAAATATAAAACTACCATCAAGAACTTAAAGAACAAAATTACTAACAATAAAATTTTGTAAAGAATATCATTTTTTATTTTGTATTGTAAAGTAATCATTTCTATTTTTAATTTGAGAAGTAGTATTTTTTAATAAATATCATGGAGTTTGGATATTTGGCATCAAATATTTTTTCTATTTTTCTGTTTATATTGTGCAAGTGACATTTCTTTGCTAAAATTATATATATTTCTTCCCCTGAGCAATAAAATAAGTTTTTCTTTATTGTTTTGCTTATAGAAGTGTTATTTATGAGTTGAAGCAATGCTTACTTATAATTACTTTGGATCATTTAAGAAAAATACCTTGATAATAGCAGTTGGTAAAATTGTCTTAAATATTAAATTGTTATGATTAATGTCAAATTTATGTTTATAGTTCTATAAAAACAATCCAAATTTTTCCATGCTATTTTCAAACTTTTATTAAGATCCAAACTATTGGAAATTGTCTGTGCTATGTAAAGTAGCAAAATAAGTGTTAGCATAATTTTTCTTTATATTATTCAAAGATTTATAAAAGTGGTAAAAGTAATTGTGTTACATATCTTTCATTATTGCTCAAATTAATTTATGGAAGAACAGTTGTGAGAAATACATTTCTTACCAGCATGTGTATTGTAAGAATTTTGAAATTCATACATGAATTTACTAATGCTGAAATTTTTATTTTAAATGTGATGTTTATATTCTTCATGTAGCAATTTATAATTCTAATATGGTTATAAATTTCTAAATTTTAGATGTGATAAAAATTTTTATGTTGGCAAAATATTATGATTAGCAACCTGTAAAATGTTATTTTATTTAGTATTTATTACTGTAAAAAAAAAAAATTGGTTCCAACTGAGAATTATTTTATTTCTAAATGGGAGATTTTCTCCAATTTAGAAATAAAATAATTCTCAGTTGATAATATATATTTTTAGCCAGAAATTAAATTTGTGGCTAAAAATATATATCATTTACTGAAGTATAAAATCTCATCTCCTTTACAAAAAATTTTTTGTTTCATTTTTTTCATAAATTATCTATTTTTAAAATTAAAGAACTTTAAATCATTGCTTTTGCTATTTTAAGCAAACATTTCAATTTTAGCTTCTACAAACGATCAAGATAGTGGCATGAAAGATTATCAGTCTAATTGGCAGGAGGCTAGAGTTGACTGGATGGATTGCATATCTCATCAATCTGGTATTCCTCGCTGGCTGCTTGTCATGGTACTTTTTGGATTTGTCTTTGCTTTGTTGTGGCTTTGCTGTGCTACAGCTGTCACTGCTCCTAATCAGCACTTATCAAAGGTAAATGCAGTTTATTTATTATTGAAAAAATTTATACCAACTAAATATGATAATTAAGATGTTATAATAAAACTTCACATTTTATCATTGTATTAGTTCATATAATGTGCTTTTGGATTGTTAAAACTGTAAGCTTTATTTTGTGTGTAAAAATATGTAAAGCAATTTTTTAAATTGCTGTATTTTAAAATTCTTAGTTTAAAAAATTATGTATTTGAATCACTTGTCAGATTTTACTTTATTTTATTAAAGATTTTAAAGTTTCATATATAATCCTTATAATAAAATTACTTCCAAGTTAATTAATGATAAAGAAAATAAAAAGTGTAATTTGGATATTAGTATTATGTTAAAAAGTATCATATAATAGTAACAAAGAAATCTGTGATTACCTATACAGAAAATATCCAAGTCCATATAGTGTCTAAAACGATTTTATGTTTTTGTTTATTTGTCATTCAAGTCATTTCTTGCACAATTGATTCTACTATAATGATATTATAGGAATCTGGTAAAAATAATGTGTACAACTTGAACATCTTCCTTTCTGTTTGATTCATCTTACCACATTTATCTTAGATTATCTGTATGTTTATTTTATGTTCACTGTTTTGTGATGCTAATAATTATTTACATAAAATTTCAAGTATTTTTAGATTTTTTGCCTTAACAAACTATTTTATAAAAAAATTTACATAAATTTTTATAAATAATTTAGAGAATATCTATAAAGAGACATATAATTTTCATTTTATTTCATAATATCAAAAATATTATGTTGGAAAAATCTTAATTTGCTTAGATTTTTAAGCAAATGTTATTTGTATACACATATATTTGTGTTCTGCTCAAATATACTTGGGTTAATCTTCCAATAAACTTTTTTTGATTCAAATAAATATCAGAAACATTTTGTGAGGTTGAGACAAATTCTTGTACAATATCAATTAGGAATAGAGCAGATTTTCATACATAACATATAAATTTCGTAGCAGAAACTCCTGTGGATTTTCTTCCAAACATTTAATAGTCTCTTTCTCACCACAGTGATCATCATCAGCTGGATCTGTAATATTTTCTTCACCTCTTACCTCTCTAAGAAATAGGACTTATTTCCAAATTTGAGAATTCAATGTTATAGCTAAAAATGTCAGGTCAAAAGTGTGTTAGGAAATTCATATTAAAATTGACAAACTAATTAAATATTCTTCATCTATTTTGATAGTGTCCATATTGATGTTTCCAATATTCCTTTCTTCAAAAAATGAAGTTTCCCTCCAACAGTATTAAGTTATGTATTACTTAACAAAATTCCAACTTCATTAAATCAATTCACATGCATTTTTTATAGTTATTGATAAAATAATTTGGAAACTTCTTATACAGTTTGTAAAATTTACCCCTCCCCCCATTTTAAAAACAAATCTTCTATAATATCCTTTCTTACACTAGATAATGTCAATATGTAATAGTTAAAAATTTGATGAGAAGAGCTTGTGGAGGAGAATAAAATGTATGTATGTTATTTAGGAATGAAGAAGGCTGTTGAGAAGTTAAGTACTTTACAATAAATGTGATTCCTTTATCTTTTCATTAACATCAAATAATCAGTAGTTAAAGATATTATCTGTAATCCACACTTCTTTGTCTTGTAGTTAACTGGTAAACTATTAATGTTTTTAAGACATCTTGTCTTGGTATATTTTTTAATGATGATTTGCTTCAAAATTTAAATGTATTTGTTTAAAGAAAAATGCTTAAGAAGGCCTTCATGATCTTCTGTGTAAACATTTCTTATGACTCATTACAGTAGAATATCATGGAGTAAATTAAAGTGGAATTTTCCGAATCTTTGATTTAACATCCTCAAAATAAAGAAATATGTTTTAATATGTACTGCAAAATTAGAAATATTGTTATATATAGGCATATCAAAAAAAGAATAATTTTATGTGGATTTAAAATTGGTTAATTGAATAGTAATTCTGCAGATAAACTAAAGGAAACTTTATCATAGACAGTATTGCTACACAAAAGTTTTATTGTATAGTGCATGATTAAAATATTTTGCACTGCAAAATGCATTGTTTGTTTTGGTAAAAGTTTAATGAGAAGTTTATTTTAGGTTAAATCTATTTGATTTATAAATAATTTTCAATTTTTTCTTCTGTAAACAGGAATTAAATTTTACTTCTAATTGTAACTAGATGATTACTGGATTATTTAGGTTAATATGGTGGTGTATTATATATATTATATATATGTATATATATATATATATATATATATATATATATATATATATATATATTATATATATATATCTATGTACTTTTTAAAAAATACTTTGTTAATATTGAAGTCATATTCGTAACCATTTTTTATGTTTTGTTTTTTACATTAATGTGAATAAAATATTAAATTGATGACGTTTTTAAATATTGTTTCTCTTATATCGAATAGAATTATGTGATTGGTTCTCTAAATTGTCTATCATGTCACAAGTCTGTGTCAGAATATGTTGTAAATGTTTTTTTATTGCCACTTGTACAAACTTAATGAAAATAACTATCACATTTTTGAAAATTAATTAGATAGATTTAATGGGAGCTTTATATGTTGTATCTACTATAGAATCATTTTAAATTATGACCAATAATTATTTTTATTTTCTTTCAGAAAAGAGAATTGGGGTATGTTGTTGTCTGTGAACCAAATAAAGACATAAAAGCACCGCTTATCCCAGTTAGTGATGATGAAGAAGCTCCACCTCTTCCACCAAAAGTTTCTCTTATTTAAATCAAGATTGAAAGAATCTAATCCAATTTAATACCCTTTATATCATTATTGTTATTCTTGTATGGAAAAATCAGTTATCCAGTTAGTTAATATGTTTGTGGGCTTTCAGTATTGAATATATAAACTTAGGGAGAAGGAAATAATTACAATTGCTTTTGAACTATCTACTTTGTGATGTATCTTGTTATATTTTTGACTATTCTCTCCCAACACTAGTCAAATGTATTTAGCACATTTCAAAACTCAATGTGATTTTTAAAGAGTCTTAATAAATGTTTTATTTTGAGTTTAAAATATATTACCAGTTTATATGCACTTATTTTGTTTGGCCTCTATAAAGCATTTGCAAACAGTTTGGTGTATTTTATGCAACATATGTGTATATAAACCTTATACATGTTTATTATTTTCCATTTCACACTTTATTTACACAAAAAGTTGGATTTAAAAAATGAAGATAACTTTCAAAAATCATAAAAGATTATTAATTGAAAATATTACTTTTTTCTAGTTGCAGTACTTCCTAACATGAAATGAAAGCATTAACTCATGACAATTAAGCAAATTTAAATTAATAGTGTATAACATATTACAAATATTATTAAGAAAGCAAGCAATCTGTTTTCTATTTTTTTTATTATTATTATTAATATACTTTATGTTGGAATTAAAAATTTTAATTTTCAAATATTTTTAAGTATAGATTTTTTATATATTTTATTTTAATCAAATCAGATTATAATGGGTAAGATTTACAAATATTGCTGAGTTTCAGAAATGTAATCTTTTTATTTTTTACTTTTAGTAGTTTTTAAATATTTTTATAAAACATGATATATATATATATATATATATATATATATATATATATATATATATATATATTTCATCCTGAAGTACCCTAAATCTTGTAATATATATTTCAAGCATAAAATAATAAGATTTTTTATTTAAATTCTATATGTATGTATTGCATTTATATTTTTAATTAAATAAATTTAATAATTGAATTTTGATCAGATTATTATCATACCTAACATTTCATGAATGTTAAACAGAAATTTTTAATCGCTTGAGATTACTTGAAGGTGAAAGAAAAAGGTAATTTGCACAAAAAGAGATGAAAGTATTATGTACTTTAAATGCAATTAATATTTCTATTATCATAATGTGCTGTAATATTTTATATATTATTCATTACTTAAATCTGATATTAAAATTAAAGTTTGATCAAAAATTTGTGTTGATAAAAATCTTCAAGAAAATAAAAATGTATTTATAAGAGTAGGTTTGACAATTTTATTTATGTTTACAACCACACACATAATATTCCTTCTAAACGCGTGCGTTAAATGTTTTAGAGAGTGAAATATGTGCAAAATTCAATTATACCTAACATTATTTTTTCTACTAAAATATGAAGTATTTAAAGTAAAAGTTCAAAAATAATTTCAAGCAAAATTTTCTTGAAAGTAAAAAATACAATTGTTTATGTAGAGAGATAGAAATAGTAATTATATTGAATTTGAAACACTATTTTAAATTTAGGATGCTTTATTTAGAATATTATATTTATCATACAGCAAAGTTATTATGTAACAAAATTATATATGATGTAGCAACTTATATAATATATATATAATATACATACATATATAAAGAGAGAGATTTGAAAAAAAATATTGATATCATGCTATGTTTCTCTTATAAATTATCTGAATCCATTATCAAAAAGCCTTCAACTGAAATTCCTAGTATTAGTGAGTTTGTCAAACCGCAGAAATGAGTAACTCATCTTCATGTTTGCTTTTTTCAGCTACACTGATGTCTCTAATAAAACTTGTGAATAAAAGTTTTATGTATATATTACAACCGCCATTGTCTTTCCAGACATGAGTTTTCTTGCAGTCCAGTACAGTAATGAACTAGCTCCAGAAGGCAAGAGAGCTCTAAAGCCATCACTTGAATGGATGACAGAAAAAGAGGAGTAACTAAAGAGAAATTTTCCATGTCATAGGTGAGGTGTCACAGAGCACACAAATGTATTTGTTAGATTGATTTCATATAGATGGGCCTGCAAATTGTCATGTCCAGTAATAGTTCTAAAACAAGCAACACCCTGTGCCTTAGGTAGGACGGAAAGGTGAGAGCGCTGCTCGCCATCCAGAAGTCAAGACCAGGATTTTCCATCAGCCACATTCCTAAGAGCAGAAATTGTCCCATGTCTGGTTTTGCTTGCAAGAAATCTCCTAGCTTTTCGAAGAGAAACTGGATTAGAAGGTGAAAGTAAAGTTGAAGCTTCCTTGGCTAGAAGGTCAGGCCATTCAATCCCGTAAATGCCACAATGGCATGGGATCCACTGGAAGACGACCTCTCTTTCAGAATAAAGATTCGACAAGTTTTTTACATTTAAACTAATTCAGAGGGGTATGAATTATAATCAGATTATGGTCTGGACTCCAGCGCCTGGTTCACCAATAGCTCTGATGCAAACATTATCAAAATGCTATAAATATTGTTTTTCTTCTAGCATAAAGAATATAATTTTCCTTAGGCCACTATCAACTCAGTGCAATCGTTGCTTTTTATAAAATTCTTTTGTTATGTTGCTAACTAGATGATCTGATCTATCTAGTTAACAAATATAACTAGGTAGATCTGATCATAATCAAGACTTTCTAGTTATATTTGCACTAAGTCTTCATTATGATCTGATCTGTAGACTATAAATTTGAAATTGATAAAGCGGGTGAAACTCCATCAAATTGTTTTAAAAGAGAAAAGACTTCAGTTTGAATAATACAATTGTTGCTACTATTCTTAGGACTTGGGGGGGGGGAAACGACGATCAAAGTTTCTCAGGCATAAAAAATTTAAAAAAATGAAAAATATACATGAAAATAAATTTAAGATTTTTTAAAATATTAGTTCATATACAAAACAAAATTTAATGCTACAACAGCCTGTATAGTTCGTAAATAGAAATTATAATTTTCTATGGGACAACAATATTAGAATTAAGCAATAGTTTGTAAAATCGTGAGTATTTGCAAAATTGATTCGTAAAAATATCTTTTATTGTAATAAAATTTCAGCAATAATTTTCTATTTTCAAAAACATAAATTATTTATTTTACCTAGAAATATTAGATCAATGAATTAACACCGAATAAAAAATAAAAAGTTCTTTTTAATATAAAAAATATTTTTACTATAGTAAAATGTATTAAATAAATTCCAATTATAATAATTACTATTTAGTTTTAATTGGGAGAATATTTGTACACGAGCTTAAATCCTTTTTTCTCTAATTTTTAATGCAATTATAGAAATCTGTTAATTTTAAAAGCTTGTCCAACATTCATTTTAATTATTATTTTTCCTTCACAACACCAATTATTAAATATTTTTGCTGTATACTGATATATAGAAAATAGTACATTTGTACATATATTACAATTTCTTACGTATACTACTTAAAACAGTCCAATAATTAATAACTATTAAAAACATTTATAAAATGTGATAAAATAAAATTTGGTGCATAAGGATTGGATTTGACTGCGGAATAATTAGATTTCACAGCAAGTGTTGAAAAATTTTTTTTAACATTCTTATGGCTTAAGAAGAGCATTTCTTAGATGAGATTATATTTACTTATTGCATAAAAAATAAACTAAAAAGTTCCCAATCATAAACCCAGATAAATGTATAAGGTTGATTTCAAACTCCAGTTGTTTAACAATGATAAGATTGGCGTGAAAGTAATATTCTTTGTATTGGTAAGTTCAAGGGTTTATAAGAGTCTACAAATAATGTAGTCTCTTCCCATATTGGCCTTTATGTAAAAACTTTACTTGTGTAAAAGGATTGCCAACCTAAATTTTTACATAAAATGAAATAGAATCCCAGGGAAGATTAAAAAATGCAGAAATCTTACATTTAATGCAACAAATAATGCATAACTACTTGAATAACATGCAAGTAAATTTTTTTTAACGTCACAATTGACTTGAATAAATCCGACTTAATCAGAAAACTTTGGGAGTTAACATTTTAAAACTAATTCAATTTGTACTTCATATTTATTTCATCTATGATTCTGTTGCAAAATTTGCATGTAATAAACATGTTTTGTACAATGTTGATCTTATTCTACCCTTATTTTCTTCTCTCAATGTTGATGACATATTTTTTCAATTTCAATGACAAATTTTACTAATATGTCTTTGAGCCTCATTATTCAAGTTTTTCATTTAAAATGGTTAAGTAAAATTTCCTTATAAAAATGTTTTACGATCCTTTAAAATATACCTTACAACTGAAGAAATACATGAATTTTATATAAATGGTTTAAGTAAAAATATATACTGCTGTAAAATATATTTAAAAATTCAACTGTGATACAATCAGGAATAATACAAAATGATTCCAATATATTTGAAATTGAAAGTAAACTTATTTCATACTAATGTGAATGTTAATCATTACTTTAAATGAACTCCTTTAAAATTCTCATCACTAGTTATCATTTATATATTTATATAATTCTGATGGCAAACTTTCTTTCTAATAGTCCAAAAAAGATAGCAAATTGAAATTTAAACCAAAATTTGGTTTTGATTATGAGACATATTCAAATATATTTGCAGTTTTATGCCCTAATAGTGGTGTGAAATTAGAAAAAGTGTCCTTTCAGATGCAATTCTGGTTATTTGACAAAAAACTAAAATTGTAAGATATGGTACCAGGAAAAGTCTGAATATATTCCGGAGCATCACTAGTTCTAATTTGTTACACAAAATTTCCCATTAAATTAATTCACTAATTTCATATATAAAAAAATTAAAAACTTAAATACACATTCATTAATAAAATACAAAATTTAAACATATGTTTATACTATATGATATAAAATTTGCAAGTTCCAATTAAAAATAATTATTTGGTTATTTCCTAATTTGATGTTTCTAAAAATCTTTTGACAATAAATGAGAACTTGAGCAAATATGACAAAGCATATAAAAATCTGCACTATATATAATGATGCATGCTTTCTAATATATTTTAACATATTTTTAAATATTTTTTCATTTTTTAACTATTTTAAAACATTCTCTTTTGATTTTTAGAAATGTGTAAAAATATATTCACAACTCAAAATATTTAAAATTAGTTTTTTTTAATTGTATCAGAATGTATTCCCTTTTTTTCTCTAAATCCATATATTACAGATAGAAACCAAAATTCATTTGTTTTATCTTTTCTAGAAATCTGACTTATGATGAAAATATTGCCCATACATGTAATGTATAAACAAAGTGTTTACAAAATCGCACATTCGATTTCAAAACTATGTTTTATTGAAACATGCAACTATTTAAATACATAAAGAAAAGATTTTTATACATACCAAAGCATACAGATAGAAAATAATGAGATGGAACTGTATAAACTATGAAAGCTGTCAAATTTTACAAATAAATAAGAATAGTGACACATTATGCTTCTAGGTAAGTTTACAATGGATTATGACAAATCTAATTCAAAATAAATATTATATACATCATACTACATATACTATGATTTTTATTTACATGACTAAATAACATTTAAAATACATTGTGATAAAAATTTGGTTGATTTCTCCCCCTCCTCATTTAGTGGTCACTTTTTGTACACCTGTAATAATTTGACAAGGTCCTAGAATTGAAATTGGATTCTGCCACATTTAATGTGGAAATTGAATGAGTGAATTGAAATCATGAGCACTGAACATAAAACTACCAACTGTAAATAAAAGTAAAATATAATAAAAAGGAACTAAATACATACAAACTACAGAAGTAAATAATAAAAATATTTCATTTTTTTAACTCAGAAATTATTATCACTCACATAAAATTTTGATTATTTTACGAAATTATCTGAATAAAACAATGCTCACATTACAGTAAATTGAAATTATATAACTTCGTTTTGGATTTATGGTAGTGTAATTTAAGAAGTCAATAAGTGTATTTGTGAACTGAAGGTGTTCTATTATAAAATTTAAATTTTCAAATTCAAGATTGAATTGATAGAATACAAATATATTTAGTAGTATTTCATTGTAGATTCTTCAATATAATATATTCTAATCAAAACTTAAGAATATAATCAAACTCCATTTTATGATTATATTAGCCCCACAACATTCGATGATTAATTCACTTAATGAAACAATTTTATCCTTTCTATATTAAGAACATAAAATATAATGCATATATTATTATTTGTAAAAATTGTGCACATATTATAAGGCATATATTTTAAGTAGTTATTATAAAAAGATTATGTTTAAGATATATGCTCATTTTGCACTTAGAAATATAAATATATGAAAATCTTACTTTACACAACAATTACAGTAAAATTTGTTCATTGTAACATAAATTTAAAAGTTATCTTCTTGAACACAGTTTGATATACCAAAAAAAATATAGTTCGGTAATGATTAATATATTAAAACATATATAGTAATTTGATAATAGATTAATTTATGATAACAAAATATTTTTATAGAGCTTTCTGAACTCTGAGCAAACAAGACAGTACCAACAAATACTATTTATTTTATTAACTGTAATATTTACTCTTAATTTATCAGCTATTAAAGAATCTTTTCCTTCTTATTTACTAGAGCAAAGAACTTTTACAAGCATTTGAGGTGAAAATACTAAGTATTTAAATTGAGATTAAAGATATAAGATAAATGTAAAAATGAAACTGTGCAAAGAGTTTTTAAATTACTTTCTAAGCAAGTTATGGCTACATATAATGGTCTATATTATTAAATGTAAATTAAATAACCCTATATTTCTATGAAAAAATCCTTAATTAAGCTAAAAATTATTTAGGTTAATAAGAGATATAAAGATGGAAGAGAAAATTAATGTATATATTTTGGACTTATGAAACGCTTATAATTGTGAACAATAAAACTATTTAGCACTCAATAAAAGAAAATCAAAAATTTTTAGAGTGTCATTAGTCAAATTATTCATATTTTTCTTCAAATATAAATAAAATGCTTACATTTTCCTAATTGAAAAATTTAATTGTTTTAGTGAAACAAATAAAAATTCTGACTGAAATATGAGAGGAAAAATACATTTTTCCGATTCATAACTTCATGCAACCCTGAAATTGATACAATGGCACAGATAACAATTACATTGATAAGTAATAAATAAACAACTTGTTAAGTAACATTTTTTAACTGCACCTCAAGACTTGGGCTAATAACACATATCACAACTAAAATATTCATTCATGAATCTCATAAAGTCTTAGAGTACATTTTATACAGAAGTTTAGATTAAAACAGGTGATTCAGATAAAACAGATTATCTAATTTTGACGAACTTCATATCCTTATTAAAATGATAGCAAAATAAAAATCTATGTCAAAAGTGCTTTATCCATTGCATCAGGATCAACAGGTTTGCTATTTCTATACAAACAGAAATGTTGTACCATGAATATAACATCAAAAGCAACTGAAGCTACTCCTAAGCCAAACTTGGTGAAATTTCCAACAAATGAATACCAGTCATCTGTAAAATAAATATTTTTTAAATCTAAATATTACATTCTTCATATATATATTATCATATTAGTAGTTTCATATAAAATTAAGAATAACTTTTTTTAAAAATCAATTTAAAATGTTTATTTACATAACAATATACAGGGATGTCCAATATACAATAAACTGTACACATAGTTTTTTGATGTGTGATGTGGCTTTTTTCATAAATTACATATGTATGTTTATAACTGTAAAATGTTTCAGATGAATAAATTTATTATTTTAAACTAATAAATGCATTTGTGAAAAAAATTTTTAAAAAATTAATACAATTTACAGATCATAAAGTCATTTTTACATATCATGTGAAGTTAAAAAAATCATTATACAATCAAAATAACTGTTTTTGGAGCTTGTACAATGATTTGAGTAACAATTTTTAAACATGATTTTTTCTCCCAGATATGGTGATATCTAAATAACATTAAGAATAAAATTCAGCAATTTATTGTGCTAAAAAATTAGGTGTTCTTAATTATCTATGACATTAAATGTACTTCTAGTTCTCAAAAATAAATAATTCTTTTTTGTCTTTATTTTTATGATGGCCACTTGATATTCTCTTAGCATAATGTATTTTCAGATGTGAAAATATGTTAAGTAAACAAATTCAGCATTTTACAGTGAATTTTGATTACATAATAATGACATTTTTTTTTAGTTTTATAGTCATATTTGGAAAATTTTACAATAAATAAAATTTATAACAGGGAAGACCATTTAAAAATTTATTTCATTATTTTCAGACATTTATTCCTTGGCTTTTAATAATTTTTAATAGGTAACATAAATTTAAATTTTCTACACCTGAAATTATAGACCTGTTTAATTACTGAGTATAAAGCTTTTGTACAGTATTAACATTAAAAAATTATTTATCTCATCAGTATCAAAAAACTTAAATACTTACGTTAGAGTAGTATATAAGGGGGGCTTGAGGACACTCTAAAAATGCAATATTTTTTGCAAAATAAGACTTATTTTGCAAGTTTCATGACCTTTTTTTTTTTTTTTTTTTTTTTTTTTTTTTTTATAAAAATTTGCAAAAATAGAGCATTTTTAGTTTTTAAAATTTAAACAAAAAAGAGTGTTTTTCATTAAAAATTGCGTCTTTTTCACTAAAATATACAATGTTTTTAAGCTGTTTTTGATGAAAATTCTTTTAAAAAAAGAGCTTTTATTCATTTTTAAAATTTTAACAAAAAAATTTGATTTTCCATTGAAATAATAATCACTAAAAATGCATTATTTTTATGTTTTTTTTAGCTGTTTTTTATTTTTTTTATTTATTTATTTATTTATTTTTTTTTGATAAAAATTGAGTTTTTATGATGTTTTATTATAAAAATTTGTGTGTTTTGGATATTTAAACGAATGTTTTTTATAAGAAATGCAAGATTTTTGTAAGTTTCTAAAAAGATAAAAGCCAATGCATATGTTCTTTAAAAAAAGGTAAAGATTTCTTCCAACTCGTAATCATTTATTTTTCCTTTGTAATTGAATTGATAGTTATTTTTTATTTTTTTAATTGCTCTTTCAGATAAATCAGCATGGCAAGAATTTCAGTAAAATTTTTTTTCATTATCGTTTACTCCTAGTTTTGCAATTAATGAAGATCCAAATTTTGTTTTGATTTTTTTTCAAAGATATTAAATTGTTATTTTCCAACTTCTAAATCTCTCAGTTTAAAAGTTTCAGGATATATATTCTTTTTGAATGTTGTTGAATTCTTCCATTTATGATACTTCATTTTATTAAATGATTTTACGTTTTTAAAAATATCTGAAGATATTTATTTATAATTTTTTTTATAATCTTTATAAGATCTTTATCTTTATAAGATGTTTCATCTACTAGATAAAGTGCTTTTTCTCTTATATCCTTATTTTCCACTTTTAAAATTAATTCTATTATTTGATCAATATATTTCATTATTAAATCATCAATTCCACATTCTGTCATGTATTTTATTGATTTCAATTAGCTCGTTAATTAATTTTGTGAATTTTCTATTATTTCTTCACTAATATCTAAGTATTTTATTTCTTACATTTATTACAAACTATTTTTTTAATGGATTTTTTATACTGACAACATTTATATAAAGTACACATAGGACCTAATATTCTAGGACATTTAGGTACATCAATATCAACAGCTGGTATATTTAATTCTTCAAATATTTCTTTTTAAATTATACCTCCTTTATAAGCAAATGTACCACCATATTCATCATATAAAAACTGAATATAATTTTTAACATTTTCATTACAAATCCATAAGGTAGTACAGGATTATATAATTTTCGAGGAGGTAGACTTTACATTTTATTAAACCATACCAATTTTTATTATATTTTTCACGGTTAAATATTTTATCAGGATGACCAACTGGATAACAATCAAAGTAATTAACTGTTGGATATAAAGAAGTTAAATCTAGGTATCTTCCTTTTTCATTCGTTTTAAATTCATATTTTAATTTAATAGCTTCACATCTACCACCATAAAAGGATTCTCTAGGATTTACAGGTTCGATGATATCTCTTTTCCATTTTTTTTCATATCTTTATTACTGTCAAAAGCACATTCCCATATAATTGTTCATTCATATCCTTCTTTCACTATTTTCTTATTAATCTTTTTAGTTCTTTCATTACCACCTGCTAATGTTACATATTTAAAAGGGTCCATATTAACAGTTTCTAAAAATAATCTTCTCAATTCCAAGCATCCTTTTCTTAAAATATCTACATCTGATCTACAATACTTTATAAATTCTTTTTGAAAATCCAATGTTTCATTTTTAACAGCATTATACCATTCATTACAATTATTTCTTTCATTAGTAACCATTGTATTATATCCATAATAATATTTATCAGTATATTTACCCACATAATTTTGATTATTTTTAGTATTAAAAAGATGTAAAAAGTATCCTTTTGCTAATTCAGCTAATCCAAACGTTTTTAAAATTTTATAAGTGGTATCATTGTGAAATTCATAGAATCAATAAATCTTATATTGTAAGCAGGAGAATTCATACAAGTTAATTTATTACCTTAGAGTATATAGTAAATACTTTGATATATTATTTTTGAAACAATATTTAGTTAAAAAGCGAAAATCAAATCCTTTTCTATAATAAGGTAAACATGTATATCCATAATGACTATCTTTAAATATTTTTTTCTTTGCTTTCATATGTCATAATTATGACATATTAATAGATTAATTTCATGAATTCCAGTTTTTTTAATTGTTTCAAGATCAAAGAATAAATATTTTTCAGTATAATCAAATTTACATTTTTCACACCAATCTTTTTTATCTCTTCTGGAAGTAGGACACTTCTGTTTACCATACCTCCTTTTGAACTCTTTTGTTTCATAAAGAATTTATGATCATTCATTACCCATCTCCAACAATTTTTACATCTCAGTGCACCACATTTATGATCCTTACGTTTTCTTTCTAAACTACTTATATTTCTTTTACACTTTAAACATTTCCATAATATTTTACAAACACTATAACCTTTATCATCTTTCGTTTTGTGCTTTCCAAAATATTCTCTTTACCTATAAATTTTCTATTGCATTTATTGCAAAATATTTCATTACATATCTTTATATATCATTCATAAATATTTCTTTACAATCAGAATTTTGAACAAAATATCTATTACATTTCAAAGGACATTTGTGACGATTAGTTTTCTTATATTCTATTTTACAGTAATTACAATAATGATTTTTACCCAAAAACCTTGTAATTGAAGTAATAACATTAAAATGATTTTGAATCTTGTATATGTAAATGCGTGTAGATTTATATTCTCCAGAATATAAACTTTGATTACAGTTTTCTTTACAATAAATATTGAGTTGAATATCAAAGAATTGTTCAAATATTTTAACCTCTTCTAAACTACATATTTCTAAAAGAATAATACATAAATTATGTAATTTTACAGCTAATGTTTTTGTAACAAACGACCTTTTTTAATATATGCTATATCATTTTCTGTTAGATTTTGAGGATTTAATTTATCACATTTGGATTTTGAACAACTAGAGCAGTTACAATAGATCTAGCTAAACATATATTGTCATTATTTTTTATTTGACATATACTTCTCTTCTTTGAAGGATATGTTTCTGAATACATTCTTAATGATTTATGTCTACCTCCTTCTGGTAGTTCAATTACATGAAAATCAAAAATACATTTAATTATATCAAGTTCTTTATATTCAATCTTATTATTTAATGTTTCTAAATATACTTTGTAAGCATCTTTAGTAGACATCATTTTAGGATGAAAAGGTGCACTTAATTTTGAATTATGCACAGTTATATCAACTTTACCATTTATATTTCTAATCACTTTTCTAAATAAATCTTATAAAATACTAAAATATTGTACAGGTTTAATTTTATTAATCTCTACAATCTTATAAGATTTTCTATGAGTCATATATTTCTTTACATAATTTACTTTTCATTTTTACAATTTCATAATCAGGTTTAAGTAACTCATTCAATTTTACTTCTCTTTTAATTTTTTTATTTTCCACAGGTTTAAAATCTTTAATATCTTTATTAAATTTTAAATTATATGAATCAAATAATTTTTTAATATTTTCTCTTCTCTTTGGATTTTTAATAAATATTTTCTTTTTACGATCTAAATAATCAGAAGTATCTAAATCTAATATATCTGTTAATACTTGTTTATAATTTCCAATTTTTTTAATATAAGATACTATAGATTTAATAATATCATTCTTAGATTTACTTTTACTTTTTACTTTTAAATCTTTTATAGCATTTTTAAACTTTTGAATACTCAAAGTATTATTTTCAATATGAACAAAAGCCATTAATTCAATAGAAATAAAAAAGGATGAGTTTTTATTTCTATTTATTAGAAAGTAATTTTTATAAAGGGATTTTAAAAATAGACTTTTAAAAAATTGACAACTAGAGCCATCAATTTATTTAGAAAGTATTTTTATAAAGGGATTTCAAAAATTAAAATTGTTATTAATTTATTTAGAAAGTATTTTTATAAAGGCTTTTGAAAAAGATAAAATAATTTTAAGGACATTAAAATTTAATATTTAAAACTTCATTAGTAGCTATAACAGCTGCTAATAATCTTTTATGTTTATTTAATTTTTGATGTCCAGCTTTATGCCATTTTGTATAATAAACTCCACATTCACACATCACATGTTGTGAATATTCCTCTTTGATACATTTGATACAACGAGTCATTCTTTTCTTTATGTGCATATAAAATTCTTCTTCATTCTTTTTTATTTTACAATCTCTACAAATCATTTCCATTTATAATGGTATATTTTTTTACAGAGAAATATTTCTTGCAAGTTCTGATAGTTAAAAATATATTAATTTTTAAATAATTGAAATATTTCTAAAATGATAAATTAAGTTCTGAATAATATACTTTAAATTGGGGCTATCTATAAAATCATATTTCATAAATCTAATTAATTAAAAATGCTAAAAACTCATTCCATTCGTTTATTTTTTTTAACTTTTAAATTATTTTCTATTCCAAAATATTCACAAATCCTTTTCATAATATACAAATATTTTATAATTTTTTTTGTAATAATTAAAATCTAAAAATTTGTAAAACATTTCATCAGCTTGCAATGTAAAATTTAAATTATGTTTTCTTTTTAATTGTTTGAAAAAATTTATCCTACTTACATATCTGTTTCAAAAATGATTGAATATTTATATTATAATAATTTTCATCGTTTGAACTGTCATAAATAATATCTTTCTTTTGAATATGCACAGTTTTTAGCTCTCTTCACTTGGATGAAATGGAAATTGCCTTTCAGGATATGGATTTTAATAAATCACCTGCACTAGACGGGAATCCATGGTCAGATGCTGGCAAATCTAAACTTATCGTACAAAAAAGTCCTTCTCGATATCTTCAACACATCTTGGAACACTGGACGTTTGCCTAGGGACTGGAAGAATGCTCTGGTCATCCCGATAATAAAACATGGAAAGTTGCCGAGTAATCCTAATAGTTTCTACTGGCCAACTGCTTTGACCTGTATCTCGTGCAAGCTTATGGAAAGGATAATTTTGCATAGACTTATCTATCATCTTGACCAATGTAACTTACTTCCTTTAGAATAGTATGGTTTTAGGAGGGGTCATTGTACTATGGAGCAAGTCTTATATTTTAGTCAAAGTGTCAAATATGCTCAAAATCACAAACCAACTAACCACAATGTGGCCGCCTTTCTTGATTTGTCAAAGGCATTGATATTTTCGAAAAACAAGCTTATTTGCAAGCTATACAATATGTTTGGGATTGAGAGGAAAATGCTCCCACGGATTGCTGATTTTTGAAAGCCAGATATATAAGGGTTAATATGGGAGATAGCATATCTTTGAATTATGGATTGAGTCAAGGTATACCACAGGACTCTGTGCTTAGCCTAACTTTGTTTTCTTTTCTTTGTTGCTTGAATTGAGGCTAGTTCTGATTCTTCTAGTTCTAGTATGTATGCAGATGATATGATTATATGGAGTAGCAACCCAAGTGTAACTTGTGCTCAAGAAGCAGTAAATTCCTCTCTTCTTGAATTTGAGACCTTTCCAATGAACTACAAAATAAGTTTTAACCCTATTAAATCTATGACCACTCTTTTTACAACCAAAAGACATCTGTACAAATCGGAACCTGATATCTTTCTTTTGGGACAGAAATTAAACTGTGTGAAACATCCCAAGTACTTGGGGTTTGTTTTGGATCAGGAGGTGCTTGGCCGAGCACAAATCAACAACTTGGTATTAAGAGGTAAACAGAAGCTAAAAAATATTAAAGTATATATCGGGTAGGAGTTGGGGTGTGAATGCTCAAACTTTGAGAAATACCTATATTACCCTTATCTGCCCAATACTCAAATATGGTTTCCAGGTTTATCAGTCTGCCTCTATTAGCAATCTTGATAAACTCGAAAAGGTACAGTTATCAGCTGCCAGAATCATCACCGGTCTTCGAAATAGCTGCCCAAGAGACATTGTTCTCTTTGAGGCCAATCTATTCCCCTTGGACTAAAAAGAAAAATTTCACTGACAAATTACTTTGCCAGGCTTGCCAGCTATGGAAACCAAAACAGAACATCTAGTTTTGTGAATGCCTGGAGGTCAAACCACAGACTAAAATGAGACAGCCCACTGAGTAAGGCAATGAAGAGGATTGCTTGCATGAAAAGATAGAGCCCGTCTCCCTGGTCTGCCGCACAAGGGCAAAGATGACCTTACATAGTTGAGTCTTTTTTAAGACAGAATTATGCTCATATTCTAATAAGAGCTCTCAACACCCAGAATATCTCAGACAATTAGCTTTGAAGGTAATCCACCAGATTCCCCATAATGCAATGCAAATCTATACAGATGGAAGTAGGGGTGAGAATGCTGAGTCCGATAGTGAAGTATTTGTTTATTGGCAGGGAGATGGCAAAAGAATATGTAGAAGAAATCCAGATTATTACTCTGTTTTCCAAGCCGAACTTTTGGCAATTGAAGAGGCTCTAAGTTTTTGTGTTAAGGAGAGGATAGTTTCTGATATCTAGATCCTCAGTGATAGCCGAAGCTCTATACAACATCTGGCTCAGTGGTGGCGGCATGGTGACAGCACAACTAAAATAGTCCAACATCTCACTGATTTGCAGGTCAATACCATAGTCTCTTCCAGTGGGTACCATCCCATGTCAATGTGTATGGTAATGAGGTTGCGGACCAATTGGCCAAGGAGGGCGACCTTCAGAATACCATTATTGGAGACTGCTTGTTGGCATAGGAACTGACCTTTCGTGTCCGGATGGACATCAATGCTGTTTTTAGAGATGCCAAACCTGCCCATGATTGGTACCAAGGCAAATATCCTGGTTCCGTTTTAACGGACACGCACAAAAGATGAGATCAAACGACTCTGATGAGACTGAAAGAAGCGGCCACCTGCTTGCTTAGAGACATGTTTCTGGTGTCAAGATTTACCCTCTCTGCCCCAAATGTCAAGAGGCATAGGCCACTCCCTCTTATATTCTTCAGTATGTCGGTTGTAAGAGGGTCGATGTGGAATTAAGTTCGGGGGTGGTTCTGGACAGGCTGAAAACTCATGTCACACCAGTTGGGATAAACAACAGCAAATAATTTTTGAAGTAATTAAAATATAATTCTATATAAATCTTTTTCTTTTCTAATAATTTTTTTAATTTGCAAAGTTTCTTTTAATCTATAAACCTAAACATCTAACAAATCACTATTATCTTTAAATTCTTCAACTATATCTTTAAATATTAAGCGTTTGAAATAATGTAATTTTAATATCCTTTTTATATGTAATTCAATTATTCTCATATTATCATAACTATCTAATTTAAAATCTGGTCTTCCAAAAAATACAACTATGTGATGATTTCTATGTCTTAAATTATCATATTCTAATTCTTTTCTAAATGTAAATAGATTGATATTCATTAGTAATATTTTGATAATATTTTTCCGAACATATTTATTTAAATATAGTGTCCTCTTAAAAAAATTCACTATAAAAATGTAATTTTTTAAATATTTTCTAACCCCCCATTTTGGGAGGATAAAAAATAATGCTTTCTTTAATGCTACTAAATTATGCAAAAGAGTAATTTCTCGGCAGTCCATATTCGGCAAGCCGATATTCTAGAGAACTCTGATTTGATCTTTCTAAAAAATAGATTACTTTAAAACTTTAATTAAAATTAAATAGATATTTGATTTTATGAAGGGGGTACAAAACGCCCCCCCCCCTTTTATGCACAAATCTGTAGTATAAGGCAATAGGGTATTTTAATGCTACTAAATTATGTAAAAATGGAGCTAAATTTTTAGGAATTGGATTAAAATAGTCAAGAACTAATTAATTTCTATGAAAATAGACCCAGCTTGAAGTCCAGCGGGCTCATATCCCGCTGGACTTCAAGCGGGTTAATTATTAAAGTATCTAAAAATGAAGATAATATAGATAATAAAATTTTATCTAGATTTTATGTTACAAAGGAATTAATTTTAAGTATACCAATATGGATATCAAATGATTTTTATGATAAAGTTTATAAGATAATAGAATCATATTCTGTATCAGAATTCAATGAAAAATATAAAAATGATATTAATAAACTGTATAAGAGATTAGATACAGTACTTGTAGAAACAAAAAATATAAGCTAAAACTGAAAAATATAAAGATGATGTAGTTCCTAACATTACACAACCTAGAAGATTAAATATGTTAATTATTATGCAAAAAAATACAAAAGATTCTAAATATCCATATTATATAATTAGATGCCGAAAAGCTATTTATAATACTACGCTTTGAAAAAGAAATATCCTCAATTACCTAAAGCTCATGAAATACCTTATAATCCTAATTCAATTAATCTCTATAATAGAATGAAAGAAAATATTACCTATATTGATACATACTTTAATCATATGAAATTCAAAAAACATAATTTGGAAACATTTATAAAAGATGTAGAAAAATTGATTCCTAAACTAGAATGTTTTATATATATATATATATATATATATATATATATATATATATATATATATATATATATATATATATATATATATATATATATATATATATCTTTTAATAACATTTCTTGGGGGGTGAGAATTCTCCCCACCCAAAATTATCATTTTAAATTGCTGGGTGATTTACCCACCCCTTAATTTTGAATTAAATCTGTTTTATCTATCCAACTATTATACTCTTCTGGATATATAATTTAACCACTTTACAATTAACTTGTTTCCTTTCTTTTTTTATTATTTTTTCAATTTTATATACATTATCTTTTTATCATATTTAACTAATTCATTCTCATACATAAGTGACCTTATTTTCTTCGTTGTTTTATTCGCTTCTTTTCGTTGTATAAGTAACTGGATCTGTTTTTAACACTTAAGATAATATAAAAATTTCATCTGTAAATGTAGGATGATAACCTCTTGTAAACGTTTCTTTATGTTTTCAAATTCTTACTTTATCACCTTCTTTCAATTTTGGTTTTTTGATAATCTTTTTAACATATAAATTACTATATACAATATCTTCATTTTCTTTTTTACTTGCTTTTGTTGGTGTCATTTTAATATACCTATGATAAGAGTTATTATAATTGTAAACTAATTTATCTAATACATCTTTATATCTTCTTGTATTATTAGCTGCTAAATATTTTCTTATTTTTACATTTAAAGTTCTATTGAATCGTTCAACTACTGAGCATTTAATTTCTGTATTATTAGTACCAAATAATTTTTGTGTTAAAGAAGATAAGAACTCCAAACCATAATCAGATTGAATATTTAACAGTTTTCTCTCTTTGAATATTTTTTTAAAAGCATTTGATACCTCTTCACCTCTTTTTCTTATAATTGTAACAGCCCATGCATATTTACTAAATATATCTATAACAGTTAATATGTAATTGATACCATCATTATATTTACTAAAAGGTTTTATGAATAATAAATCTGCTTGCCATTGATCATCAATGAGAGATATATAAATCCTTCATCTTTTAAATTTTATATTAATAAGTTTATATCTTGTATATATATCTTGAGTATGAAGAAAATCAGTAATATTTTTTGAGTAAATTTCATTTTTCTTTTTAACTCATTGATACCACAATATCCTTTTAAAGGATCATAATATAAATCTTTTAAAGTGTCATTTGTTTTTTCTTTATTTAAAAAAAAAAAAAAAAAAAAAACACTTTTTGTGAATTACAATTAACACAAATTCCTTTCATCACAGGTTTTCCATTTTTGGATATAGTAGTTATAATGTCTTTACTATCTGTATGAGTTTTACATTTTAAACAGTAAATGAGTGAACCCAATCCAAATGTCCTTTTTGCTTTAGTGAATGGTTTGACAATTCCTCTTTCTAATCTTTCATGAATTGCAGTACTTGGAATTTCATCTAATTCTTTTAACATATTAGTATCACATATTTCATTTCTTGTTTTAGTATCTTTATTTTTTAAATAACAAATATGTCTATATGCAGTTTTATCAACTCTGTTAATTGATTTGTTCGATTCTTTGTATAATAAAACTGGATTTAATCTTGTTTTTCCATGTAGTTATTGAGTTCCAGGTCCCGTAAATGAATGTCCAGGTAGATGCATTTCAAATGGTAAATTATTAATAGATTTATTAATAATACCTTTTCCATTTTTACATTTACAATTCCTTTTATTACACATTTATCTAAATATAAAATTATTTATCAACATACTTATAACCCTTTAATTGAGTTATCTTTATATATTTTTCTATAGGAAAATATTGTAAATTTTGAATATATTCATCTTCTCTCATATACACTTCTTGTTCAGTCAAACTATTTGATTTCAATAAATTTAATAACTGCTTATAAAATTTATAAGCTTGTTTGTATTCACTCTTTTTAGCAGAGATATTTAAAGACTTATCAATTATTTCAATGATGCTCAATGTTACACTCACTGCAGATAAGGGAAGTAAAATGAATCCAGATAAACCAGATGCACTGAATAAAAACTTACTAACTGATAACGAAACACTCAATTTATTCATCAATTGAGAAGACTTTCAGTAGATAAAAACTCTCTTTTCTAAATATTCTTACACATTTTATAAGGCTCAAAATTTTTTCTATATTTCATATTTATATTTACTAAATCCAACATAAAGAAATCAAAACGTTTTTGAACTGCTTTCTTGTACATTTTCTTAAATTAATCATTAGTAAGATTTCCATCAATATCAGTAATTATCTGTTGGATTTCTCTTGGTTGTAAACTAAAGAAAATAAAATAATTACAATTCTTTCTTATATTAATAGGAGTACAATAATATGATTGACTCAGATAATGGATGCCTTTTTCTTTCTCCCTCTGATAAACAAATCAGCTATATCACTTTGATCTTTTCCAGTTCATCAAAAAGCAATAATCAATCATCAAAAATTTCTAGACTTTTCATACATGGATCTAAATCATCTTTTATGAATTCTTTTGAATAAGAAGAAAATAATACTTGTTCTTTTTTATATTTATTAAACAATTCCATCAATAATTCTTTTCTCTTTATGTTCTTACAATTTACGATATCTTCTCTTTCTATGTCATCAAACATTGTAAAATTTTCACACAGTGTAATATATTTTGGTTCATAAATATCTTTAGCACATACAAACAAACCATCAAATTTCAAATAATCATATATTAAATTAACAAGTAAATTAGTTTTTTCTGATCCTGAACTGCCTACAATTAAAAGTCTAAAAGGATGTTTCGGTAATGAAGGATTTAGATTTTCATCAGTAAATTCTTCAGGTTGTGTATAATTTTTTATTTTTATCATTTATTTATTTTTAAAATATCTACTCAGAGTAAAAAATAATCTATTCGTTGCAAAAAATAATCTACTTGGAATAGAAAATTATTTATTGATAAATAAATAGATATTATTGAACGTGAAAGAAATAAAAAATTAAAACAGCAGATTAGAAATGAGTTAGAATTAATAAAATTACAATCTGAAAAAAGAAAAAATAATGAAGTTAAACTTGAATCTGAGTTAGGTATTGAAAAATCATTAAAAGAATTTCATAAACCAGTAATAAAAAAATTACAAGACAGGAAATTTCAAGAAAATAAAATCTTGAAAGTATTCAATATGCTATAAAAGATTTAACAGATAATATGCCTTTTTTACTTCAACATTAATCATCTAAACATTTAGAATTAGATTATTCTTCAGTTGCTGGAAATTTAATGGATAAAACTAAAGGAATAAAAAGATTGAATTTTAATAAAGATTTAGATTTTGATTTACTTAAAAACGAAGGATTAGAATTACCTTCTGAGCTATTAAATAAAACAGATGAAGAGTTAGATGAAATAATTACAACAGCAAAATCTAGACGAGATAATTTTAAAAGACTAAAAGGAAATTTAACTAAAAACAGAAATTATGAAACTAGCAAGAAGAAAAAACAAAATATACAAGTTAAAATAATTGAAGCCGATTCTAACATGAATGGTTTAAATATATATATAAAAGCATTGAATACTATTAAAGCAGGAAACGAATATTTAGGCAGTGGTATAAACAAATTAGATGAATTAACAAATAAAATATGCAAAGGCTCTAAATCTAAAAAATTATATAATCAAATAATTATTATTCTAGATAAACTTTTAAAAGAAGGAACATAAACAAATGATTACATATAAAAGAATATTATAAAATATTTTTACTTTAAATAAATGTATGTAACAAAAAAAGTTTATTTGAGTGATAAATCAAATTTCAAAACTAAAATTTAGATATAAAAAGGAGAAGTTTCATTGCAAACAGATAAAAGTAAAATTCCTAATTATGATTTACTCCTTATTAATACACAAATCAATCAAATTGCAAAACATAAAAGAATTACAATTAGTAAAACTCAATTACAAAAAACTGGAGGATTTTTATATACCATTCTTGTTCCTATTCTAACATCTTTAGGACTTGGAGTTGTAAGTGGTGCAGCAGGATGGGGTACAAAAAAAAATATTAGATAAAACTTCAGGATCTGTGATTTAAAAAAAACGTTGTAGAAAGGGGGTTTATCTTCCCTCAGAATATCCAACAAAATAATGGAGGAAAATATGAAAAATGAAAAAGGACTAAGAGGTACATTTACTATAGATATGCAACCTAAAAACATAAGAAAATTTGAAAATGGAATTTTTAATTTATATGTATCTACAGGTATAGTGGAACTCACTGGGTTTGTTATTATAATAATCCAATACATGACTCTTGTAAAGTATTTTGATCCCTTTGGAGAATATGAATTTGAAAAAATAAAAGTAAAAAATGATTTTCTTCCTAAAAATATAGTCAATTATTTAAAATCTTCAGGAAAAGAAATTCGTTATAATTCTAGTTTTTTACAACAACCTACATCTGTAAAATGTGGTTTATATTATATGAAATACATAACTGAAAGAAATAAAGGTGAATCCCCTATTGATATTTTATATTCATTTACTCAAGAACCTAGTATTTCTAATAAAAAAAATTGTTACTTATAAATAAATGAAGTTCCTAATTTTAGATTCTAAAAATGCTAGTAAATCAAAAGATTTTTACAATTAAATATCCTAACCCTTTTAATTTTAAAGAAATAGCTCTTCAGTCATTTTCTAAGTATATTTCTTGGAATAATATTACAGACAAAAATAATAAATTTTCATATTTTGGTGGTAAGAAATGAATAGATTTTACTATTCCAAATGGTCATTACACTATAAAAGGTTTGAATTGTTACATGGTTAAATACTTTGGAAATGATCCTCCACTATTATTTGGAATTATAGAAGAAAGAAAAAGAATTACAATTAAATTGAAAGATCATTATAAAATTAATTTATCCAAAAGTGAATTGTACAAAATTTTAGGATTTCAAGCAAAAATATATTAAGATGCAGAAAAAGAAGGCAAATATATAGCAGATATAACTAATGGAAATGATAATATTTATATTCATTGTGATATAGTAAATGGTGCTTATATAAATCTCACTTTCAATCTGATGTGTGTGTGTGATTTACATATTTACAACTACAAATCCTCCTGGAACTTTATTTTCTAAGGAATTTGAAAAACCTATATTTTTTCCAGTTAAATCTGATTCCGTACATAGAATTAGAATGAAAATTACAAATTATCGAGGTGAACTAATTGATTTAAATAGACAAGAAGTACTGTATAGATTTATAGCTAAATAAATGAATAAACACAGATTGTACAGAAAGAATAAGAAAATAGAAGGAAGATGTTTTTTTTCTGATTAAGTAGAAAAAGCTAAACCTATTATAAGAAGAAAAATCTAAAGATTTCATAGTAGAAAAATTAAATGAGATTTTATCAAAAAAGAAAAAACACTGTGCAGGATTTAAAATTTTTTATCCTAAATAAATGAACAAAATTTATGATTTGAGTGATACCAGTTATTATTATAATAACAAAATTGAAAGCTTTGAATAAAGAGAAATTAAACATGAGAAAAGAGATAAAAACAATCCATATGAAAATGGTACATATAATTTCTGACGAGACAAAGAAGCGGCCACCTGCTTGCTCAGAAACATGTTTCTGGTGTCAAGATTTACCCTCTCTGCCCCAAATGTCAAGAGGCACAGCCCTCTCATATTCTTCAGTGTGTCGGTTGTGAGAAGGGGGGTGTGGAATTAAGTCCGGGAGTTGTTCTAGAGAGGCTGAAAACTCATGGATTCATGGAGCTGGTGTGATGCTACTGTCACACCAGATGGGATAAGCAACAACAACATATAATTTCTTTATAAATGATACAAATGCTAATATATTATATTCTGAAGGATATCTGCAACAAGAAATTAAAATTGTAAAAGGTAATGGAAGCAATATAAATAATGAAAATAATTTTGTAAATGGCAGTTTAATTAATTCGAGCAGATTAACAATAGGAAATACTGAAATTGAATCTACTAATAATTATAAAGAAATCATTAATCAAGTATTAGGATTGATAAATTTCACACCTGATTATTCAACATCTGAAGCTACTAATATGTTTTTCTATATGGATACTTCTGAATAGGATGACAGAGATTATTTGAAATATGATAGAACATTGGTCGATGCAAATAAAATAACTAATATTTGTAATAACTTTAAAATGAATGAAAAATGTAATGATGGATTTGCAAAAAGATGGAAATTCACTAAAGATAGTCGAACTGTAAGAATATGGATACCATTAAAATATATATTTGATTTTTTTCAGAGAATATAGGAAAGTAATTTACAGGATTTCAAATTAAAATAGAAATTCAAAGAAATGATAGTAAAAATAAGGGGGGAGGGTTATATACAGATATTCCAAATACTGATTTCAAAGCAGTTGTTGAAGACCTATCTCTCTGGTTACCATATGTTAGATTTAAAAATTCAGCTGCAGTAAAATTCAATCAATTAAAATAATCTGATACTTCTATAGAAATTAATTGGGATCATTATAATATTATCATATCAAATTTATTTCATAAAAATGCTAGTGGATCTTATAATATTCCTGCAACATCTGATGAAGTTTTAAGTTTATATGTCATTCCTTGGTTTTCCTAAATCAATATGATGAAAGAAATGAAAATATGAACCAAAACAACATGTTTGATAACTTGGATATGACAGAATGCTGGTTAATGATTAATAACATAAAAGTTCCAACAATAAGGTTATTTCATTTATTTTAATAAAAAAACATTATAATGCAATATATATAGCTCTTTTAGAAGCAGGAATAAGCAATATAAATGCAGAAACAGGTTGCATGATAGATTATTCAAATTTCAGCAAATATCCTATAATTTGTTTTAATCTAGAAAACCATGAGAATTATACAAACCTCAATAATTTAATGATTAATTCGATTTTGGAGGTTAAAAAATAATACTACCAAAAATTACTTTTTCTACTTCATTTTGAAAGGCAGAAACAAATGCTCTATGAATATGAAATCTAAAGAAATAACTATGATTAAAACATTGAAAGCATAATGAGTTTATTACATTAATAATTATTATCCTTTGTTTGATGATGAAATAAAAGAGGGACCTCCAGGTCCTCCAGGTGTAAGATTTAAATTAACAGACGATGGAAATTACGATATAGATAAAAAAAAATTAAGAAATGTAAATGAACCAAAATTATTGAATGAATCAGCTACAAAATCTTATGTGAATAGAATTCATGAACATTTTAAAAATGATGTTAGAAATTTATCAGATGCTTCTCTTATTCATTCACAAAATAATAACTATAATGCAAAACATAAAAGAATTTCAAATGTGTCAGATCCAAAAGATTTACATGATAAAGCTAATATGAGTTATGTGAATAAAATTTTACAAGAATTAGAACAAAAAAGTTTAATACATTCAGCTCAAGGTGGTTTTGATGCTAAAGATCAAATAATTGGCAATATAAAAAATCCTGTTAATGAAAATAATGCTGTTAATAAATGTTACTTTGAAAACAATGCTTTAGTTTCGAAATCAAATACTTTTGATGCTAATTACAAAAAAATAATATTCTAACTGCTACAGATAAATATGATATGTGTAATAAATATTATGTAGACAGAAAAACGCTCATTAATAATAAAAAGAGTGATAATATATTAATAAGAGATAATGATGGATTATATGTACCTTCTTTAATTAAAAATGGTGTGTATGATTTTGGGAATGTAAGATTAACAAATGTTCTGTTATAAATAAAGATGTCGCAACAAAAGAATATGCCGATTCTCAAAATTTCTATGCTACTATTAAAGATAAATATGCAACATATCATACAGGAGGTTTTAGACCTGTAGAATTTAATTTAATGAGCTCTGAACTACTAGAACCTGATTTAAAACTAGTAACTAAAATGCATATGAAAATTAAAATTTTTTTGAAATCTGAAAATCGTACACAGTCTATTAATACAATTACAAATTGGAGAAGAATTTATATTTACCAGACCTTTAACAAGTAATACCGAATCTGTTACCTGTTTTACATATGGTAAAAGAAACGATCGTATTAAATTATAAATTGGTAGTGATGAACAATCAAATAAATTAAAACATTTCTTACTATAGAAAAAATAGATTTTCTTTAAAAAAAAACACTTACAACAGCTTTTATCTCATCTTTTTAAAAACTTACAAAAACCTTGCATTTCTTATAAAAAAAACATTTGTTTAAAAATCCAAAAAACACAAATTTTTATAATAAAACAGCTTAAAAAACTCAACTTTCATCAAAAAACCGCTTAAAAACATAAAAATAATGCATTTTTTAGTGATCATTTTTTTCACTGGAAGGTCAAATTTTTTTGTTGAAATTTTAAAAGTGAAAAAAAACTCTATTTTTCATCAAAAACAGCTTAAAAACACTAAAAATACTGTATATTTTAGTGAAAAAAACATCATTTTATAATGAAAAACACACTTTTTTGTTTAAATTTTAAAAATAAAAAATGCTTTATTTTTTCAAATTTTTATCAAAAACCAGCTATAAAACTATTTTGCAAAAAATATTGCATTTTTAGAGTGTCCTCAAGCCCCCCCCCCATATACTACTTACGTTAATAATATATGGTAAATTTACTTATTGACTGAAAATACATTTTGAATTAGAATGTTTCATAGTTTAAATAGCATTTAAGGGTGTGACATGTCTCATAAAAAGATGATAATTATTTTCCAAAAACTTTTATGTCTATATTGATCTGAGCACAAAATCAAAATAAGAATTTAAAAATTGCAATCTCAAAGCTTAGCCAATTTATTTGATATCATTAAATTTATGTTTATGTTATGTGCAAATAAAGTTATTCTTGAAACACGAAAAATACCTTTATTGCTAAAAACAAAATACAATTAAGATTATCTACAATTATAATGAGAACTGTTTAAAATAATAATAGCATTTAAATAGAAGTGTTTTTCTCTAAGTTCTTACATTTTTTAAACAACAATTAAGGATTAAAAGGTACAAATTCTGGATCTTTACTCTTATTAATATTTACTATTTGCTTTTATTTAAAAAAGAGCATTTTTAATTGCAATCAAAAGAATAATTAATAAAATTTAATTGCAAGTTCTAAGTCTACTTCATAACTTTCCAATTAACTTCATTTAAAATACTCATTATTATTGGTAAGACATCCATTGTGAGTCAATGCCTTCTTCAAAAAATTTCTTTATTAAGACCTCTGAAAAATCTCTGACATCAATTCTCATTAATTGTAGTAGAATCTGACTCCATTGAGTCAGCCCATTTTAATCATGGTGTTTCCAACTTTCTGGTTCCAGTAGGTCTGAATTGAAGAAATCTATTAATAGTATTGCAATGATACATTCAAAGCACATTGGCCACCCCGAACATTCTATTTAATTTTATATGATTAAGAATATCAGGTTGTTTATATATCCTAAATACTTTTGAGTTAAATCCTTTTCTTAAGTTATTGTTCTCATCTAAGACAAGAATACTTCTTAAAATCTTCCTTTCAAATATTGCAAGGCCATTTTTTTCACCAATTTAGTCACAGTCCAGGTCTCAGAAGCATATATGTCAAGACAGGCCTTACAAGAATTTTGTTAATTAAGAATTTTGTATTTCTAGAAAGAAAAATAAATTTAAAGAATCTTCTTAGGCAAATAAAGGTTCTCTTTTCCAAATACTGTCAGTTTTTTATTTCAAAAGATATTTTGTTGTCACTAATAATAACTGAATCTTAGTAAGTGAAACTTTACTGTTTCAAATTTATATAAGCCATTTTCAAGATAAGGATTTGGTAGTTTGTTCTCAGAAATGAGCATTTATTTTGTCTTCACTTTAATAATAACTAAGCCAATTCCAATTCATCTTGCAGCCTCCTCAAGGGCAAGGAATGTTTCTTTCAGAGAGGGAAGTGATCGAGCAATGATGGTTAAATGAATGATCATATCAATATTATCTGCATATGTACTTAAAATATTTGTTAATATTATTCATTCACATGCACAAATACTAATACTAAATTTCTAGAATGTATACTAAGATTACTAAATTTGTTAAAATTTAGCAATCTTAGTACGCATTCTAGAAATGTAAAAATGGTTATGATAATAGTTGCAATGAGCTTTAATCTATGTTATTTTTAAGTGATAACTCATTCAAGATCTAAAATTTATACTAAAAATATTTATATATGTAACACTTACACATTGAAATTGCTATACAATATAGTTTTCTTACATACTATAATTCATGAGAAGCCTACACATCTTTTAATAGTTTTCAACTTAATTTATTATTTTGAACTTATGATTTAAAAATGATTCCAAAAATTTATATTGAATACCAAAGTAACAACACTTAAAATAGATGTAAATGGATTTCTAAGTTGAAAAATTGTGATTAGAAACTGCAAGAAATAAGGATTCTTTCTACTTCATTATATATTCCAGAATACAAAACAACTTTCTAATAAATAATAAAAACAGAAATATAAATTAATTTTTAATGATAATTAATATTCAGTTTTATATAATTATGTCAATACTCGAGGACTAACGGTAATTGCAATGATTGCAAAAATTGTTTAAGATCTAAATTCTGGGGAACAATCTCAATGCACACAAAAGTAAAAATCCAAATGCAGTTTTTAAATACAAAATGATGACATGATGACCATTCAAGCATTCGTGAATTAATTTTAAAACCATTAGAAAATATTTTGCTTCATTTTCCAATTTTTGATATGGTTCAATAAGAAATCCAATTATAGACTTAAAAAATAAATAAATAAATAACTTTTATGCTTTATAAAGAATAAAGTTTAGAAACATTGATTTAAAAAAAAGCAGAATTTCAAAGTATTAATATTCATAGTAAATATTTAGGTACTAAAAGCTAATTGGGACAAAAAACAAATGAATTAATTCCTATAAATTTACAACTCAGATTTTACTAAATTTTTATTGAATAAATGTAATGAAAATAACTTTAAAAAAATTTCTTGGTAATTCATTTCTAAATTTCATTAGATAGAATCTTAAAAATTAATGTATGTTTTCAATATTTAATTTTTTAATCAATTGTTCTTCAGCAGATTTAGAAAAATCTCTTAACTTTATTTATAGCTAAAGGTATTTAAATTACAACTGTAAATATTGCAAAAGAATTATATATTATAAATTGACTATTTCAGGAAATTTGAGAATTTTTTGATTTAAAAATTTGTTTTTCACCACAGTTAAAAGCAGTTGAAAAATTAAATGCATATTATCTAATAAACAAAATTTATTAAAGTCTGAAATGATTGGAAAATTAAAGTATTTTCAAAAATTATTTTTATCCTTGATAAAAGAAGTCGACTTGCAAAGAAAAAAAAAACTACAGAAAATAATTTCCAAAAAAATATGACATGAATTATATTTGAAACAATAATTGAAGAACTAGAAATTAATTCTTTATTTCATAAATTTCTAGTTAAAAGAGTGAGAATCTTCCCTCCTAAATATTTGAAAATGTTAATAAGAATCTGTTGTTGTAGCATCATATTTCTTCTACAATGTTTTTAATAAATTTGCATATTTTTTAAGTAAGTCAATTTGAGTAACAAATATTTTAATTTCTTTAGAAACTCTTAACTTTAGAGTAGATCATTACAAAACTTTTCTTATGAGATGAACCACTCATAGTCTAAGGACTATAAATCAAGTGAATATGAGTGACGTTCTTGAATTGTAATGAAATCTAAAAGTGAGTTTTGGACCTTTATGTTTTTGGTGTACTCAGTATACTTATACTTTTATCCCATTAAATCATTTAAGACAGTGGTAATTAAGACATTAACTATGAACTATTCAAAAATAAATCTTAAGGCATGAAAGATTAATTACAAAACCTACTTTTAGCAATATTAACGACTTTCACATACTGTTCACATCTTTTATTTGAAAAAAATACTTGTATACACAACATTAAAAATATTGAAAAACCAAAGCATTTTTTAATATATTTTCTAAACTTTATAAATTTTGTGCAATTTAGGCTAATTTTCTCTTTTTATTAAGAAAAAATCAAAAATTTGTTCAACACATCAAAAAATACATTTTTCCCCCCTTTCTATGGCATAAATTAAGATAAACATAATTTTTTTCCCCCCTTTCTATGGCATAAATTAAGATAAACATAATTTTTTTATTTCAATATTCCTATCACATTCATTATCTTAGCTATTTCATATTTTTTAACATGTTGAATCAAAATATAATAATTATACAAATTATAATGAGAATAAAATTTGAAATTATATCTATTATTATGTATTTAAGTCGCGTAAGTGTGTTTTAAGTATTTATATTAAGATTTCATTCTTTTTTAATTTCAATGCATAATTACTGTAACTAGTTTACTAACCATCAATCATCAGATGAAATAGATGATTCTTAATAAAACAAATATTACCAAAATCAGATTTAAGTACATAAACCTGGAAGACTTAAAAAAAAATATATATTGACATTATAAAGTGATTTGTGTTTTAGGATTATTTTTACATATTTCCTAAAATATGCAACTAAATTTTTAAACAATGTTTAATAATATTTTTAGCATTAAATTGTTTGAAACAATATTTAAAACAGCATGTTTGATTATTTCAGAGATTTTTGATCAAATCCTTTATTGATTTCCAAGCCAGTATCAGCCATTGATAATGCCATATTAATTCTATGGTAAAGGGATGACAGAGAAACATCTTTGAAAAACACAAGATAGTCATTCAATATAGTAATTATAAATAATAATTCATTAAAAAAAATTTTTTAGTGAAATAGAATATTTTGTAGGAACAGTCACAGAACACTTCATCACAGAATATTGTGTACATTAAAATAAGTTAATATGTTTGGAATGCTTTCATAATTAGTGACATTTTTGAAAATATCAAATTTGATGTGATATTTCACTAATTTAAAAAATATTCACCGATCAAATTAAAACATGTGTAAATGTGCCTCAAACATTTTTCTATTACACTTTTGTAAAGTGATCTTCCAACTGTAAATTACTCAGTGACAGAATATATGCAATATTTTAATCAGTAATTGATAATTAAAAATTAAAACTTTTGTTACTCTTCTGAATTATTATTTCATTTAAAAAATTATCTGATGCACATAAATCATTTCAGTAAAAAATAAGTTAGTTTGGCAGGTTTTTTTAAGACATTAAAATTTATTAATATTTTCATCTTTCTTGAAATGTAATTATTTTTTAAAACTTTTATATTCCATAAATCAAATTTCATTTCTTCTGTTACACTTTGAAGGATATATAAAAAATGTGAAACATTTTGCAAACCGGAGGTTTTATCCTTGATTTATTAAAAAAAAATTGAAATAACAAATTAACCTATGTATCTTTCACCTGACAAATTTTAATAGCAAATCAAACAAGAAATACACTTAAATTGAAAATTTTTTATTAAATTTACTATTTTTTTAATACTTTTTTTTTCAGAATATTATAGAAGGTATAAATTAGAAAAAAAGAAAACAAAATAAATAATTTCCTTATATTGGAGTACAAGTTCTTCATAAATAGAAGTATAGAAGAATTTTGAAAATATGAAAAATATTTTAGATTAAATACTCATAAGTATTATAAAAAAAAGTACTTTATTAACAGAAATATTATATTAAAACAACAAATAATTATAAAATGAATTGAAAATGTTTGAAAATTTAACTGATAGAATTTAATCTTTTTAAAAGAAATAAAATCAACCAATAAACTCAGTATACTTTTTTTAAAATATCAACATTCCCCAATTTTAATGGGCAAACATATCTATTTATATATATTCATAGTGTTTTTCTCTCACCAATGCAAATTTAAGATATGAGGAAAAATATTGCGCAAAGAGAAATAAATTTATTATAGAACTTTTAGAAAATGTACACAAAGAATAAAATAAAAATTTAAAAATATTACAAAGAATTATGTTTTTTTAAAAAAAATAATGAAATATTAAAACTATTATATATTAGATAAAATAACATAATTACAGGCAGATAAAATTAATATACGTGACCACAATTTTGGCAATAAAAAATATTGTTCATAAAAAAATGAATATTTTGAAAGAAATAAAATTTTAATGAAAAAGTTTATATAATTGTTCATAATTTGATCATAATATCATAAGGTATAAATCTAACAAAAAGAATTCTTTTGAACCACTTATAATGCATTATTTATGATGAAAATTTTAAAATAAAATGGTAATTATAAGTAGCATTAATAAATACAACAATCTTCTATAAAAATAATTTGAAATTTATCATTTAGTTAACAATTTTAATATTTTTTTATCAAATGATTATGTTTGCAGATACATTGAAACAGCAATTCATTACGACCATAATAGTAAATCAGAATACCAAATAAATGTTTTAATTGAAAATAAAAGAATTTCAGGCATTTTTATTACAATTAAAACATGGTACTATGAAAAGAAAAATCTTTTCGTATAAATGGGCTTTTGAACAGTTAAATTTTAAAAAAATGTGTTTAAATACTATGAACAATAAGTATACTCTTTTATTTAAGCATAATTAAAAAATAAATTTGAAAAGACAAAACAAAAACTAAATGCCATTAATGTTCAGTAAAATAAGAATCATCTACTTTTCAGAAATCATTAATCATAAATATTGAAAAAATTATTTATTATTATTCAGCACGATAAAGTTTAGTCATAAAGCTTGAAAACATTTCATTCATTTGGTGTCATAAAAATATTACACCTTTTATTATGAAAATACATTTCCGTAATTTAAAGTTAATTAAGTTAGAGTTTATGCAATTTACATTATAATTTATGCAAATTATAACTATTAATTATGAAAATATTAAAAATACATGATTTTACTGGATGTTTTAAATACACACTAAAAATATTAAAGAAGTAAAAAATTTTGAATCACCAAAATTACATACTTTAAAAAGAATGTTACTTTTTTGAGTTTCAAATAATCTCAATTGATAATAATTTAGATTTTATATAATCTAAATGTTATTCTGTATAATGGATGCACCATAACTTGAACAACAATTGTAATATTAGCTCCAAATAAATTTTTAACTAATATTTTTTACACAAGGAAATATAATAAATTCTAAAATATTTGAATGACCTTAAGTATTCATCATCCTTAAGTAAGTACAAACATGCAAAGAATACATTTTTTAATATTAAAATGCTTGATAATTTCATGCATTAATTACGAGGAAAACTTTTCAGAGAAAATAATGTTGTCTAAAAAATTTACTGTAACACTTTGAATTAAATTTTAATAAACTAAGAAGCCTGACGCCAAGGATATGGAGGATAAGGTCTAAATTGACCATATCTGTTTTCCAGACCAACAGTTTTAGCGTGAGAAGCATATGTCACAGTTAGATGGTCCGCTTAACACAAAGCCCCTAGTTTTTAATTTCTAAGCATGCTTGGTGTTCAGTTTATCAACGAATTGAAAAGATGAAAGGCTGAGTCAATCTAGCCCAGACCAAGGATAGAACCTGCGCTTTGGGAGCGTGAAGTGCAACTACTTAAATACTGATAAAAAACACTTTTAAATATTAATGTTTATTCCTATACTTTTTATGGTGCAACATAAGATATTGAAATATTACCATCAATATTAAAGAATAAGGAAGTGTCTCAGGTAATTATGCATTTTTCAGAAAATTGCTTCTTGGAATAAAGTATAAGCATGGTTATTTATACTCTCAGTAACTGTGTAAGTATTGTAATATTTTTTTAGAAATATCTAAGAACTCATTGTTGAAAGTCTCAATTAAAAAGGTGCCTTAAGAATTAGAGTCTTTCATTCAAAATGCCACCCACAGCTTTCATTTAACATATAATTAGCTATAAGTAATTTGTTTTCCTTTAACCTATATGACATTCTACATGTTTTAAATAACTGTTGACTTAAAAATACCATTTAAGACATTCTTTAAGTTAATAAATAAAAGGAGGCATATATTGCATTGTTGTAAGATTATATATATATATATATATATATGTATGTATGTATATCAGCAGAGACATGTTTTAAAAGTATAAACTAACTACAAAATACTTCATTCATGGCACTCAACAAAAATCTCAATATCTATAAATGGCACTAAGAATTGACAATTTATGAAGTATTTACAGAGAATGAAAAACATTTACTGCTTGTATAAATAATCCATTATTTGTATTATACACAAATATAATGTCAACATTCATAAATAATACTTATTTATAATTAAGTGATATACATGTATAAATATATAACAATGAGCAAATTATATATAAGAAATTATAAGTACACCAAAAATTTACACATTTTTTCACTAGGATTACATATGTTTTAGTTTACAAATACTGTTTACATATATAAAAAAAAGGAATGTTTAAAAAAAGGAATACTTTCTTTAACATTAGAACTACAGAATTTCAACATTTTAGAGACTACATAAATTCATATTGAATTTTCCATTTAAATAAATAAATATTTTTCACCAATTTTTTTATTTTTTTTTTTTGAAACTGCATATTATTTATAGTTAAAATAAAAACTTAATAAAATCAATGAACAAATAATAAAAAGTTAGAAATATAATTCCAAAAAATAGTTTATTTTTATTATTAAAATTATAATTAACAAAGTTATAAAATATATATATGGAAATTTAGAAATATACTAATTCGAATTTAAATCACATGTTATAAAAATGTTTTTTTAAATTTACTATTAAAAACTTTGTATATTTTATAATTTATTATCCTTAGCAGTTTAAAGAAAATCTCAGTATAATATTTTGTTCAGTATAAAAGCTTTCTACACAAAATGTATTAGTGTTTGCATAAATAATCACAGTTTTATTCACAGTTCATTACTCAATACTGTTTACAAAAATAAAAAAAACATTAACTGCAGTTATAGTTCCTTTAAGATCTGGATATTTAAAAAAATAAGCAAAATAAAAGCACGGATTTTGAGACCAAATCTCTTAATTATAGTTCTTTTGACCTTAGCAAAATTTCTAATGCAAAAAATTGCAATATAAAATACATTTTTCACTAATATTCTCTCTTCTCCCCTTATATGACTTTTAACGGTTAAATCTACATAAAGAATGCATGTTAAATTTTGCTCAAAAATCTTCACTAAATTCTTGATACTGAGTGCCAAATGATGTCTAATGGTATCTTTTGTTCCAGATGAATGACAAATGTACAATATTACATTTGATGTACCAGATGAATAAACACATTTTCTTTATTATATCATACAAAAAAATTCTCTCTCTCTCAATGAAAATAGTATTCTAAGACAAATCCGTCGGTTTAAAACAATTTCTCCATTTCTTCTATAAGTAAGAAATGACTATCTACAATAAGCAAACCCAAAAATATTTAACTGCAAGATTAAATTACCAATTCATAAATACATAAGAAAACTCCTAGCCTCCTTCCACTAATCAGATGATTTCCGTAAGTTTTGATGATTTTAACAAACTTAAAACTCCTTCCAATTTTTGTATCACAATAGAATTTCTTATAAATCAAGTTTCATTAACTTATTAATCATTGGGTATAACGAGAATAGTTGAACAATTAAATGTATCTTAAAATATATTTCTAAAACTATTTTTTATTTTAAATTTTTTAGTACTAAAATGTTTACTTTTTTATAATTGCAGACATGTTTTTATAACAAAAAGACTATATATGAAATAAATAAAAATGTATCTGCATAAAAAGTAAACACCAATGGAAATTACTGATCAGAATGAAAATATTTTTAAGTACATTAACTTCATTCACAGCAAAAATAATTTGCCCATACTTCTAATATTAAAGAAAATATATCAAAAATGTAGAAAAATATCAACATCAGTAACAAAAGGATCAGGAACTCACATTATCTATAAAGACTATCACAATAATCTTTGAATTTAGATTGCTTTCAAAGAATCATTAGTAAATTTAAAAAAAAAAACTATCTTCATAGGTATACTTTTCATAAAACATTAAAAACTGTCTTTACAATAAATATTTAAGCGTCATAATTCATGGAAATAGAATTAATTAAGCATAAAATCTTTTCTGAAAAAGGGCCAACCTTAAAAATTGCTGATTTACAATCCTGATTTATTCTCCTATGAATTAATATATGGACTTATTATTTGACTAAAGAACTTCAAATTGAAGTTAATTCCAGGCAATATTATAAGCATCCCCATCGAAGGTGGAAATTAAATCCATAAACTGTGGAACAGAAAGCTTGAGGATAATATAAAAAAATGTGTTTTCCAACTCCAAGCATTTTTAAAATTTACCTTATACAGAACAAATGATAGTATAAAAAGTTACTGCAAGTAATATTTTATTTAAAAATTAAATAAATAAAAATTATTTTAAAAATTATCACAATTAATTAACATTACATCAATTAGACTTGTAAATATTGTTTCAGCAACTACGAAAACTTTAATTACAAATTGCTTAAATTACCAAAAATTCTCATTAGTTTCAGATAGCTACATGAGTATAACTCAAAAGTTTACGAAAAAAATCAATACATTAAAAAATTCAACATTGATAAGTACCTCTCAGAATAATATATACAATAAAATAAAAATAATATACAAAATTTGTACAATAATATACAAATTTGTCAAATAATATACAAAATTTGGTGTAAAAAATTATTCTTGTTTAAAAGAAATATTAATTTAATTTTGTTTTATAAAAATCAATGATTAATAGTTCTATTTAATAAAAAATTAAAATTCTAATTATATAAATGAACATTTTGAAAAAGAAACAAATTTAAATGGTATTTATGATAAGAATTTAATAAAATATATTTTATATTGGGCAACATTTTTAATAGCAGCTTAGAGTAAGTAACTTATAAGTAATTAAATTAAATTATCCATTCCCAATGAGTAATATAAAGTAACATTAAAAAATCATTCTGAATATTAAAAGAATTCTTTTGATTATGCTAATATAAGTTTTAGAAATTTAGCAAAATAAGACAAATCAAACACACAATATACATATAAAATAATTAGCATAAAATAAACATAAATTAAGAAATGCAACCTATTAAGTATAAATATCTCAAATAATAAATTATCTATTATATTTTGATGTCAGTATTATATTAACATAAAATCTTTTTTTTTTTAATTTTTCACAATTTATTTCATTTGTGAGCCAATTTTGTTTAATAAACATCCAGCATAGCTGATTAAAAATCCTATGGGGCATGGCAAAAGTTTTGTTCAATCTTGAAATTGTTGCAATAACTGAGGTTATTGAAAAACAAAAAATTTTATAACAAACAGCAAATGTTATTGATACAAAAATGATATGAAAAAAGATAATGTACATAAAAAGGTTGCCGACACAGGAAAGTTTGTTTGTTTGTTTGGTCAATCAACAGTCATTTTTGGCGCACGAGGGCTAATTAGACCTGGACCTACAGTTTAAAGTGGTTTCCGAACCACTACAAACATCCATGCCCAAGGTGGGATTCAAACCCACGAACTGTTAAACCGAAGGCAAGAGCGATAACCATCCGGATGCTAGCTCGGCCGACACAGGAAAAAGTTTTAAAAGGTAGATTTAAATTTGTTCAAATAATTAATATATAAAAAACTAAAATAAAAACATTTCAATTACATTAAATAAATTAATTACAATTACAATACATAAATAATTTCAATTACATTAAATAAATTAATTACAATTACAATACATAAATAATTTCAATTACAATAAATAAATAATTTCAATTATTTATTTGGCAAAGAAAACACTTACATTAGATTTAAAAATTCTGATTATTTTCCTGCAATCATAGCATACATTTTATAGGTATAGAAAGAATTATTTTGGCATTTAAAATATTTTACTTTCTGAAATTACACCTATGAAATAATTCTGCAGTCAGTATCTGTTTTATCAGTTTGCTAAATGATAAATAAGTTTCTGATCCTTTTTCACAAAAACATCTTTAGGAACAAAATTAAGGAAGATCTACATCACAGAATTAGATTTCATATCACAGAAATTGCTAAAATAGGAATTTCAATAAATATCATATTATGCAGATGAAGTAAAGATTTGAAATATTATACAAGTACCCCTATATATATAAATATAAAAGAGTTAAAATTCAAATTTGCTTAAAAGCAATGTTTTAAAAATACTTAATCCCAACATGTTATGTTTCACAAAATATATGATAAATTAGAAATACTTAAAATAAAAAACAACCAAAAGGACATGAAACTCAAAATAGTGAAGGAAATTGACTTTTATAATTCAATCATGCGGATTTCAGCCACTTGCCTGGAATCTTCAGAGTAAATAACAAAGTGTTGAATAATAAATATAATATCAAATATTATGGAACAGAAACCTAATCCAAACTTCGTAAAATTACCAAATATTACATCCCATTCCTCTATAAATAAATAAAAAAAATCCAAGCAAATATTAAAAATTTAAATTTGGTATTTGGAGTAAAAAAATTTAAGAAAAAAGACCTGAACCTCGAGCCCCACATGCTACAATGCTGCATTTTGTAAAAAGGAAACATGCTTGAAAGAAAAAAGATTTGTTTTAAATTCCATGCATCTTTTAGTTAGATTCAGTTCATGCAGTCAAATGCAAGAATCAATTTTTTGAAATCCCAGATATGTTAAACAAAATAATCTTTTGTACATAAAACTGTAGGTAAAAGTAATAAAAAAGTAAAATGAAAATATTTTACTCACCAAAATTATAAGCTATGATAAACATCTGGCCAATGCTAAACAACCCACCAATGAAATCAAATAGCACAGTTCCAATACTCCAACCTACAGTTGATTTCCTTCTATAGTTAAAAAGAACCTAAAATGGAAAAAGATATGCAATATAATGAACAAATCAAACTTTAAACTGGCTGAAGATTGAATGCTTTATGAAGATTATAAATTACATTGCATGGGGAAAAAAACTTTAAAATTATTTCAAATTTATTCTCTTTCAAAATTATATTATCTCTCAGAAAAAAAAAGTGTACTCATGAAATAATTACTTCTCATTTATAGTAAACAAATATGGTTTAACAAATTAAATAAATGACCAATCATACACTACCAATAAGTATGATGTAGGATTGCAGTGTGGATATGAAATGTAATACTGGTAAAATTTAAGTGTGGTGCACTATTTAGTATAAAGCTTTTACAGTTACCAGATTCACAAATAAGATATGACATTGATCTAAAAAAAAAAAAAATGATAGATTTATGATGTTAAAAGCATCTTTTTGATACTGAGAAGGGTAATATAGACGATAAACATAAGAGCAGTTACTTCATTGGAAAAATTAACTAATACATAGAATAAAGCAGTATGTTAATTACAGGTGGTTGGATTGCAAAGTAAGCTGTCACAGTTGCTCTAAATATCCCTAAATAACCAAAAAATGAGGAAATCAAAAATTAAGAAAACAGTAACACTTGCCAAATATACATTCTCTCAATTAGCCGATACTGTTTGCTAATTAATAGGGGAGCAATACAACTTGAAGACAGTTCACTCATGTTTTGATCATCACAGCAACAGACTCTGCCATTTCAAAATAGAAAATAGTATTTGAAGCATTGACGTTTACAATTAAGATAAATAATATATAACTGAAAATTTTTCCTATATATTAATGACTTCCATTTTTTATTTAGTACTGACAATGTGCCATGGCAAGATCAGGAAACTAATCCTAACATAGATTACACAGAAGAACACAGCCATCATACATTCTGATGTGACAGTTTATAAAAAAGGCATATGAGATAGAGATTCAGTTTCAGTCATGTAACAAAATACTGTGACCATTAGCATGTATTTTTGCAAAACATTTCCACTGAGAGCATCTGCCCAGTTAAGTTTGCAGTTTTATAACAAGATTATTTTCTGTGTGCACATCTATTCTGGTTTCATCTCATGTGATACGGTTATTTATCAATGTAAAGCTCGAATGCAGAGAAAACTTAGAAAAAGCTTTTGACTGTCATTTTTGACATTTAAAATATTATATTATTATTTGAAATGAGTAAATATTGGCTCATATGCAAATTAAATTGATTTATGCACTTTTATTGCTTAAAAAATTATTTTAAATTTAAATATGTTAGTTGGTGCTTACTAATATACGTGTATACTAATATACTAACAATCTTATGCATACTAACATACGTTTAAATATGTATGTTAAGATTTTTAAATTGTTCCAATTAAATCAATTTTGACACCAAATTTATCACCACAACCTACAAAAATGAATAAATAAAGATGAATTATTGTTACTTAAATTATATTCAACTGCATATTTCTCAGATAGACCAGCAACGTTTCTATGATAGATATGATGTCCTTAAGAAATCTGCTGATTAGACATTCCCAATTCAAATATGTTAGGTAAATGTTATAGCTAAGTTAAAATTTTGATTATGTCAGAATATTCCTGAATTCTTTTAGCAGTTGTTGTGTTTGAATGGTTAATAGAAATAAAACATAAGGTATTTAAACAATTTTTATCAAATAAATGGTTTTATTAATTATTTTATTTAGACATAATATAGATCAAAATTGAGAAAGAATAAAGAATTTGCATATGAACAAATCAAGATGGAGAAGATTCATTTCCTCTTGAATGAGAGAATTGGGATTCATAAGGAAAAAATAAAAATAACTAGTAACTAACTATAACTAAGGAATAAGAAGAAGGTTTAAGGATAATGAAGGGCTGCAATACCAATTATAATTTAAGAAAGAGTACTTTCTGTGATGCTATATGAAACAAAGCCATCTTTTGTGTTTCCAGAAAACTAATTAAAAATTTTTTGCTTTTTTATTGCTATCTTAGCAAAATAGTATTTTGTTCTTATTGTTGATATTTCTACTTATGTTAAAGTTCATAAATGCAGTTGAACCTTTACTAGATGAATAGATTTCTATACAAAAGATTATAAAATTGAATGAATACAAAAATGACTGAAATTCTTAATAAATTTTTATATATTTTCGTTTTGTAATTGCATATTTTTATAACAAAAGCTTATTTATAACAGAAATAATATAATTCCATTTATTAATTCGATTCAGCATTAAATCATTTAAGAATATATGCATAATGTAAAATATTTAGAATTTTTACTACAAATCACATTAATTAAAAATGATAAAAAAAAAATAAAAAAAACTAACAATGATGTTTACCACAGCACAGCTACACCACAGCTTTTTAGTACTAAAAGAAATAGATGAAAGTTGTGATGTGAGATTATTTTATTCTTACATATTTTATACTTAACTTTTCCTTATAAGTTTCCTAAAAAAACTATTGGAAAATTTTTAATCAAAATATTTCATGATTTTTTCCATTAACATCTCAACATTACCAACATTTTTACATCTGTTTTGGAATGTTAAAACTTTTTTATTATTACATGTTTATATAAACATTTTTTTCTTAAAGGTTTGTTTCTTAAGCAAAAGATTTAATTTTACCAACAAATAGATTTAAAGATTTCAAAAATTTTACAAATTAAATTTTTTTTAAAACATCTTTTCTTCTAAATATATGCACAAGATTAAATTTATTTATAATTATTTCTTTAGTAAAGAATTACTTATAGTAAAAAATTTAGAAATTTTTCAAGGGTTATAAAAGATAAAATTAATATTACTTTTGAAATGAAGACAGCATATAGCCATATGAAAAATAATTTACTTCAAATACATATTCTATTTAAAATAGAAAAAAAGAACAATTTTTTCATATACTTTAATTAGCTCTAATATACTACTTCATCAATGAAACAAACTTTGATCTGCCAATTTATACTTCTGAAAACATTTCTTTTTTCAAATCCAAATTACTACAATTAATTACATGACCTATTTAAAGAAACAATGCTACTCAGTACTTCTTAAATTTGAAATAAATGAAAACTTTAAAAACTTAGCTTTTCTATCATTTAAAATTATAATTATGACAATTCAAACAAAAGAAAACAGGACCAAGACTTCACTTTAAAGCTTTTTTCAAAAATTAGAAAAGTAAACAAAATATTTGAGGGGTTTTGGTCAATATTTGTGAGAATAAGCATAAAAAGTATATGTAAAGCACACACAAAAAAAGACTAAAAAATAATATATTCAACCTCTTAATTAGCAACTATTATGATGAAACCATTTTGATTACTACAGCTCTTGTGAGTAACACAAAGCAAAAAAGCTAAGTTTTTGTCATGATTGTCCTTACACTATATTAAACTAGTGCTCTCTTCCAAGCTATGAAGTAACTTATGCCAATCCATTTTAAGTTCCCCTGGAAAACCTGTTTGCCCTTTACATATGAAATATGAAACCTTGAAATAATAATTTTGCGTTTACAAAGAAATTTCTCAAGGAAAAACAAAACACCTTCAACTAAGAAAAGATTACAATGCAACAATTAATAATTTTTTGTCAAGATAGTTTCTTAGAATAACTAGTTATCACTCTTTCTTGACTTCTCAATACTCTTTTGATAATTAGAAATTAAGTATAAATTTTCAAGTCCATTGTTGATTGAGTTAAAATATGTTATTGAGTTGTTAAATGCATTATTGTTCTTTTTACTGAATTACTAATTTCTTGAAAGAGTATGTTATTTTGCCTTTTTAGTTTATTTATACTTTGAATAACTGTATAATATAGTTGAGTTAATGTTTATCTGTAACTAATACACTAAAATTAGTTACAAATAATAACTTATCTAACAAAAATATTTTAACTTGCATAAAATATTGTCAGAATGACAATTTAAATACATAAAAAATTGATCAACAAAAATAATTAAAGAGTTTTCAAAATTATATTTATTCAATGCTTTTAAACATTTACACAAATTTATTAAAATTTGTGAAAATGAAAATTTAATATTTGTAAACATAAACAGATTGTTTAAAAATATTTTTCATCATGAGTTATATTTTTTACGATTTAATATAAGAAAGATTTATATTGATATATACGATAAATATATATTATTAATTCCTCATTTTTACTTTAACAAATATAAAAATAAAATTGCAAAATTAAAAAGAAAAAATATATAAATGACTAACTCTTTGTAAAAGTAAAACTACCTGTGGAACATATTTTGTAAGAGTGACTCCAAGTTTCACATAAGAAAAGAAATACAAAAATGTCAACCAGGGTGTATAAGCAACCACATGAAGTGCAGTCAGTAAGAGGAAAACAGCTGCAGTAGACCAAATTACAGCAAGTACTCCAACTGTTGATTTTGAAATATATTGATTGCCTCTCTAAATAAAGATAACATATGAAAATACATTAGTTTCTATTTAATAATTCAATTTTAAATTTTTGCATTTCTTTAACATCCTTCTATCCCAAAACATAATAAAATATGATTACCTAATTGAAAATTATATATATACATATATTTATAATCTAAAAAAATTATTTTTTCTCTCTATAATTAAAATAAGTTTAAATTTAAGATAATTTTTTTTTCAAAAAAAGGAAAAAATAAACCATACCTCATATACAAAACATTGTCCAATTGTAAAAGCAGTGGCAAAAACTGCATGAACTGAAAATACAACATCATTCACTTCTACCGGGATAACTCCTGTAGGATGTATAGAATGGTACTCAAGCTGAAAGGAAAAACGATTATCTAACTAAGCATGCCCAGTTAGCATTTTTTATTTGTGACTTAAATATATATTATATATCATTGCTAAAATATGATGAGATGAAATAAGATATAAATTTAGATTATCTATACTATATACATTTTTTCTATTAAAATTAAGTAAATATTACATTTAATATAGCTGTATTATTTCTCTAAAAATATTTGAAATAAATTACTTTTAGTAATATAAAAATTGAAAATTAAATTTTATCAAAAACAGCCTATATGTTTGTGGAATATTGTGTTCCTCCCTTATGATAAATGGAGAAATTCATAAAAAAAATAATAAATTCATTTTCATTACATTTACAAAATATATTTAAAAATGTGATACTTTTACATAATTAAATGTTCTGATAATAATGTAGCAATTTTGAATAGTTGTTTAGCTAATCAGGCATTGGAAAAAACAGTAAGGTAAAATGACTTGCCTGAACTTCTCGCACATTATTTAGACCCAGATTAAAAACAGAATAGGCAATGAATCCAGTAATGTTCAGGCCAAGAAAATCAAAATTCAGTCCTATAACACTGCAAAAAAATGAGATAACAAACTATGAATAAACTTACAACATGTATGCAAAGATTAAAAATAAAATGAGAAAAGGTAGGAATAAAAAAAGATATCTATATAAAGCTAGATTGTAGATAATAAAGCTTTATCTTCTTATTTCAACAAAAAATAGTTATTTTATATTATTGTAAAATGGAGCATTAGAAATTTTTAATGTACTATAAATTATTATCTTCAGTAAATTATCCTTTTGTAACTCTGAAATTGAGTAGCTGATATGATACATGAATTAAAAAATGACTTATACACATATGATGATTGACTTGAAACTAAAATTATTGAAAGTCCACAATAATACAGTTAAAAAATGTTAAATTATTATAAAGTACAAAAATGCATGTTAGAAATTCAGAGAAACATTTTACTACAATAGCTTTTAATCAGTTCCAGAAAGAATTCTCAAAACTAATTATAATAAATATAAGTTTCTAAAGTTAAAAATATGTTATTTTCTGAGAGAATTTTTGAAAAATTCTGCATATCTGTACTTTTCAACAAATTGAACAAATGAAATTTACAAACATGTCCTCAGATAGATATGACAGTGCAAAGAAAAAATATCTGTACTCTTCAACAAATTAAATAAAAGAAATTTACAAACATATTCTCAGATAGATATGACAGTGAAAAGAAAAAATATCTGTACTCTTCAACAAATTAAACAAAAGAAATTTACAAACATGTCCTCAGATAGATATGACAGTGCAAAGAAAAACTATCTGTACTCTTCAACAAATTAAACAAAAGAAATTTACAAACATGTCCTCAGATAGATATGACAATGCAAAGAAAAAATATCTGTACTCTTCAACAAATTAAACAAAAGAAATTTACAAACATGTCCTCAGATAGATATAACAGTGCAAAGAAAAAATATCTGTACTCTTCAACAAATTAAACAAAAGAAATTTACAAACATGTCCTCAGATAGATATGACAGTGCAAAGAAAAAATATCTGTACTCTTCAACAAATTAAACAAAAGAAATTTACAAGTATGTCCTCAGATAGATATGACAGTGCAAAGAAAAAATATCTGTACTCTTCAACAAATTAAACAAAAGAAATTTACAAACATGTCCACAGATAGATATGACAGTGAAAAGAAAAAATAAGTTCTAAATAAACAAATCCTGCAAAACATTTGAAGTCATTTGTATTACGATTTTTTTTATATTCTATTGTAATACAGATAATAACATATATATAGTATGAACATTTAGTTTACAAGATATATCTACATGTTTATTTCAACTTGCACCATGAAATTAAAATTCAAATAAAATGCATATTAGATTTTAAAGCAAAAAAATAGTTTAAGAACTTAGATTTTAAATAAAACAATAAAAACTATTTATTTTACTTTATAAAAACTGAATAAAGTTTTAATTATATAGTTATATTTAATAAATTATTTAATAAAAAGAAATTAAGTTATATTTAATAAATTCACAAATATATATAAAGTGATGATAATATTAAGTCATCATAATATTATTTTAAGTCTTGAATAAAGCTTTGAGTTATTTGTATTATAGAAAAATGACAAAATAGAATGTGACTCAATATATAAGTATATTACATAGATATTACAATACCTTATTATTTGTGTCTTAAGGTTTTTATATTTTATAACTAACCATTATACATAAATGCACAAAATTAAAATTGGACACTTTTAAAAAAAAAGCATATGAATTTTATCAGTCACAATTGTAATGCTTATTAAAAATAATATCAATATTTTTCCATCATATTTAAAATTAGTTTTATTATGAGATAAAAATAATCTCACAACAATTTAGTTTTTCTTAAAAAAAAAAAAAAAAAAAAAATTATTTTTATTACTATAAGCAATTGTCACAAATATCTTAAGTTTTACACCCATGGTGTAAATTGAAAATAAAAAGTAAAGAAAGAAATCAATTGGTTTATTTACCTTTTCCTTTTATAATTCTCTATTATTTGAGGATAGAATGAAACAGACCAGCAAATAAAGTATAACCAACCAATTACTGAGCTCACAATTACCCAACCATCCACTTTGTAAACACCAACTCTTACAAAAGCTTCTTTAGTTCTGAAATAAAAATTTAAAAGCCTCAATCATAATCAGTATTGAACATTACAGTTTCTACCAACTAATTACATTGTGTTTTGTTCAATTAATGTAAATTAAGAATTTTTTTTGAAAACTAATAGAATAAATTAAAATTTTATTACTGATATATGAAAATAAAATCTCATTCTTTATTTTAAAGAGATAAAGAATCAATTATAAGCAAAAAAAATTTTATTATTTCATAAGTATTTTTGATACAAAAGAAATGTACAAAATACATAAGTTTAAGTGAAATTATACTATATTTTTACCTAAGAATAGAAGGAGTAGCTTTTACAATGATTGTAGTATGACCAGCTTTCTTTGCCATAATATTGAATATTAAGTCAACTTTGGTACCATTTTGAACAACAGTATTATTTGGCAATGGATATATATTACTTCCTTCAGTATAATCAAACCAAATAGTTACATTTTCAGACAATTCTTCACTGAAACATCAAAGTTATATTTATGAAACAAATCAATCAAACATTTAAAGATGAACAAAAAAAAATTTCAAACTTAAAAGTTCTTACATTTTTGTTGCAAATATTACATTATCCTATAAATATTAAAAGTCTAACAAAATTCTTCATCATAATTTATAACATATGTTAAGTCTTTAATAATTTATAATTCTGTAAATTAAGCATGTTAACAAAAAAGTACCAAAAAGATTATATAAATATAAATTTTTGAAATTTTAAAATTGTTAATAAAATCCTATAATTAAGTTTAAAAAATACATCCCTATTCATTAAATCAAAACATTAATTAAGTATGAGGAAGCCGAAAACAATAGAAAATATGGTAGCCTTTAATGTGTCTAGCTTTCTTTTAAGTACGATAGATTTTTAGTTTTTGAGCAAATAAAAACTAAGTAATAACCAACTAACATATTTAAAGTTAAAATTTGAATAGAACATAACAACAGAATATTAAACAGAACATAAAAACTCATTTCATTGCTCAGTATATTTATAAGAATTCATCATTTTTTTTAATGATTTTTTTGTACTTATCATTTTTTTTACAAATAACTACTTTAACTTACACTTTTAAAAAATATCACTATTATTTGAGTAATTTAATCACCAATTTTGTTTAGTTGTTAGTTTCAATTATTTTAAAGATATAAAATATTTTCAAATTTTTCATTATTTTTCTACATATTCAAATAAAAATCTTAAAACTAATAAAAATTCAAAAGTTTAAAAAATTGATTCATAATATTATTTTAAGTCATTACAAGCATAAATATCTTACCTTGATGTAACGTTAAATGAAGCATTTTGATGAACATTAAATGTTAAATCTTGTTTCCATACTTTCAAAGTATTGATTGCTACATTATAAATAAAAGTAAGCATTATAAAGAAATAATTAACATAAAAATAACATGAATAATAACATAAAAATTTCAAACCTGATGATGGGATTAATAAGCAAAACAATGTTGAAAATGCACAAATGAAAGCAAAGTTCTTCATCTTCAAAATATTAAATAGGGAATAATTTAGTATAATAAAACAAGATGATCTGAAATAAATTGTTAAATATTAATTAATGACATTTTTTTTTATTTCGAAACTTAATACTTTTAAATAAAAAAAGTTTTATTTCCGTTCAAAATGAGTTGGTTATAAAATAAACAATGCATATTTTTACTATAAATACACAACAAACTAATAAATAGTTAAACTGATTACGAACCTACGATCACCTTACCAGAATCAATTTAAAAAAGGTAGTTTTACTAGAGCAGGACGGTTTTATTTGATTACATTGCGTCACATAGAGCCAAAATTGATTAGCACTGATATTATTTTAATCAACGAGAAACAAAAGATAATACTTTTCCCTCAAAGAACAACACAGATTTCTCTAGCGTCGCTTTCTATGAATCATAATCACGATGCAGACAGCTTTTAAATTTTTGTAAACAGTAAAACCTAGACCCAGACAGATTTTAATGCGTTACGGTTAGCAGTTAAATGTATAGCTGTCATTTTATAATCCCTAACTATAAGATACGCTTGACATAACATTACGCAGTATTTATCCGTTGAAATGAATTTATCCTGTGTAAACTCACGACAATCCCAAATTGAATTTACGAGTGATATCCTGATCCATTTGGTAAGTTCATTTTAACAGACATTTGGTGAGTTCGTTTTAACAAAGCAATGCACTAATTTTGAAGTGAGACACATCCAAAATAAGAAAATATTAGTATCCAGAAACGTCCATTGAGAAATTTCTTTATCAATGAATCTTGATTAGAATGAAGAAAAATAAAACCATATTTACCAAATAAACTCTAGTGTGTTCTAACAATATAAATGAATATTAAAGTGATATTCTGTTTTCTTTATGATCTTAAATATAAAATGTATCTATATATGTAAAATATGACTCCTCTGAAAGATTTGGTATAGAAACGAAAAAGTTAAAATGCGCTTAAAATTTTTTCTCTTTTCATGGTACATTTGTACCTCTTTGTATCAAAAAACTAAAGTGAATTTGAATGAAACTGAAGCTAATTTCAAGAAGAAAAATTATTTAATGTGAATTTTAATGTGTTTGAATACATGTGGAAGTGTGAGAATGTTTATCAAGAATATATATTTAAAAAAAAATTAGGAAAAATATTTCAGTTTTATAATTTTATTATTTTGACTTATATGGTATACGAAAATAATTTTATTGCACAGGAAAATATCATACAATACTTTGAGAATATGATTAATTATCATAATTATCCTTTCATTTTGTCACATTAAAATCACTAGTCATTAAGTCTTTTTTTTTTGCGTGTATGTGTGTGTGAATGTCATTTGTACTTTTCTTTCATTCTTGCAAATTTAGGATTAATTTACATAGAATAATTTGACAGCAAATTTACTGATATTCATGTCGAAACGCATTTTCCTATTTATGTTTTAATATACTGAATAGTGTTAAAACATGAATAGGTATTGCTTTGTTTCAATAAGTAAATGCCAATGGCCAGTACTGAAATATCAATAAGCCTGCTAACACATGTGGGGTGGTTGCTGTTTTTATTTTTGCTTTAGTTCTCTGTTTTTATTTGTTTTAATTTTTATAAACTTTTCATTAAGTCAAGAAAAGCGTTCAGATCAACCAAACAACTTCTGTACATCGGAGAGGAATTGAAATTCAAGCCTTAAATACGAAATTCCATACTACTTATGAAAAAATGTTATGAACTGTACTTCCGTTGTAATGCTTGAGATTTTGATAAAGATTGGGTCTCAGTATGTGACACTTGGAAAAATGGGATCATAAAAGAGGTGACGATTTGTTTACTTAGTAATAATTTTTAACACGCTTTTTTATCAGCTTAGTATTTATTTTTATAACCGGATAAAAGGTTTCTAAGTTAATTCGAGTGCAACACATCATAAAATTTACTGGTAACAAAAATCTGTTACTTTTCAAATATTGAAAAGGTTTTTCTAACTATGAGAGTCACGTTTAAAATAATTCTAACTATTTTAACATTTAATTGCAAGTTGTGTCAATAAATTAAAATTAATTCTGACATATTTATGATAAACATGGGACAAAATCATCTAAGTGATTTAGCATTTTAATATTTTTAATAGTCTTTCAACTATTTCTAGTTTAGATTATTCATTCTATTTTATATGCATTATATTCTTATGAGTTTATTCTGCATATTATATTACTTTGTTGGGGTAGGTAGGCCAAAATGGGTACCATACTAGGGCGCAAGCTTTGTTCTTATGATTATCAGTAATATCTCACAATTCAAAGCTGTTAAAGTATAGCAAATGGTTGAATCTGTTTTGCTAATCAGTCAGAATTTTTAATAATCCCATTTAGACTTATCAGAATTGAAAATCTAAAAATCCTTAATACTAAATCTATATGCTCAATGATTCTCAACGTACCTTTATAATGAAGTAAATGAAATAGAAAATTTTAAAAAAGTGATTTAAATCGTACAATAGTATTCTAATTAATCTCTTGATTCAAATGTTATTCCTAGAAACCGATCGTTTATATTGGTTAAAATATCAAAATCATTGACATTAATGCATGACTTAAAAAATACAATTCATTAAGTTTATGGAAATATACAAGTTTTAGAGATTTCTATAATTGACCGCTCTCTATTTACAATAAATCTGCAGATTTAAAAGTAAAAAATTAAATACGCTTTCATCGGAACAATTCATAGCACTGAGAAGATTAGAAATGCACTTGATGAGTTTTGAAATATTTTGTGATAGATTTGAAAATGCACTGCACAAGAACTTTAGTAAATGGCAAGGAAAGTACTCACAAAGACTCGTTATAATGTTAAACCAAATAAGTTTAAAATTGCACACTTTTCACCTCTTTATTGTACCATTTCTTGAACCCCTTTCTTCTTAGTAAAACCCCTAAAATACAAAAATGTATAGAAGATTTTTTGAGGCTGTTAACTTGATTTGAACGAATGCAAAAACAATATCAACATTAAGAACTCTTATGTATTTTTGTTAAATAAATTATTCAACCATTTTTTATTATTGTGCATTGTAAGATTTATATAATAACTTAACATTTATATAGAAAATTAATTTTACTTCAAAATAAAAGGAAAATAACTATTCAACTTCTAAACAATACTTAGTTCTGAAAATAAAAATGACTTTTTCTGGGTGACTTTAAGTTTCGAATATTCTATCATTTCCCATTAATTTACAACTGTAAAACGTAGACAAACAGATATAAAAAAGGAGTGAATTGCAAGTATATTTCAAAATATTATTCCACACTTGAAATCCTTTTAAGTTTATTTATTTGTGGGTCAATGCAAAAACACCTCTGATTTTCATTAATAATAGTTGAAAAATTGGAGCAAAAGATGAAGAATTATCAAAATTTCAAATGCTGTACTGAAAAAGTCAATTATTTTAAAAAAAAAAATTGGAAATTTATTCCAAAAGTAATAAGTAAATTATTTACGCGTTTTGAAAAGTTTTGTTTATCATCAAATCTCATTTTCAGTACTAAGTTTTACAATTTCATTATGAATATTCGTGAACTCAAAATATCGTTTTAAATTAATAAATTGCAGCAGAGAACTTTTATAAATCAACCATATAAATTAAAAAAATATTTGTTAAATTTTTTGTACGTGTTGAAAAGCAGTGTCAGATATTGTAACTTTCAAATCAATTCAAAAAATATAGTTTTGTTTGAGCAAACAGAAAATTATTTATTCATATTCAATAGATCACACACATAAAACACATTGCAAAAATTGAAAGTATTCATGAATAAAAAATCGTTATTTTGTTTTTCCACTGAATTTTGGTTCATTATTAAATTGAGAACAACTTCAGTAATTAAAGCTTATATATCAAGATGTTAGTGTTTAGATAATTTATGATACCAACTGTTTTACTTTGAAATTTTGATCAGTGTTTTAATTCATTTAAGCCAAAATTAATGATTATTTATATAATTACTATTCAATATACATAATTAAAGGTTATTTGGACTCATATTTTTGCTTCTGCAAATTTAAGCAATGTAACACCATTTCGAAACTTTATTCGCCTCAAAAATGGATATGTTTTGCTTTTCTCCCTTATTGACACTATCATCAGCAAAATACGCTTTCTTATAATTTTCTCTATAGTAGATGTAACAGTAATTATCATTTCGCCGTTCTTTGAAAATTATTATTTTGCTAACAGAAAGAAACTTTTTTAGGTTTTCCTTGATATGTTGTTGATAAAAAAAATGCATCGAAATGCAGTTCCAGATCTCGATATATAACAACTTTAACTAAAGAAAAATTTCAAAGGTTTCAGACTATTTATTTTTTTAATTTGTGGCATGAGGAGGCATATATATATATATATATATATATATATATATATATATATATATATATATATATATATATATATATATATATATATATATATATATATCACTCATGAAAAAATAATTTGAATAAAAAATATTCTTTTTATGGTACAAAACACCACTTTGAATTAAGTTAAGTAAGTACTAAATATCGTTAAATAATAATAAATATAAATTTTCCAAATCGATTTTTTCCTTGAATTATTACGCAACACATTTAAATATATCTTATATTTTCTTAAAATATGTTTTCTTACTATGTTTTCTACATTCTTTAAACGAAACAATAGAATATTAGAGAAGAAAGTTCTTTTGTACAATATTAAGCTTTTTAAATTTGTTCTCGCGTCACTTAATTGAAATTTTGCATTGAAAGCTTGAATGGAATAGAGTATTAAGTAAATGTATAATTGTTTTGAATAGAATTTTTCAAAACAAAAACATATTGTTGGAAGCAATTAGCAGTGATAATTGCTTCCATGTGATTGATTTCTGTGAGATGACACCAGCAAAGAATGATAAGGATCTACATTTGAGCTTCATATTTAAGTCACATTTATAAAAACTTTATGATTATTTACATGCAATGAGAACAATTGAATAAAAGTATCTAGAGGAATTCTTAAAGTTTTCTTAAAAACAATATCTTTAAAAACGGAAAAACCTTAAAAAAAATATTGAATGTATAAAATTTGTAACATACCAAATATTCACTGTGTTTTTCTTTCCATCGTAGAAAGGAGAAATATTAATAGTTTGCCCAATTCTCCAAATACTTGCCTTCTTCCTTCAAATCCTTCTATTCCCAGGAACACAGTTCTTCCTGCTTGAATCTCATAAAAACTTTCATTTTTAGATTTAACTCACGTAAATGGTGTCATTTAAAGGATTGAAGTCTTACTCATCTGACACCTGTCGTAGCGATCTGAATTTAACTGGCGAAATGCCAATAAAATTTTAGATGTGATTTTCATCATTTGTTGGAATGTATTCGTAATACATTTTAATCAGTTGCTAAACTTTATTTTTCATAAATCTTGAAACAATTTAAACAGTCGGAAAGTGTTTCTCAGGGTAACCATCTTCTAAAATTAATGTGATTTTTTTAGAATAAATTTATTTTAATGTGCTTCCAATGGTAGAAAGCTTAATAATAAAATATTATTCATAATGAATGAGACAAAATACGTAACACACACAAGCAATATATGTATAAATTATGCAACTATAATCAGTCGCCTGAACAAAATTTTACTTCTGGTCGAAAATGGCAGAACTCTCAAAACAAGTTTTATTCATTACTACTTGCCTAATAAACCACGTGTCGTAAAATAAATATATATAAAAGCAATTATATGCTTCATTAACAAACATAACAGTTCAATGTTGCGAAGGACTGCAGAATTTTATTGTTTCACTGCTATTTTTCATAAAGCTCTCGAAAACTTGAGTAAACCTTTGAGTAAGCAAATTTCTCTGAAATAATTCTAGGATTAAGCGAAAAAGACTGAACAAAATGCAAAAAATACTGTATTTCTCAATTATTCAATTTTTTTTTCATTTTTAGTTTCTTTCAATTTATTTTAATTTCTTATATATTTTATTATTTTATAAATCCATTTTTGTCTTAATATACGAAACTCACACACAACGCCATATAAAAAAAAGAGAAAAATATCTCTCTTATTCATTTCTGTGTAAAAAAAAAAAAAAAAAAAGTCCATAAATAAAAAAATGGGACTTCAAACTAAAAAAAAAAAAATCATATGAAGAAGTTTCAATAAATTACTTTGATTTTTCTGAAATTCTGTTTTTATGGATGATAAATATGCAATTATATTATTCAGTATTTCTCAAATCTACCAAACACAAGTGACCGCATACATTAGTTTAATAGCAAAATAATAGTATTATATACACTTTTTATTCATACATAATAAAAATTAGAGTTACAAATGAAACAGGAAGCTCATTGTTAAAATTACTTAAAAAAGAATAAAAGACACATGAATAGCGAATAGAATAGACAGAAAAATAAATTTTGTGTTATATATAGAAATTCATAAAAAAAATCGGACAAAAATTACTAAATATGCTCCAAAAAAATCGTCAAGGAAATGTTATATATTTCCAAGGAAAAGTAATAAATTTTTCAGTTATCACAAAAAGAAACAAAAATAGAACTGTTGCAAGAACGAACTTCCGTGAGCAAATTAAATTCTTAGATGTTGTTAGAATTCTTCACTATCAAAGCTTAAATTTGCTGGAGCGAAAATAATTCTATTAGTAATGAAAACTTATTTTTAAAAGTAAATCTCATTAAAAATGGCTATATTTTTAATTTTCAAATGAATTTCTGTGATTCAATGGATCTTTAGTAAATATCTGTGGTTAGAGACTTAGAAGACACCTTAAAAGTCAGAGGTCCTTTGACTGAGAAATAAAAATATTTAGTAAGACTTAAAGAAAATAAATATTTTCCATGAAATAAAAACAAACAGAAAAATATTCGATATCAGGAGTATAAAAATAAAGCAATTTTATATCTAATATTCATATTTCAATTAAATAAATTTCGGAAATTGAATAAAATGAAAAATAATTCCATCACAAAAATAAGACTTGTGACTTTTATAATGGTTCTTCTATGATGTATAAACAGGAAAATACATTCATTCATTAACAAACTTTAATTTTATCAAGGTATAAAAATATTTTGATTTTTACTAAAATTTAAGTTAAATTCAGATTGATAGAAATGATCAATCATAAAATTCCTAACGTATGGAGAAACAAGAATATTTTTTTATCATGCTGATCCAAGAGACAAAAGTTACATTCTTATGATTTTTCTTAAATAAATTATTTGTTGGAGTCATTACTCAGTGTTTTAATTTCATAAGCAGATAATTAAGATATAAATAGAGATAAAATGATTACTATTCTGGATTCCAGTTACATTGCCAATGTGATAACGAAACGAAAATCCCATACCATATGTAAAGTTTAATATGTAAAGAGTCAATAATTATTTTAACTGGTTATGTTATTTTTAATATTTAATAATCTTCATCATGAAGCTAATGGAAAATTTGCTTCGAATGTCAATTTTGTTATAATTTAGCTAAAATAGAACTTTTATAATTTAGAACAAATGATACACTTAATTCTATTTCTCTTACTGCATTATATATATATATATATATATATATATATATATATTTATATATATATATATATATATATATATATATATATATATAGAAGAATTCTTGTAACACTGTGCATTTAAATCGCTGAAAAATATTCGAACATTTTCAACCGAATATTACGAATCTCAAATGAATATTATATTAAAGCAAAGTTGCCATCGAAACAAATGAGTAGCAGTATTGATTGATAAACAGTTATTTTTTTTTTATTCGGGTTAAAATTCATTGTCTAATCTGAAATGTATTCTTCAGTCGTAACATTAAAACAGACTTCATTCCAATTTCTTTACAAGTATTCATCTTTTACAAGAAAGAAAAGATTTTGAAATAAAATTAGAAAATCATATTCATTTTAGATGAATGCTACAATTTATGACATTTTTCTCTTCTAGCAGTTAATCTTGGAAGAGAAAGTAAATTATAATCAATGAATACGCCCAGCGTGGAGAAATTGTAATCTGCCTTTCCTAAAATGAAATTGTTATGACGTCAGTGTCGGTCATATGACATAAAGACCAATGTTCAAACGCAGTTGCTTATATGATCGCGCAATTTATTAGTAAGAATAAAAAGTGCTTGATTTGAGAACTTCTTATGTCATCCTATGAAGAGGCGAAGACATACGATGACCTGAAATTTATTTAAGCAACTGTTATCGCAATTTCTTTCTCTATTTATTTTTAAAGAAAGATTTCTTTGTGATCAAATTTCAAAGTTAATTGAATTTGTGTTTATTGATATAAGCTTTTCATGGTTCAGTAACATAATATATTTGTATATGCATATTTCGATCTTATCCTACAATGGAATCATTAAAGGAATTTTAGTAATAAAAACGGTGCTATCTAAGAATTTAACTATACATTTTATATCGACAAATCAAATTCAGAAAGCAATTTTCGTTTGTTCTAAATATTTACAGTCATTATTTAAAAGTTTTAAGAATAAAATGATAGAGACAGAAAGAAAATATAGCTATTGCTGTGAAATATTCTGAACATTCGTTTGCTATTAACATACAAATGAATGTTTACGATCTTCGGTATGAGTGGAAAATTTATGACCGATTTTGGAATGAATTTAAAAATTGGACTATCATTGAAAACATATTTCTAAGGTCGACAGTTTCAAATATAGAGTATTAGATTTTACATACTGGTACTGATGCTTATAAATTTCTAGTAAAGTTTATTAAAACAATTACCCTTTCTTGTAATAATATTCATTAGTTAATCAATCATTATCCTATTATTAATACTCATCAATAAAATATAACCGTCGTTTGAAAGTGTATTATATATATATATATATATATATATATATATATATACATATATATATATATTGTAATTTTCTATTACAAAGTATCAATGATAATTAATTAATTTTCTTCTGTGAATACTATGATGCAAAAAAATAATAACTTTAAATTAAAAAAGTCTCGAAAAATAATTTTTTCAATTTATAAACTAATTTTTAAAATTAAAATAATTATAACTTATTAAAATATTTGAATTGAAGGGACTGTAGGAGTGGATGATTATTTAAGGAATATAATATTTCATTTGTGCTTAAATCACGTTCTCGGTAATTTTATCCAACAAGTAAATATTTCTGAGTTTTATATAGACGCTTAGTTTTGATTTTCAATGAATAAAAAATAATTATTCTAGTGATATGTTTAAAAGTGATAAAACTCTGAGTATACCACTATAAAGTGATAAAATTCACTTTTACCTTATCACTCTTTTTCTAAAAAGAGAATATTCATGTGATAACAGCATAAAGCAGACAATTGATAAAAATGGAAAGGAAGTTAAATTGAGGAAAATAAAATAAATTAAAATGTGAAAGATAAAAAACTGCTTTCACATTTGAGACAATTCACATTGTTTCCGCATATTTCTATTAACTGCAATTCTTAATTTTTATATTGAATTCTCAACAGAAATAAAGTAAAATAACTATTGCGCGATTGAAGAGCAAGCTTTCCTAAATAAACCTTCGCAACTTAATCTAAAAAAAAATTTGAATGAGATTAAAAGAAAGAAAAAGACAATATGAATTTATTTAATAAGCTGAAGCTAAGGATTAATCATTCAGTTTAAATTTACAAATTTTTAACAAATAAAAGCAAACAAAATTTTAGACATGAGGCAAATTTCATGAACATTTTAAAGACTGAAATAAATAATAGAAATGAAAGAAAATTTTCCATCTTGTTTCACCAAGATTTCATTCGATTTTTATAAGCACTTTGTTACAAAATTTTCCAATTTTATAAATGATCTATTACTTTTTCCAAATTTAGGCAATAATTTTAAAGGAAAACCCTTTAAATTAGACTTAAAACATTTTAGTAAATTTCATGCTAAGTTTAAGCATTAAAACAAACAAAAATTTTCTTAAAGCAAAAAAAATTAAGGAATTTTATTAAAGGTATAGAAATGTTTCCATAAATATCACACATTATGTAGGAACACATTATATAGCTTTTAGATTATTGACAAGTATTTCAACACAAAATTTTGGAGAAGAATTTTAACTTCAATTTAATTTTTTAAATGTTCTCATTTCATAATACTTTGAGGAATTTAAGTCTAAAAATTCGTTTTCATTTGCTAATATTTTGAAGAAATATCCTCAGGTAAAAATAGTAATAAGATTTCATAAATAACTTTTGATACAATTTACCGAAATATTTTGAATAAAATGGCGTTGAATTGCAAAAATAAGACATTAAAAAATTATTGTTTTCATTTTTTTCATTTAAAATTATCTACTGAAAGTTTAATGTAAGTCCCAATAATAGTAAATATTTAATAAAAGAAAAATTGTGCAAAGTTTCATTGATTATATGTAACCTTTTTTAAAGAATTTAAACTGTAACAACACAAGTACTTAAGAAATACATGCTATATTTAGCAATTTTTTTTAAAAATGCTTTTGAAAAAACCTATTGTTTTCATAATAAAATAATTAAATATCGTTTTTTGTTTATCATTGAGTGATGATTTTTGCTCATTCCATCAGCTTATTTCCGCAATATACTTCTATTAAATCCATAAAAATTTAAATTTGTACAATGAATTAAAAACTTTCATGCATAAAGTTGATATTAATGTTAAGACTTGTCAATTGAAAAACAGATCGATGCTCTTAAAGTGGAATAGGTAATCGTATAAAGAAAATGATAGCTTTTTAACGCGAAAATTTTTTCTAAACAAACCATATTACTACTTCTACATTCCATCGAATAAAGATACTTTGCACCTCATTTTTATTTCAGAATCAGCCTTAAAGTGAAGGACATCTGGTTATTTAATACTCACATCAACTTGAATATTCATAAAAACAAAAGTATAGGGAATTATCACAAAAATGTTTTCTTAAAATTATGAAGAATATGTTCCAAACATTTTTGTTAATTGACTATTCTTCCCAGAATAATTATAAGCTAATAATAATTTATGTTATTCTATGCGATGTGTAAATTCTGAATGAGGTTCACATTTTCAATTTGATTAATAAATGAAAATGTGAGGTTTGATTATTAATCAAGTCGAAAATAAGAAGAATAACTATTTAATTAACTATCCAAAATGTGAGGAATAACTAGTTAATGAACTATTGAAAAATATGAGGAATAACTAGTTAATTAACTATCGAAGATATGAGGAATAGCTATTTAATTAATTATGTGTCTTTAACTACGTCATTGTCATTAGCTATGTGTCATTAAGATTGTCTTTTATGTCATTGGGCGAGAATATTCCTTTAGAAATATTCTAAAATATGCTACTGCAGTAAAGCCAGAAAATCTAGAAATATTGGGAAAGAGATAAACACGATAAGCGTTTCTAGAAACAAATGATAAATAAAAAGTCAGGCAAACTCCGTAAAGTATTTTTTGTTATTTTTTAAAGGAAAAAAAAAAAAAAAGAATCTTTGTTGCTAATTTTTACTCAAGACAGAAATGAAAGTTCTAATACAGTTGAAGTGAAAAATGAAATGGATTAAAAATCTGGATCATGCTTTTTTCTTAATATTTAAGGATAGCTTTGGTTATAATGTGCAATCATTAAAATCATAATTTATTAACAATTGACACAAAAAATGATAAATAATTTGAATTGTACTAACAAAATAATTCCTGTTCTCGCAAAAAAGATTGATATTCTCTTCATTTCACTGCAAAGGTTATCGCCATTGAAGTTAATAAAATGGCGTTGCAAAAATATGAGAAAAAGACATTAAAAAGTTATAGTTTTCACTTTTTTCATTTAAAATTATCTATTGAAAGTTTAATGTAAGTCCCGATACAATAGTAAATATTTAATAAAAGAAAAATTGTGCAAAATTTCATCGATTATCTGTAAATGAATGCAAGAAACTATTAAATTTAGACGGTAACTCGGTGTTAACAAGATTTAGACTGGAAATTTAAGCCAAAAAAGTACTTATAGTATTTTAAATTAAAACAACTCATAGCACATAGAGTGGCTACTTAATGAGTGTTGCTGCATTGAATTCTTCAGATGCAGACTAAGAATAACCAAATATACACTACTGGCCATTAAAATTGCTACACCAGGAAGAAATACAGATAACAAAATGATATTTATGGGACAAATATATTATACTAGAAATAACAAGTGATTAAATTTTCAAAATATTTGGCTGGATATATAGATCCTGAGAAATCAGTACCCAGACAACCACCTCTGGCAGAAATAACAGCAGTTATACGCCTGGGCATTGAGTCAAACAGAGATTGGATTGCATGTACAAGTACAGATGCCCATGCAGCTTCAACACGATGCCACAGTTTATCAATCGTAGTGACTGGCGTTTGGTGACGAGCCAGTCGCTCGGCAACCATTGACCAGACGTTTTCTATTGGTGAAAGATCTGGAGAACGTGCTAGCCAGTGCAACAGCCAAACATGTTCCGTATCAAGGAAGGTCCGTACAATACCGGCAACATGCGGTCGGGCATTATCCTGCTGAAACGTAGGGTTTCGCAGGGCTCGAATAAAGGGTAGAGCCACGGGTCGTAACACACCAGAAATGTAACATGCACTGTTCAAAGCACCGTCAATGCGAACAAGAGGTGACCGAGACGTGTATCCAATGGCACCTCATACCATCACGCCAGGTGATGGGCCAGTATGACGATGACGACTGCGCGCTGTCAGTGTGCGTTCACCACGATGCCGCAAACACGGATGCGACCATCATGATGCTGTACACAGAACTTGGATTAATCTGAAAAGACGACGTCTCGCCATTCGTGCGCCAAGGTTCGTCGTTAATCACACCATTGAAGACGCTCTTGTCTATGACGCAGCGTCAAGGGAAGCCGCAGCTATGGTCTCCGAGCTGAGAGTTCATGCTGCTGCAAACATCGTCGAACTGTTCGTGCAGACACTTGTGTCTTCCAAACGACCCCGTTTCTTGACTCACGACTCGTGACGTGGTTGCACGATCCATTACGGCCATGCGGATAATATGCCTGTCTTCTCGGCTGCTAGTGATAGGTGGCCGTTGAGATCCCGCATGGCGTTCCGTATTACCGTCCTGAACCCATCGATTCCATATTCTGCTAACAGTCATTGGATCTCGACCGACGCGAGCAGCAATACTGCGATAAGATAAACCGCAATCCCGGTACACTACAATTCGACCTTTATCAAAGTCAGAAACGTGCTGGTACGCATTTTTCTTTTTTACACGAGGCATCACAACAACTTTTCACCAGGCAACAACGTTCAAATGCAATTTGTGTATGAGGAACCGGCTGAACAATTTCCTCATTTAAACACAATGTAGGTGTCGCTACTGGCGCCTACTTTGTCTGAATGCGCTGAAAAGCTAATCATTTGCATATCACAGCACCTTCTTCCTTTCGTATAAATTTCACGTCTGTAGCATGTCGCCTTCTTGGTGTAGCAATTTTAATGACCAGTAGTGTATAATCCAATTATATTTAATAATAAAATTTAAAATTTGCGTGGAAATTTTGTTGGGTGATCGATTGTCATTAAAACAAATTAGTATTAATGTATTGAATTTTCAAAAAATTGCATATCTATAGTGAGAATAAGGATATCAATATATTATTTTAAAAAATCCAGAAGATACTGATATTAAAAGTATAGCATATGTTTAGTGATTTTTATTTTTCAACGAAATTAATTTCTTTAATCACTAATAGAATTTTATTAAATTATTTTTTTGTTGGAATATGTTTAATCAGATCTTAATGAATCTTCATGATGAATAAAATATATATTGCTTAAAATTGTGTGATGAAAAGCGATCTTATTTTATTGTAATTAATTCACATACTTTTAAAAATTTCGAATATAGAAAGAGTTCATTGAATTGAGAAGAATTTATGTATCTCCTGTGTGTGTAGTAAATAAAATTGACTTAAATTGACATATCCACAACTAGAAGTAGCCACTTAATTTCAAAGAGTCTACATGTATAAAAAAAATATAATAAATTATTATATATTTTTCATGACTCCATAAGTGGAATTTTTTTCATTAATAATAAGTAGCGAAAGAATTAAAAAATAAATAAGTTTTTTTTTTAAAGTCGATTCCTACTTAGGTCAACAAAGAAAACACTTGTTGCATATTTTGGCTGTAGTTTTCATTAAAACACATTTACTTATTCAGTCATTAGCATGCAATTTTTTCCTAAATTTTTATCCAGCTAAATATCTTACATAAGAGAAATTTTTTCATCCCACATAAAACTAAAATTAAGTAATTAAATTTAATTATTGAATTAATATTTGATAAAAGCTTTATCAATATTAAGTATTACCATTATAAGCTTAAAAAATGTATTTGAACTTGAGTAAATGGATAAAAAGTATTTATTAACGATTGAAAGTTTGAACAAGATATATTAATTATACAAGTATACAGGGAGAATGTGAACTAATAATATGAATTGAATAACAATCGAAATGTGATTATTTTCTGTTGATTTCCTTATTAATATAAATTTTTAAAACGTTTTTAAGATATGATCTCTGAAAACAAATAGTTGGGGTTATGATTTAATTCACTGCAATAATATTGTTTTTATTTAATGATAAAATTATTTACATTTTAGATTAATCAAGAATTAAGGAAATATACTTACTTCATCTGATCCTAAATTTATGAACTTCCGTAATACGGAATTTAGATATTTTAAAACATTTTTAATATAAAAGATTTTCGAAATATAAAAATATATAACTTTTTTCAAAAAAAGAAATTAATTTAAGCTGTACGTGTGTTACTCACATTATCTTCAACTTGCAATATTATTATAAGTATAATTTCAAAATGTATTCCAAATAAAAAGAATATTCCAGAACAGTCCACAGTTTTATAAGAATTTTGGAATGTCGTTTTCTTAAATTTATGTGAAATTATATCGTAAATTATAAAAATTAATAATATTCTATTAAAATTAATAATACTAAAAAATAATATTCTATTATTAATTTTTAAGAAGCATTTCTACATGGGTCCGGTAGTGAAACCTGGCAATTTTTGAACGGGGTAGTAGATGGTTGGGGTGTCTCAGGTGGTGGCAGTCGGTCTCTTTTCCTTCTATTGTTGTGGAAGTTTAGTTTCAATGGAGCATTGAACCATTGAAAACCGTGCTTTTGCAGCGTAGACACTTTTTTTTTTTTTAAATAGAAATAACTATTCTATAGTCTTAACACAACGGCAATTTCGGTTATGTTTTAATGTTCCTCCTCGTGAACCGATTCCATCTCAAAACGCAATTATTTTGTGGATTCAAATGTCAAGATTAACCAAGAATTTTGAACGAATTGTGAAAGAATATTCAACTTGAAATATTCATGATCCAAACCAAACCTTGGAAAGAGTTATGACTCACTTTACTAGTAGACTTGTGTGCAGCACAGAGAAAATGTAGTACATCATTTGCAAGATGTCATTTTTGCCACACAATGTTTTTTAAACATTTAAAAATTTCCATTGTTCCGCTTGTAAATAAAAAAAATTACTAAAATATCATGTGTATAATCACTAAAGTATTTCTATATCCAAAACCGCCAATTTTCACTCCCGGATTTTGCATTATCTATTACATATTTTTGTAACAAATCACATTTCATAAGACTTTACAGATCTAAATTTCTTTATGAATTGAATTATATTCTACACGATTTACAATTAAAATTTCTTTTCTTATTTTTTTAAAACAAATAATGATTTAAAGTAAATTATTATTATATAAAAATAGGCCATATAATACTGATAAGATTTTGAATATTATTGTTTAACATACAATGGATTTAAAAAAAAAAAAAAAATTAAGCTTTCATTCTCAAATATAAATTAAAAAGGAATTAACTCCATCTTAATATAATAAATTTAATATATCTGATGCAATAATTAGAGAGAGATAAATGAAAAGAGAGCATTTCATACTCGTAAGGCGAAAAAATATTTGACACAATTCCTTGTAAATGATGTATTTTTAAAAGGATTGCCTTCTTTGCTATAGAAACTTCTATTTATAAATTACCTTGCTCGAAAATTATTTTGAAATATTTCATTTATGCCAAGTTCTTCTTTTTCTTTCATATAATAAATTTTAAAAGATGAAGAGAAAAAATAAATTCATAAAGTGTACCTGCAAAAATTCTTCAATCTCTAAATATTACCGAACAAATATTTCTTATAATCTTCATCGTTGTGTAAACTTAACGTTCAAAAAATAAATTATAATTTGATGATTTCATAACTAGAATCAGTTTAAAAATTTGATTCTGATAAATATGTGAATGAATGGGAGTATATCGTGGTAGAAAAAAAATGGAAACAGGAATATCAAGGACGAATAAATTAATTTATCAAATGTTTATCTTATTTTCCTACGTCCTTGATAAACTTTTTGAGTATTGAATTGATGAAGTGAGAATGCAAAAATAATTTATAAATAAAAAGTAACATTTAATTTGGAACAAAGACAAAATATTGAAAATGACAGAAAAAAATGATGGTTTTCATAACTTCAGTTTTGATCATGTTGAATAAATTTTACATATTCATACATAAGAAATCTCCTAATATATAAGGAATCTACTACTCTTGTTGGAGGTGATTTAAATGCAAAAAATACAGCCTGGATTTTCTCTAGAGATAATAATAATGTGAAAAAATATTTACTGAATTAATAAGTAAGTATAATTTTCAACTATTTGCGTCTAATGAACCAACTGATGTATCAACCATATTTAACCACTGTCCTGACAGTCTTGACTTTTTCTTAACAAATACTAACTTGAAATTAAATATGGAGGTGTAATTAATGAAATTTCTTCTGATCACCTCCCCATTGGAAATTATTGGAAAATCGTTGGAACAATTATCTCACAGTTATTAGAAAAATCCACAAATAACAAAAATAATAGCATCAAAATAACTGACTGAAAACGTTTTCATGATTTTCTTGAAGTTGGAACATTTATCATTGGAAATTCAGGTATTAAAAGAAATATATATAATTACACTCAAAATTATTAAAGTCCATGAGAATTCTACGCAAAATAAACCATACACCTATGGCAATATCACTGATGGTTAACCAATGACCCGTGGGTCAGTGTCTGACCCACGATTGCTAAGCAACCATTTGTTTGTTTATTCGCTCTCTATTTCAACTTATGAGGGGCCAGTTGACGCCATGTGCCCCTCTGTTGTTCTCGATACTTATGATAGAGCTAGATTTGGTATAATTAATAGTGTACCAGTTCACAAATCACCTCGAACGTGGAACTAAGGATTCTTAGAATCAAGAGTTCGTTATTGCATCGCACGCGAATAACCACACGAGTTCCAAACGAGAACTGAACACATTAACGGATATGTTATCAGCTCATTACATTGTCAGCAAATGAATTTAATAGAAGCTATACCTCTTCACACACCTCTCCTTTCAGATATCAAGCAAATTTCGGCTCGCAGTTTAAGGCAAACCTGTACCAACCAGTAGCAGTGCTGAATTTAGTGGCATCCACTTTGAATGCATTTAAAAAAAGTGCTTATTGGTGTGTATGTATGTTATTTACATTAATAAGAAATTTATTCTGATATTATTGTATTGTAAATGTATGTATTTTTAATTGTAGCTCTGTACTGTGTCAGCGGTTAAAAAACTTAAAACGAGTGATGCAAATTCCAAGCCATATCATGCTGAATGATTTGATAAAAATATTGTGATTGTAAGGAATAAAATGGTTATATGTGTCATTTGTAATGAAAAAGTAACATAAAATGAAAAAAGATATTTTGAAAATCTGCATTCTAATTTCAGCATGTCAACAGATGAAGAAAGAAAAGAGTTTCTTATACAAATAAAAAAAAGAGAATATTTCTTATATAAAGCAGTGCTTTAAAACGTTTTTTGGTTCCAAAAAATAACATTACAGATGCTGGATATTGACCTTCAGTAAATAGTTTCTGTAAAAACAGATGGTATGGTAAGGACCTAGCATGATAGGGAAGAACATTGGGTTTATTCAATAACTTAAAGTATTTCACATTTCCTGACTGCATTTTGTTGTATAATGAACCAACAAGTTTTATTTGTGAAGCATGGTTTAAAAACATTTTCCAATTTAATGTCCACAATTATAATAAAAATAATCAACTTTTTAAAAGCAAGAGCTCTCAATAAACAAAAAATTGTACAATTCGTAGAAAAAATTGACTGCCATTATTCTGGGATTTTGAAGTACAATAACATACGATAGTTTAGTTTCAGTCATTTGTAACGTTATTGCTTTGTAACAAGAAGAAATGAAGCTTTTTTTTAAATTGAAAAAGACAATGGTTTTGATAAATTATACAATATATATATATTGGTTAAATGATTCAATGTTTTTTTAGTCAGCATTTTAATTAACTAAATAACAGATGTTAAGGACATGGGCTAATTGTTTTAATGATGTTTGAAAATGTTAAAATATTTATGATGAAACTTGACTTCCTTTTAAGGATTTGGAAATAATATTCCAGAAATAATTTTTCTTAGTTATGAATATTTTTTTTTCAAAACACAATAATTTTTATAAACTCGGTTGACATTCAAGAAAATGCAATAAAAATTATCTAATCATTATGTAGGAAATAAAACAAACTTTTTAGAGGAGAGGTTTAATCAATTTAAAATTTTGTAAAATATATTTCACTTTATTTTATATCCATACAACGCAGAATTTGAAACAATGGAACTAACGAAACTTATGTGCCTAAGTAGTGATAATTTAGAAATGGAATTAGTTGAATTTTTTGAAGAAGCCTAGTGAGTTAAACAAAATTTGAAGACTTGATTCCAGAAGTAGGAGGAAAATTGTGAGAAAGTAGTGCAGATAATATTGATCTCATAATAAAAATTGAGAATATATATTATGAGTATAGAATTAATTGTCAAATAATTTTATATCAATGAAAGAACTACTTAATTCTTTTTTAATGATGTTTGGGTCCACATATTTGTGTAAAGAATTGTTTTTTTTTTTTTTTTTCCAATGAACTTTGTAAAATCTTCTAACAGAAATACACTTGACAGGGAATTAACTGCAAATTGCATAAACTAATGAATATGAACCTATTGAATAAGTATGGGATTTTCTTTACTCCGTGTTAATTCTATTCCTATTTGTATTAAGCACTTGAGAATTTTAACCCCACTAAAAATATTTAAATTATCAAATCGTACCCATTTCATAAGCCAATTGAATTTTAAAAATGATAAGTTTTAAAAATTTTCAAATAAAATTTATTGAACTTAACTCGAATACTAATGGGTATTAGTGAGCCACCATATAGTATTAAAAAATATGAATAAAAGTTGACCCACATCTCAAAAAAGTACGCAATCCTTGGACTATATCCAACTTTCAATAGATATCAAAAATATCATCATCATAAAAATAAATAAATAAAAATAATAAAAATAAAAAATAGATCCGAAAAAGATTTTATAGAAGTAGAGATCTAAGCATTAAAAAAAGAAAAGGAAATAGACTAAAGCCATCATTAAAAAGAAATGCATTGAAATTAGTCACAACAACTGATTCAATTTACCAAAACAGCTGGGAAAATAAAATTACCACAACAACTGGGAACATAAAATTTTCAATTTAGTTTTCAAGATACTTCTATCTAGAAAATGACCCGATTAACAAAGAATTATATTTCTCTCAACAGATCTTTACATGGAATTTCTGACCTTGTTTACTCGGATAAAGGAAAAACAGAATCATTTACAGATTCAATGGGAAACCAACTCATTAAAAATATTCACTCAAGTAAGAAGGACTTTGAAAACGCAGTTCCTAGAGAAAATAAGAAATTCTTCCAAGAAAATTATCCTTTAAATAATAATAGCACCAACATTAATGAAATTCTGTATATTATCAAAAAATCAAATAAATAAAAAGCACCTGTCTTTGATAAAATAACAAATAACCCTATAAAGATATTTGTATGGATTGTGCAAGTGCATTGCAATAAAATATTGAATACATGTCTCAAATCAAATTACTCTTCCCGTCTTTTTGGAAAATTCTGAGCATTATTATGATACAAAAACTAAACGAGAATCCAGGCATTCCAGCAAATTATCGTCCTATGAACCAAATCTTCTGCTTAACGAAAATTTACGAAAAAATTATCCTTCAGAGAATCACCATTTCTACAAACTCTTACCGCTGAAAAATATGGTTTTCTTCAAGATTATTCAACAATTTAGAAATTGTTGCGAATCATAGTAGGTCAAGACTTCAATCTAAACAATCCTCTGTAATGATCTTCTTAAATGTAAGCAAATACTTGACAGTTTGGTATACTGAATGTCTAAATAAACTAATGAAGCTGAATTTTCCTGTTGAGTTAATATTGCTAATGAAATCTTATCTCGCGAAAGAACTTATAAAGTTAACTACAAAGATATCTACTCTTCTGTACCAAACATCAAAGCAGGTGTCACTCAAGGAAGTTTGTTAGGACCTGTTCTTAATATCCTCTATCCTTCTGACTTTCTCAATGAAAGAAATGATCCCAACTGAATTATTAACCTGTATGCTGATGATATTGTTATGATTGCTAAATATAAATCTTAATAAACTTAATAATCTTAATAAATAAACTTTGCTCTTCAAAAACTACAAAATAAAAAAAGTTGTTGAAAACTGGTGTAAAAATTAGAAAATCAGAATAAATACGGAAAAGCTTCACCTCCTTATTAGTTAAAAAAAAAAAAAAAAAAAAAAGAGAGAGAGAGAGAGAGAGAGAGAGAGAGAGAGAAAACAATTAACAAAGTCATCCTCTTTGATGAAGAAGTTTCCATTGTCAAAAGTGCCACTTGTTGTGCCACACTTGGAGTTATAACTAACAATAAACTCAAGTGGAAAGATCGCATTTCATAAACTTTATAGCCTACTTAGAAATTCCAAACTTAATTTAAAAATGAAAAGAGTAATTCATAATTCTACAGTCAAAACAATACTAACTTATGCTTCCCCTGCTTGGGCAAAGATTGGTAATTGCAAAATGAAAAGACTTATCACTAGCAAAAATAAACACTCGAGTATTCTAACAAATTCTCGTAGTGGTTTATCCTTAATAATAGTATCTACAGAAACCTTAAATTGTAACTAATATAAATATGTAGCCAACCTTAATATAAATTTCTACTACCAAGCAAAAAACTGTAAAACTAAAAGCTTTACATTACCTTTTATGTAACGATATGTTATCATACGATAAAAGAATTATAATCATGGCAGCCCTTTTTTTTACATCCGATACCATACAAATTGAATAATTTCAGATTCTCTCTGCATTTGTCGAGTCAAAGTTACTCACTTTTTTCCTGCATCTTTTAATATTTTTCATATTTCTCGTTAATGATATATCCATCTGAAACATTCTTTACAATTAATGAGGAAGGAAAGAAAACTGTTCTTAGCTGATTCTCAGTTATCTACAAGTTCTAAGCTTATTTGAATTTTGTAAATATAAAACAGTTAAACTGAAATAGAAACTTTAATTCATGAATCTCTTTATTTGATGGTGTAAGCAGTTACCTTAACAATAAAGTTAGTCAACAAATGGAATCAGCGAAAGCATCTGATATTGAAAAAAATATTAATAACCACAAAAAGAAAAAGAGCCCAGGATATGTCAATAACAAGGCCCAATCAATAACAAAATTTTAAAATAACTACTAGTCAATGTTGTTTGGTTTCTTAATAATTTAATTAATGATATTATTCTACTAGGACACTCTACCTAGTAATGGAAAAGAACAATAGTAGTCTCAATCAAAACCCCAGGAAAAAAATTAAGCGTTTGCAAACATGTTGTATCGACCAATCGCCTTATTACCATCATTGGCAACAGTTTCAGAAAAATTTATCCTCCAACAAGTACAATAAAATTTTAGGGAAAAAAGATAGTTTATCAGATGGTTTAAGGTCTGGAGAACAATTAGGCTCAGCTCTAAGAGCAGGAAATTCGTTTGTTGTTAGCATAATTGAGATTTATTAATATCTTCCATCATTTCTAGTGCTTAAGCACTAGAGAAGTTTGAAAAGATCATTTATTTATAATAGCTGTTTATCAGTGGAAATTTATCTGTTCTGTAAAAAATGTGATTTGGCGTGTTAATTTTATTTGAACCGTTTCAGAGATTAAGGCAATGCTTACATTGTATTCATTAAACATTTTTTTTTTAAATTCATGAATTTTGTTACAGATGCTGTTAGCATTCCAAGTAAAAAGAATCAATAATCGAAGCGAGAAATTTTTACTGGTTATTATTTGAGTTTAAATTTAGTTAAACTCAAAATTTAACTACCTTTAAGTTCTTTTAGAGTTTGCAGTAGTTACAATTTTTGTTTCGATTAATTAAGATTAAAATTTTTAAGGTATTTTATGATGTTGATAACTTTATCACTAATATTTGCAGCTTTCTTAATCTATTTTTGATGTAGCTTGAGCATAGGATTTATTACTACTCTTGAATCACATAATTTTGAAGCAGTTGAATTTGCGGTAGATTTTTGTTCAAATTTGTTAAATTATTTAGGGCATTGTAGGTTATTAGCTGAAAATTCAACTGGACAGTTGGTATATTTAATAGTGCTTTCATTAGGCAGTTTGCATTTATATGTGAGATGTTGACTTGCACAATTGACACATTTCGGTTCGTGATGACATGATGTCTATAAATGGAAGTAGCTTTTTCAACGAGAAAGCATTGAGTGGGTCCTTTCCTATCAACATGAATGCGTAAATTTGGGGAGTATTCTCCTTCATAAACTTAAGATTATTTTTTATTAGTATGTAATGTTATCATGTATAAAGATATTTTAATAGTTTGCCCTTCTCTTCTGATTACTGGATAATTTTTAGAAGATTTTGTATTGTTTTTCAACATATTCAGCGTTTATAATCATCAATGTCTGCCTTTATTGATAATTGATGAATGGCAACTTTAAGATATAGGTCCTCAGAAGGTGCAAAATTTAATTTTGTTATCATCACATAGCTTTTTTTTCTGTGGAAGTCTGAAATCTCTTTAAGACTAATAGTATCAATTCCAGTAGTTTTACCAGGAAGTGATGATTCCATTATTTTTTAAGATAGATTAAATATTTCCAAGTGCATTTAGAGTCTTTAAGAACAATGGGGGAGATGATTTATTTTTCTTATTTTGAACTTGTTGAAAGTCCTCTTCTTTGGCTGTGTCCTAACAAACTGAATGTCATTTTCCAAATCATTTTATGAGGGATTTGCATTGCTTTTTTCAGCAATGATTTTATTTTGTTGCAATTCGACAATTAGCACTTTGAGGAAATACTGTAGGGTTTTATTTTGTTTCATCTTTATGTTTATCCTCATCTCTTTTCTAATAATTTTTTGAGGCCTTTTTACGAAGTTTTCTTCTTTATTTGCGGTATCTGGGTTTGTTAAAGCCATCGCAGTTATTTTCAAGTAGTTCGAATATATTTTTCATTAAATTCGTGGCGCTCTCTATCGATACCTTTAGGAGTGAAAATATTTGATTTATTTTTACATTGACAAAGTCAAAATCAAACGCATATCAGTACTCAAAATCTCTTCCAATTCTTGTGAGGAACCCAAACTGTGTGTGTATGGTATACTTCATAAAATCCATCTTCATCAGTGCATCACAAATTTTGATAGGTGCTTCTTCGTCTTCGCTAAAAATTTTACAAGCAAGACAAAATTAATTACTTTAATTGTTTTCTATTATAAAAGTTTATATTTCAGAAATATTCAAATTAAACAAAACTTAGAAATGTATTAACTTGCTTTATTAAGAAATCCAGCCTTTAAATTTTACAACAATCTATATTCCCTTAACCGAATAATGATAAAATTCATAATGTAATTTGTCATCATTATGATGCAAACAATTTTAATAGATACAGAACAGTTATAAAATTAACTCCTTCAATCATTATTTAATAATTTTAAACATAACTTTAAAATCGCAATCAATTACCTCTCCTACTTGATCATAGATGGCGCCAGACTCAAACAACACTGAGTTTCGGTTTACAAGTAAATGTTGTAAGTACACAGGAGCTTAGCTTAGTTGGCAATAGATGGCAGCACAAAAATTTTAATCTATTATTGTAGTTTTATTAACCTTATTAAGTAATTGTACTTTGCTTATTATTAAAAAATAAAGTATTGATTCCTAACTTTGAAATAATTTTAAATTTCATCTAAGAAAATTTCTTAATGACTAAAATTGTATCATGAAGTTCATAACATTTAAGATTATTTATTTATCATGCATAATTGTATTAAAAAATGTAAATAATTTCATATTATCATTAACTTTTCAATTGAAATGTTGTATATACCTAAGAAATATCAACAAAAATTAACTAGTCGTTTAAAATACTAAATATAAAAAATGTAACTAATAAATGTCTGTTAATTAATCTTGCCTAGTAAAAATTTAATAACATTTTTAGATAAATGTTTGGAGGGCAAGGCCTCAATTAGATTAAACTACACAACTTTAGTGAAGGGCTTTAGAGAGAAGTTTATTTTGCCCTGTTCAACTCCCTATTTGAATTTATTTTGATTATGCCGATTTTAAAATTTTATAAATAGCACAAAATTAAATAGTCACCTCACCAACATCTCAAAGCCATCAGTTTTAGTTCTGGAGTCTTGGATTTTTTTCAAAAATGTAAAATGTAGGATCTCACAGATTTTCAAAGAGACTAAGATTGTTGGTTTAAGTCTAGCTGGAGCTATAGTGATTAAAGCCTTACATTTTTTGACGTTTCTAGAAGTATAGTATCTGAAGTCACAAGCATATACACAACAAGACCAACTCCACAAAATAAAGTAGTAGGCAGAAAAAGAAATTCAGAAAAATAGACTGACGGATATTGAAGCAGATTGTAATTTCTAAAAAGTTAACAACTGCAGCAAATTTTACAATAGAGTTCAATAGGCATTTAGATTTTCCAGCATCAATGATTATGGTTAGAAGGCACCAACATAAACAGAATATTTACAACAAAGCAGAAATTTCCAAGCCACTTTTCATGTGTTTAATGCTGAACTCTATTTACAATTGCATAACACTCACAAAACACGCTCAGTTGATAAGTGAAAGAAAGTAATACGGTCAGACGAATTATCTTTCTCACACTTTTCTCTACATCAAAAGGCATTTTAAAGTAACATGCACAAGGGTATAGTTATGATTTTTTGCCATACTAATGATAATCCCCAAAAAAGGGATTATTAGGGGAAATACAGAGACATTTCAGCAGATAATGCAAGTTTATCCTATGGTGCAAACATTGTTACTGCAGGAGATGCATTTTTAGGAGGATAATGCACCTATCCATATATCAGAATTTGACCATTATGATTTGATGAACATGAGAATAAATTAAAATTAATAGGAGGATAAAATTAAAGATCTACCTTGGTCCTTAGTCACACAACCTCAATATTATTGAACTGTTATGATCTATTTTAGTGTGTTCAAATATGGAATTGACATATCCTCCACCAATATCTCTCCCAGAAAACAGAACTTTCATGATATCTACATGAATAGTGGTACAATATTATTCTAAGCATTATGATTATGTTTAGAGGAATATTATACCACACACACACAGTATCTACAATTAGGTTTTCATTAAAAGTATTAGTTTCACAATAAAAAGTAAACAAATTGTTAATTACATCTGCTTAGTTTGAAATAAAATTAGAATCATGATTGTATATCACAGTCATTTTCTAAGCACAGTAAAAATATTAATGAACCTATCAAAAAGATTATAAAAATGTTTAAGAAATTTTACAAATTCTAAATTAAATTATTACAATTATGTAACTGGCATTACTTTAATAATACCTTTAGTCTCGAAGTTTTTTTAAAACAAGATGACAAATAAAGAACAAGATTTTAAGACAAATTGAAAATCAATAATGAAATACACACATTTATTAGCATTTTTGCAATTTATAAGTACATAAACTTTTATAAATAATATCAAATAATATTTTGGCACATGAATTAACATACCACATAAAAGCAAATCAGAAACATGACAAAAGCAAATTTTATGAAATAATTAGACATGAAAGAGCATTATGTAAAATAACATACCTTAAATTTTACAACTAAAAAGTTAACAATCAATACACATACGTTTTGATTTTGATAGGAACATAAAATACTAAATATAAATACAGATGTACAAATTTTTTTTAAATGAATTTAAGCTTACACTATCAAAGTGAAAATACAGAGTTAAGTTCAATGTGAAGATTATTTACTTATTTATTTATTGCTTGAACAGAAACACTACTATAGCATATGGTGAAACCATTTTTCAAATAAATATTTCATCTTATACAGAAATAGTGACTAAAAGTGTCAGTTATAAAGTTGTGAACCATTATTCTGAACTATACACTTAAACAAGTAGATTGTTGACTAACTGCTAGTTGATGAGTATTACAATTGTTTGAAACCTTTTCATTATTTATATTTTAAAAAAGGAATTCTTTTTCATTTTTTAATGCTTCACAACTTTGTACCTACAATTTCCTTTGTGTATAAGAGCAAAAGAAATAATTTTCCTTAACACATTCTCCAAAATGGTCACACAATAAAGTGGTATAATTATTCATTTGTTCAAACAAAAAAATTGGTATTTCTACTACTTTTAAGACAATTGTATTATCAGGACTTCAGAGCATTGCATAGCTAGTTTTAATCATGCAGCATAACAGTAAACATATTAATAAATGCTCATTATCAATAACTAGAAATGTATAATTTATGAATATTATGCAGTAAATCTATAAATGATGTGCCAAGATATAGTGAACAAGATATATATTTTACTATGAATATCTAAATATTAAAATATAAGTCAAAGGCTTCAGCACATACATTACATATAATGCTATCATAAAATATAAAATGAGATTCCACATGGTTCATTAGAGTATTAAGTTGAAAGAATGATAAAAATATCATTTTATTTAAATGGCAAGTTTAATATAACACAAAAGAAAACTACTAAAACAATACACAATCAAAACAAGAAAATAAATGAAATGCAATAATTAATACTGTCAATCCAAAAAGACGCCCATTACAGTAAAATTTAAAAATAAACAAAGACAAAACAAAAAAGATAACGTATAACAAGCACAAATATATGCTTTGAAATAAAAACGCATTCACAGATACTTTTAAAGAAGTTAACAATAATATTTTATTAATAAAATATAGAGATCTAAGAAGTAAAAACAAAATGAGTTACAAAATATTAAAATGCATTTCTCAACTACAAAATAATGCTGTCAGAATAAAATGTCTTAAGATTAAAAATTTTTTCTTCCCTGAGAACTAACTACTAAATACTATATACAGTTAAGTCAAACCTTGCTCAGTCAGAATTTGACATTTCCCTTTTTTTTTTTTTTGAATATGCTCAATATATGTAAGCTCAATACAATTTCAATTTATTCAGCATTTCCTTCAAATTCTTCATATCAAGGTTTGACATATTTTTTTTAAATTTCACTAAGCAATAAGATATGAAATACTGGCAAATCTCAATAATATGAATAAACTACTGGCAAATCACACAAAATCTAACAAGAGATACAGATCAAATATTCAGACAAGAAATTATTTTAATTTTATAATATTTCTGAAATACATTTCGAACATAATATTTAGAAAATGATTCAAATACACTGAAAACACAAGCTACTTGATCAATAAAATGTTTTTATCCTTCTAATAAGTATTAGAAAAGTAATACTACCACAGGCACAAAATTAGAATATTCCTAAGCTAGTATAAGGAATTCAGAAATATAACGGGCTTAACAGCAAGTAATCACACAAAGAGACTATTATGAATCTCATTTGTTCTTATGATTTTCCAAAATAGTCATTTAAAAAAATACACCCACAGAGAATTTATTTTCATTCAAATGTAATTCAGCAAATATATATCACCTGAATTCATTATTATTAACAATTAGCTGGAATATCATCAGCATTTTTTAATTTTGGAAAAAATAGTACATGAATAAAATATCTTATATCAGAAATTTCCTATACTATAACTGATAAAATTAATTAACATATTACAATTTTGTCGAGTAGATATGAATTAATATACCTACTGAGGAAAAGTTTGTTACATATAAGCATCTCTTTCTTTAAATTAACAATGTATTGATGATTTTAAAAAAAAGTTTTTTTTGACCAATTATATATTCAAAATTGAAGTTCCTTTATTATTGGAGAACACATTAAACCAAGAAAAATTTATGTATTTCTTCCACCACATTCCCAAAGATAACTATTTTTGTATGAAAAACAAACATTAAGTTTTCATTTAGAAGGCAATATTATATGTATATAAATTAAATTTTGTAAACTTTTCAATCTTTTAATCAGACTTCTTTAAAATAAAGCTTGTATTTTCATTAAATACTTTCAATAGCTACATTAGTTACACTGGTCACGACACCACTAATTAATCTTGAAATTTTCTTGTTAAGATTTCAAAAATAATACTTGTGATAATACTTTTTGACTTAAATGGAAACAAGAAAACCAGTTAAGAAAAATATGTAAACAATTATATATATTTTTTTATATAATGTAATAAAACTTGAGTGATGGGAATTTACTAACATTATAATAACATTAAACAGTGGATAGAGATTTTATAATTAACAGCATTATTATGTCTAAATAACAGCACTACTTATAAAGAAGGGAAACTCTTAGTACCTAATTTAACATCAAATCAATAGGCATTTGTTATCGCATGAACAAATGCAAACATTGATACGGTATTACAAGCACAAATAGAAGGAGGTGAAAAACTATTTTGAATGAATGGAATTATATGATATCAGATCTTCATAGCATAGAAGGTAACTACAATCATTTAAAATGTAAGATCTATTACTTTCATAAAACTAATTATAAAAACTTTTATAATTTCAAAAATAGTAAAGATAAACAAATACATAAATTCTATAATATTTGCATTTGATGCAAAATTTTTTTAAAATCCTTTTAGAATATAATAAAATAACACAACATTCAATTGTCTATCACGGTGGTGTACCTCACTTATAATACGTCAAAATATCTAAAAACAATTTTACAAGATGCTGATATTAAAAAGAGCAACACTCCAATAACATTGATAAAAGATGACATATTTAACAGCTAGAGAGTTATATGTTTATAAAAATCAGAAATACATATTTCATTTATAAAAAGATACTGTGCTATATTTTGAAATATCAAATATATTTTGAGTTGTAAAAAGAGTATACATATATTTATATACACATATATATTTTTTAAATACCAATATATGTATTTAGTAAATTTTACATGCAATTCAGAAAAATAGTTTTAAACTAATTAGATATATGCAGGTAATTTATAAGATACATTCAATCAAATAGCACCACAGAAAAATGTGAATATTTCTAAGGCATAAGTGATATTAAGTAATGGTATAATTGGTTTTAATATAATTAAATAGAAAATTTAAACAACAGTTTTGCCTAAAATTAATTTTTAAACAAAATTTTAGAAAATAAGTGTACAAATAATGATTCGAATGATTAACATCCAAAAACATTATTCAGGCAAATATCTGCTTCCAATAAACAAAAGCAAAATCTCTAGAATCATAATCCCATTTTTTTTTAATTATATAATCTTATATAATAAATATAAGTAATTTTTCTTCAACATTTCGATATGCTATAATCATTGTAAAATGAGTGGAAAAATTAACCTGAGTATATAAACTTGTCATGATATCAAGTTAATCGTATGATAGTAATATTTTTTTTGGCAACACATTTTGCAGTTATTAAATTTATATTACAAGGTATAATAAATCTAAATTTTCTGCAAATGAAATAATTTGATCATATAAAAGTCAAACTTCATGACATTAAAATAATATACAGGTTAATATTAAGTATTATTTAATTTTTGTTTTCACATTGGACAAAGTAAAGCATGAATAAACATGCATTGAAAATCTAACATATTTACATTCGTAATGAGTTATTACAAAAGTGAAAGTTATGGCACTAAAACAATAAAATATGAGATTCTAATAAAAGAAAATTATTAATATCATTTGTAAATAATATCAGTCTAACAGTGTGTGTTAAATGCTTTAAATTTATGGAATATATTGGATAATTTTTAAAGATGAAATTAATTACATTGCTTTTGAAGAATTTGTTATTTGTTTTCAGCAAAATTCAGAATTTTTGATCCATGATGTAGCAAAATGATTTTAGATTCATACCAAAAATGTTTAGTTAAGATATGCTAAAACTTAGATTCTAAATTAAAATAGTTTCACAAAATATTTGAAGTTTTTAAGACAGCAGACATTTGCTAATATTTCAGATTTACAGTTATTTACATTAAATATATAGAAAATCTGTTATACTTTAGTCTTGTTATGGTTTTATAATAGAATAAAAACAATAAGACTAGTTTCTAACCCTCCTATAAAACATAATATTATAAATATATTGAAATAATTATTACTTTTACATAAAAATTAGCATATTATAATATTAATAAAAATATTAAGTATTTTTAATACTAAAAATTTGCAAATATTTAAAACAATGATGTACAAAATTTATGCAATATTAATAGTTTTATTAAAATTATGATTTAGAAATTAGAACATAAAATTTTAAGCATAAAAATTATTATTTTAATTACTCTAAAATTTTAATAAATTAGATTATTGCTTTATAAAAAAAATTAGAAAATTACAAAAATTTGTGACTTTAAATTTATGAACACTTGATTATTGTAAAAATATTAACAACAATTTTTTTTTTACAATTTTATATATGAAAGTCAGAACTATTTCTTTTTATTGAAATTAACTATGATTTAAATATTTTACTTGGATAACTCTCTATTCATTATATCTCACATTATTTAGACAAAATATAGTTCAGATAGTTACTGAATAAAACATTTTAAAATAACAAAAACTATACAAAAAATAAATAATAAAGCATTAAATTCTTAAAGTTCTCAGTTTTGTTTGTTCATTTATCACACTTTTGAATATGAAAATTGAGCTGATGAGGATTTACAATTTAAATAAGATGTTCAACAACTACGCATCTGAGGTAGAAGCCAGACCCATGTGTTGAAGACCAAAGTGCTGAAAGTGTATAATAAGATTGAAATTCTACAAAAAGAAATAGAAAAATCAATAAAATGGTGGCTTTTAATGACAAAGAAAATAATCAAGTTTTCAGCTCCAAAAGAAATTACTATAAGAAGTAATAACTCTGAGCACAATCAGAAAGAACATGAAAATAAATGATCAACAATTGGCTTTTGGAAGACTATTTTCAAAACAATGCTGCTGATGAAAAAATGGATTTATAAAATGACAAAAACAAATTGAGCAATAGTTTCCTATATTAAAAAGCAAATAATATCAACAAGTTGTCCAGGATCCGAGAAAAAAGTTTTTAATTAAAAGTCTTTTCTTCATACATCAAAACATTTTTTGATGTTATCTTCTATAATCAGAATATAGAAATAAGAATCTACAGAGAAGATTAATTATTCAACATTTTCAGAAAATGACCATTTAATTTTTTATAGCTCTATGGAGAGTTTTAAATATATTTTATAGATTTATTTATAAGAGTAAGTTAATGCATTATATATTGATTATTTTTATGGTACAGTAGTAACTTCTCAAATTAAGAATATAAAAATTTTAAAATTTTTATGGTTTTAGAAAAATTGATAACTGTTCTAAACTGCCTTTTATAGCAGTTTTAAAAAATTATCATGTTGGCATTAAATATAAAATATCGATAAATAAAATAGATGCCACTATGTACATAACAGATGACAATATCAAAACAAGAAGAATTAAATAATTAAAAGTAAATTTGATTTTCATGTTTAAAATATTAAACAGGATAAAAAATCTATGTATCTTATGATTTTACAAAAAAATATAATAAAAAAATTATGTTAAATTAATTAACATACACAACCATAGTATCAACTTTTGAACAAAGAATTAAAGTTTGAATCATTATACGATTTTGGTGTAGATCCTGTGTCAGAAAGACTTTTTCCCAGAGTGCTCATTTTGGCTAAATCCCTGGTTACTTGAGCTATAAAGCTATCTGTTTGAGAAGGACCATTTGAATTATGATTGGCAGGTTCAGATCTGGAAATAGCACCACTGTTGAAGGTAAATTCAGTATCTCTTTGATCATTCTTTGAAAAGGACATTGGACTATAATTGTTAGAGGAAATGTTTGGACTGTAATTATTAGTACTGAATAATGATGATGTTGCAACTGGATCAAAATCAAACATCTGATGCTTGGTTGACAAGCTGCCATGGTTTGCGGAAGACTGTGAAAATGAAGGAGAATGAACCAAAGCATCAGCTTGAGTGATAAGGTTGTTCAAAGTTTCACTTGAAGATTGAACTTTTTTGGATATTTTTGGACTGCTGCATACAAAACTATTAGGCTTGAAAAGTGCATCAAAATTTGTTGGAAAATTCAACTGAGAAGGGCTACCAGGAAGAGATGTAAATTCATTGAAAGATACTCCCAGCTTAGGACTGCTGGAGGAACTATGGCGAGAAGTACTGGGAACAGATAGCTGCCTCCCAACAGAAGAAGCATTCTTCTGAAAAGAGTCAGAAACATTCTGTTCATCCAGTGTCGATCTACCAATAGATGTAGAAGAGCTTCTTTCATTTCCTTGATGAGATTTGCTATTTTGAAGATATGGATCAATGTTTGCAGGACGCTAAATAGGAAATGATAATATTAATTAGTATAGTTTAACATAAAAATTATCAAAAATAAATTTTAAAATACAAAAAAAAAATTAATATCAAAAATAAATTGAAAAATATAGTTGAACAATTACATTAAGGAATGCATCAGATAAAGAAGTTTCTCCAAATCTTCCAGTTTTTTGGCACTTATCTTCTACTTCATGAATATGATTAACTAATTTTCTTATATGCTCTAATAGTTCTCTGTTATGTGCAAGTAAATGTTGATTTTGGGCCTAAAATAAACAATTAAGGCTTTAAATAGAATAACAAAAATAAAACAATAACAATTTTTTTAGCAATGATTATCTTGATTGTTTACATATAATTTATAGTGTCCAAGGTAAGTGATTTGCAATCAATTATAACAAAAATATAACTTAATCTACATTAGTCAACATTATTTTAAGTCTGGAAAAATCATCATTGAAATAAGAAAAATTCCCTTAGCAAAATATTAAATCCACTTCTAAAAAATTCAAATCTGTTACAGGTTAGAACAAACTTATAATATTTAGAACTACAGAGGAAGTCAAAGTGCTACATTAATCAAAAATTTTACTAAAAAATTACAAAACATAAAACACCTACATTAAAGCTTCATTTTAGAAAAAATATAAAGAAAGTTATCTAATAATGCAATGAAAATTTGTGAAATTATAAAAAACTTTTAATCGATTTTTTTGTTGAAAAAAAAAATGCCTTATCAAGAAATATATACAAGAAAGAATTATTTTAATTTATTGAAAATGAGAGAGAGAGAGAGAGAGAGAAAGAATTGAATTAATTTTAAGTTGCATGTGGAATCTAAAGACTTTAAAATAAAAATATCCTCTTAAATATTAGATTTTTAAGCATTATGCATTAAAGTTTTAATTACTTATCTATTAAAGTTTTAGCTAAATAAAACATATGTATGAAAACAGAGCATATAATTGAAATAAATAAAAAAATAGATTGTTTTTAGTATTTTCAATACAGACAGGCTTCCTTTAACAATATTTGATAACAATTTTTTTCTTTAACAAGAGAAAAGTTGTATTGAAAAAGCCCATATGCAACTTAAAATGCAATTTTTTTCTTTTGTCAATGGCATGATTTTCAATTTACTCATGAAGATGATTCAGTACTCATTAAGATGATTTTGGTTTAATCAATTTAAAAAATAAATTATCTTAAAATAATAAGGGTATTATTTTAAGATAATTATCAATATATAAGTCAATAGCCACAAGATGATGTGTAAAGACAAGTTTTATGTAACAAGAATGTTTTAAATAGATTCGAATATGGGACTACTGCAAATTAAAATAAATCTTACAATTTCCTTTTTAATGTTTATCATTTAGAAGATACAATTCTCCCTTAATACAGAACTTTTGTGTAAGATTTATAATTTTTTAACACTGTGATCAAAATATAAGTTTCTAAATCTTAGCAAACAGAAAAAAAAATATTTCAATTAAATTTTTCAAAGAATTTAATTTTACATTTCAATTTTAAAGTTGATATTAAGTCTTTTTAAGGTATAACATTTTCTGTCAACCCCATTATTTCAATAAAACTATTTTTAATCATCACTTTTAGACTAAAATATTAATGTAGTCAAAAATTATTTGCATAAATTAAAATGCTTAAATAAGTACATCCATACAAGTAAAATATGATTAAAAAACTATTACAAAATGAAAGACTATGAATATTTATGGAATAACAAATAAGAATGTTTTTAAGAAATCATAATGATTATTATAAAATTGCATATGAAATCACTTTGTTTTGAGAAAAGACATAATTGCTACATTAACTTATTGATTGTTTTATTGGTTCTGGATTACAATACTAACTGGAAAAATAAATAAAAGCTTCATTGTATATAATTAAACTTAATCATAGCTAAGTCATTGTTATTTGATTTTAAAAATCTGATTGTAATTACAAAATTTTGTTAAATTATCAGAAAATTAAAACTTTAAAAGTAAACAGAACTTGAAAAATGAAACACTCCATCATAATATCTGGTATTAATCACCCCCCAATATAAATAAAGTTTTTATTAGAAATAAAATGCTATATTAATAAACAGATAATTTAAAATTTCAGAAAAAATAATGCATTGATTATTATAAATATTGTACTATATATAGTAAGTAACTTACTTGTGCTTCAAGACGGGCTTTTGTTTCAGAAGACAACTGATCTTTCAAGAGTTGCACTTGACCCATCACAGATAGCATTTGTTGATTTTGTTGCTCCAGTTGTTCTTTAAGCATCTGTATGTGATGATAGATACTTAGAGATTCAGACATATGAGTACAAGTAGGTGCAGTAGCTTTAAAAAGCTAAATAAAAAATAAAAAAAGTAGCTAACATAAAATACTAACTAGAAAATAATACACCTTCTGAAACAAATCTGAATGACAAATTAAATGCTATGAATTCAATGAAAATACAGAATTTCCAAGTATAAAAAGTTCAATAGCGAGAGAAAGAGAGAAGTTGAAGACATATAAAGGAAAATCTATTTTATTTATGATTTAAATTAATCATTCATAAACAAAATTTGTTAAATACAAAAAAAAAAATGTTGCTAAAAGTAGAATAAAATTAAATAATTGAGCTTCCAATTTTCAGGAAAAATACAATGCAATAATAATTACTAAATTAAGTATTATTAAGAAAAGTAAATATAACAAATTATTGAAAATTGTATAAAACAAATGAGTAACTCACATCATTCTCACTCTTTGGGCTCAAATTGTTTTGATTTCCATGTGGAATTCCTTGATGAATAACTGACTCTGTGACTTTTGAAGAATTAACTTCTTCTTGAGTATCACAACTGTTAGGTTCTGAAGCACCATCCCCTTGACATTTGCCTTTATTAAAATAAAAGAATTAATTATATGGAAGATTCAAGAAATAGATACATTTTTTTAGCAAAAAATGTCTAAAGAAATAAAAAAAATTTCTAGCAATTATTCAATATTTTAAAGAAGTGTTTCTAAGAGTTTTGAAGAATTGTATGAATTTTGTAAATCATTAATGCTAAATAATTTGGTATTTACATAAATATTAAATTATGCATACACACAAGTAAAAACTTACATTTATAGTGTGGTGACTACTTTGCCAACTACACAAATAATTTTGAACTGAATTCACAAGTATTTAAACTTCCCTGAAATGAATTTAAGAGACCAGTTATGGACAAAAACAAAACTTTTTCAGGTGTCTGAAGTTGAGGATGCAGAACATCAAAATATGTAAAAATAGTTAGCATATAACCAGATTGGTGATAAAAGACCTAGTAATTTCTTCAAGAATGAAGGATCTTTTTGATAGCAAGCTAAGTGGCTATTTTAAGCAGAGTTAACGGCTACAAAGAATGCCAGAATAAATTAAAACTGCACAGTCAGTATCTTTAATCCCTTGATATTACAGCTAACAGCTGGCCATTACAGCTGACAATGTATCAGAAATTATCATACCAACACTTATTTGTGAAGCCTCTGCTACTCATTATGAGCTTTGTAAACTATCTATCAGTACTTCATGCACTATGGATTCTTTTTGCTACCAAGTAGCTGAATTGACATACACATGATCGTTTGAATGCTAGCATTCAGCCTCCTGTCAAAGATTCTATTCCCAAAATGCAAATAATAGCATGTATTATTTTTACCATAAATGTTTCGGTGAAAGTGCTAGAAAATGTAAGTAATCTTACTTCCATAAGACAAAAAACTCTCAGCTTCGGTGAAAGCTGGGATGACAGATGTACTAAAAAAGCTCAGTCGTTGATTTGTTTATGACAGAAAGACTAGTCAGAAGTTTCTAATTGATTTCAGCAGTGAAATTTCAGTTTTACCATCTTCTACCAAGAGAAAGAGAAATGCATGTACAAATTTTTCCTTGTTTGCAGCCAACAACGCTAAAATCTCTGCTTATGGATTTTTGAAACAATAGCTGGATTTGTCTTTGAAAACCATTTCTATGGAGATTTGTAATTGCTGACCTGTGATTATTCCTACTATAGGGCAGACTTTTTGCAACATTTTAATCCTCTAGTTGACCTTGTACATAAGCATTTCATTAACCCAAAGATTTTATCTCGTATAAATGAACAGTCTGTTGTAATTGTTTCCGCTGATTAAGATTATGAATCTTTGCTCTCTGAATTTACAAGAGTAACTAATCCTACTCTGATTAAGAATACTGTTTCTCACAGTACAGTGCATCATATTTTAATTTGTAGTCCTCATGTAACTGCTAAACCTAGACAGTTGCATCCAAGACTGCACAAAGCAGTGAAAGAGGAATCTGAATTTCTTCTTTCCCAGGGGATAATCAACCCATCTAAAAGAAAATGGAGCTCTCCACTGCATTTTGCACCTATAAGATATCCAACAGTAAATCTGGTTGGAGATTATTGCAGACTCAACTCATTTACAGAATTTGATAGTTAACCTATTTTTTGGACAGGTTAACTATCAAAGTTATCTATTTACAGGACTTTGCCCAGGCACTTTATGGTAAATCTATTTTTTCAAAAATAGACATTTTTCAAACTTTTCATCAAATTTTAATTGTTGAGGTTGATATTCCTAAAATAGCAGTGACAACAACTTCAGGCTTTTATAAATACACACATTTGTGTTTTTGGTAGGTGAATGCTCCTCAAACCTTCATGAGTTTTATGCAAGAGGTATTACCTCTCATTTTGCTATGTTTTTCAAATGATGCCACAGAGCACTTGCATGCTATATTTAAGTACCTTAGCATTTATGGCCTCGAGTCAAATATGTCAAAATATGTGTTTGATGTCAAAGAGTTTGAGTTTCTAGGTTATTTTGATCTAGAAGGGATTAAGCTCTTGCAAAATAAAATTCAAGCCATCCTTGATTTTACGCTACCAGAAACTATTGGCAGTCAAAGGAAATTTCTAGGTTTGTTAAATTTTTATTACAATTTTCTACTCCATGCAGTAGATCAGGCTACGTTATATATATTTTTAAAAGGTTGTACTGGGAAGTGGATCTACAGGTAGCGAGCAAGGTGGCTTTAGCAAATGCCACCTTGCACGCCATCTGCCCCACTTGCATTACATGTAGATGTATCAAATTATATATTTATTGATGCATTACATCAACTTGTGAATTCAGAACTGCAATTTTTAAAGTTTTTCTCAAGGAAGCTGAACAATGAAGAAACTCTATACAGTGCATTTGATTGAGAGCTTCTTGCTGTTGAAGCATCCATTAGACATTTTAGATGTATGTTGGAGGCTAGAGAGTTTGTCACATGTACTGATCACAGGTAACTAACTTACGCTTTCTGACAAAAGAATGATAAGTGTCCCCATGACGGGTGAGGCAACTGAATTTCATATCCCAATTTTCATCTACATACAGCATATACCAAAGTCTAGAATATTGCTGCAGATGTTATGTCTTGCTTAACTGCCATAACTATTACCATAATAATTCTGAAATCGCTATGCACAAGTAATAGGAGTTCAAATCTTGATTAAAATTAGACACCTCTCTGAATCTTAAAATAATTATTCTCTCTGAATCAAATATTGATTTATGGTGTGATGTTTCAACTGGCAGAGTACATCCCTAGATTCCAGCAGAGTATAGCCATAATATTTTTCTTCCCTGCATAATATTGCACACCCTGTTATACAAAATACACAAAACACGAGTAAAGAAAGATTTGTCAGGCTTAGAATGTTATTAGATGTATCTAAATAATCCAGACATTGCATTCCAAGTCAATAGGACAAAATCCAATGAAATACAAAGGTACTCATGATATCTTTCTATGAGCTTTCTTGTCGATTTAACTATGTCCATTTTGATATAATCTCTATTGGTTATTCTTATTGCTTAACTTTAATCAACCTATTTTTTAGGTGGAGAAAAGCCCAGTCTCTCAAAGAGATCATCATCCATATGATTGCAGAAGCATTTTTCACATAGTGGGTCTCCCATTAAGGAGTGTCTTTAATTGTGACAACTGATCAAGGACATCAATTTGAGGTTTTTTCCTTCCATTCTCTAACAAATCATTTTGAGTTTCACATATCCAGGACAAACAAGCTATCATCCATAGTAATTGAGGAATTGCATTGACCCTTGAAAAGACTATTAAATGCTATGCTACCAAATGGTGGACTGAGGTGGTTCTACTGATTCTCTTTGGTATTTGTGCAACCTTAAAAAATTAGGGTTATACACCAGCAGATTTCTTAGTTCCAAATAAACAATCTGTTGAGCCACACAAATATATGAACAAATTACAAGGATACAAGCACCTCACTCTGTGCCACCCAAGCTGCACAGCGACAAGAAGATCTTTAGCACTGGAATTTAGCAACAACTACTTATGTATTACTTTGCCATGAGGTTGTGAGATATCTGCTTCAACAATGATGGACTTATCTTGGTTATCAACAGGATGGAGCCGGTTTTCCAACTTAACAAAAGTGGTAGAACTATACCAGTTTCAACTGACAGTGTAAAATCAGCATACATAGAACAAAAGCAGACTATATTACTTGCTCCATCTAAATCTTTAAAAGATCTTGAGTACATTTCATAAGCTAAACCAGATTCTTTTCCAGAAAATACAACTCTATTATTGCAAACTTACACAGGTGTGTAGACATGTTTTGATTGTGTGTGTGTGTGTGTGTGTTGTGTATATTTTCTCAACAGATACTTGCTGACACAGAGAGGGCAATGTATGACAACCACCATGCTAACTACCTAAATAATATTTGAACCGGAATCACAGTGATTTAAACTTACTTGAAGTGAACTGAAATGTTTTTCACTTAAACATCATAAAACTCAGAAATGTAATGTTAATCTCACATTTTCAATTTGTTGTTTGTATTTAATAAAATGTTTTGCTCTCTCTACCATAATTGAATTTAATTAATCATTGTTGAACAATTACAACACCTTGGGAACTGCTTTCAAACCAAATTTAAAATAAAATGAAAAATGAGACAGAAAAAAATTAAATACACAAATTCCATTTTGCATTTGTATAGGAGAACCTCAGCCCCCGTTTGGCAGCACATAATTGTATAGACATAAAATTTCAGAAGTTGCTGTGGTACAATGACAGGAGACAATGAATGAAAATGATGCATAAGTCAGAAACTATATTGCATAAAAAATGTTACAACCAGAGGAAAGTAAGCAGTTAAAGTAAGTAAACTAACAAGAAAAAGTTAAATAAGAATGGAAAAAATTTAATTTAATAAATTTATAAAAATGTATTTATTTTGTATACATAAATATTGAAAAATTAAAATGGTATTTGTTTCTGTAAAATAAAAATGTAAATTCCGATTTCATTTATTCCATCAAATGTGAACACTAACAATGTACCTAAGTAAAGATAAATTTAGTTGTTCTGTTAAATCACTCTTATTCTTCTGCTAATAATTATTTATTAAAGAAAAACTGTATGAAAATAAAATCACAGCTTTTACTTTACTCATGTTATACAAAAATATATACATACCTTTACTAGCCTGATCTTGGGAAGCATTTTCATCAATTTCATCACTAGCACATCCTGTTGCTGATGTGGAAGCTAGAGCTAAACTTAGTTTGTGACATACTTCAAAGGCTTGTCCAATAGTTCGTACAATGCGCATGGCTTGGCTCTGAAATGGAAAATATAAATTAGAACCATAGTAATGATACATTTCTTCCTCATGAAGTTAACTATGAGTTTCCTTTATTTTATTATATTACTTTATTAATGCAATGTTATGATTTTAAATATTTGATCCTTATAAAAATTTATCCAAACAAAGATATTCAAGCATTACACATTCCTTAGAGTCAAAGAAATAAAAAACAATATTATACATTAAGTATTAGAGCTACATTAAAGTTCTCCATAAACTTTCAATATTCATGAAAATTAAATCTTGAAGGACTAGAAGGTTGGAGCATTCTTTGATTATTTTGTTGTCTTAACATCAATTTTTAGGAAGTAAATATATCTTCTTGTACATAATCTGCAGCAGCATATTATCCGCAAGATCTTTTTTCCGAGTAAAGGAGAAAAAAAAAAGTGCCATTTAATCTGCTGCAATTTTACACAAAATAGTTGAAAATACATAGACTGATAATGCAATGACACATAAAATAAAAAATAGTATGATAAAAAATACTGCAATGAAAGCACAAGATCAGTAATTCTTCTGAGGTTCTAGAAAAATTTTTTGGATTTTTAATTTTTAATAACTTTTAAAATGAGGCTAGATATAGTTTAAAAGTAAAATATATTTGTTTTATTAGGGATTAAATGAAAGAGACAGATTATTTTTTAAACCATGCACTGAATACATTGTTTCTTTTGTAATGTACATGCTTTATTTTTCACCTTATGTTAACATGTTTGTTGCCATTTTCTACTTGCTTTCTCTATAACCTTTAGTTTAAAATCTGCTTTGCAAATTAGATATTTTGCTTCTGCAACAATATATAAACTTGAAAATTTTCAGAAGGAAACATCTAAGACCAAAACATAATGTGAAATGACACTAGCCAAGTAGAACAGCCTTTCGAATGAACAAATTCTTTCTTGAAAGTAATTGGGCAAAACTGTTAGGTAAATTAAATCAGCAGAGTTGAAGAGCCATCTGTTATTTAATTTATAAAACTTTAGCAGCATTTCTTTCAAAATTTATAGTAAGCTTTTTTGATGAGAATGCTTTTTATCAGATTATCTAGGGTGGCCTATAATATGCACAGCAAAATTCAAAACTTTTTCAACATATAATTTATGAATTATAATGCAGGAAAATATGGAAATTAAAAAAATGTTAGATGTAATTTTATTGCTTAAATAAATTTTAGTTTGTCAAAAAATGTTGTAAATATCACAAAAAAGTGATAAAAATTAGAGGAAAATTTTAAAAAATACTATTTGTATAAAAAAAATATTGATCATATGTCTTTTCATTCTTTTGATGCTATATACAAAATATTTCATTGATATAATTTTAATATTTTCTTATAATTATTTCATACAAGACATATTTATATTAACTAATTATCTCCATTTCCTCTAAGATAATCAAATATGGGCTTTATATGAATATTCAAATTCAACAGCACTTTTTCCAAGCATGTACGTGCTTTCTAATCAACAACTTATGTCTATAACATTGCAGAAACAAATTTTTGTACATTATGGAACAGATATTGAAAAGAAGATTTTGTTTTTATAAAAATAATTTACATTCTGAAGAACTTAAAAGATATTTTTAATTATATTATACATTTATGTGATATTTGTAAAGATGTCTATTTAAATCAGAAAAAAACAGAATTTATTGGTTAGTGATGGTGACACTGGTTTAGAATTAAATAAAAAAAATTAGATTAGTTATTAGAATTAATTTTTTAAAATTAACAGTCAGTTCTTATGTGACATATATTTTTGTAAAAGAATTCTATCAGGTATAAGTCATTAAGGATGAGTAATTCAGCGAATTTAATCATAGGTATATTAATTTTATCACCTTATTTATAACTTTTCCCTTGAAATTGAACAATTATTATTTCATCTTGTTCATCAATATAATTTATAAAATATTTTCAGTTTACACAAGAATTTGACAAAAAAATATTAAAATAGCATGTTATTTCATTAAAAAAAGTTTTCTTAATGTAGAATTTTTACAATGATATATTTTACAATATTTTTTCATTAAAAGTAACAATAATACTTATTGAACATATATTTTTAAAGCAACTTTTAACTTATAATTAAAATAGTTTAATCTAATATATTAATTACATAGTTTTTTTTAAAAAAAATTTACAGTAATAATGTTGTATAAATTTGTATAATAAATTTCAATGACATTTAATAAAAGTTCACCCAAAGTTAAGCAGTCAAAAATAAAATTCATATTTTAAATACTAAACATGTTAAAAATGAATTTAGATATTAAGATTTTATAATGGAATACATATTACAAACAAAACTCACTTTCTTTTTTGATTTGAAAACATTGCACTTAAAAGAATTAGTTCCACCATCTCTTGCAATGTAACTAAATATTTTAAGATCTTGGGAATCATGAGAAACATAAAATATTCTGAAATACAAAAAAGTAGTTTTAAAAATGACAGTCTAATTTTATGTAAAAAATTATTGATATCATAAAAAATACTTTATTCTATTAGTCAACATTAAAAATCTATGTCATGATATTCTAACCAACAGAAAAAACAATAAAATAAATAAATGAATACAATAAATTCTTGCTACTACAACAATCCTTCAAAAGGGGTTGTTCAAGTATTAAGTAAATATATTTTTGTGTGTTTTCTAATTTTTTCTTCTCCAAGTTAACAAAAGTGAGTAGACCTGATCCCTCTTCTGCAAGATTTTTGATTAAAAACTAGTGCATGATTAAAATTAATTTAAAAGCATTACTTAAAATTAAGAACATAAATTAAGGTGTATTTATTTTCCTAAATCTGCATATATGGAAATATTTCAAAAATTAAAATTTTAAAATTTCATACAGCTTTGTTATGAAAACATTGTTTAACAAAAAGTACTATTACACCACAGGCATGATTATTTGGAACAATTAGAATAAGAGATGTATACAGTTATCACAGTGTAGAGAAAACACAGATTCCACTGAAATATAAACAAGATAAATGCTAATTAAATTAGCATTTAATACATTTTTATTTACAAGTAAAATAAATCCATAAAAGAAAACACAATATATTTAGTTTGATTTTTAATATTTAAAATAATACAGAATTATAATTACATAAACTTCTAAAAACATGAATCTCACAAATATAATTTTTTTTTTAAAGAAGAATGGTCTAAATTAATCTCTATAAATGAGATTCTAGAGAAAAAAATTTTGAAAACGGGGGAAAATTCATATTTTTTTGGAAACTGGTAGTTGAATTTTACAACAAATTTGTAATAAATAGCAATTAAAATCCACAATAAAGTTAAAAGCTCAATTTAGATGCACCAATTTTCAGATTGGAACTTCACTTGGTTTCTTCCTAAATATATAAACGATGCATAAATACTGCTTTGAGAAAAATAAAACTTTTTGTGTTTAAAAAAAAAAAAATAAAAAAAAAAATTTAAATTTGAAAAAATTTAAAAGAAAAATTTTATAAAAGAAATAATTCTTATAAATGCAGACATTTTATGATATTTCACAATCACAATACAATTTTATTTAAAAAATTTTATATATATATATAAAATATTTAAAATATTGCAGTATTGTAACCTTTATTCTATAAAATTATTTTTGATCATTTTATGAAATTTTTTTGTTGATTATTTTTAGTATGATTACATTAAGGCATAAGATATGTGCTACATTTCATTTTTTTATAGTTTTTTTTATTGACATTTCAGATAGGTCTTTTATTTTTAAAAATAATGAGTTATTTGCATAACAGTTATATTTTTAATAATTTATCACACACACATATATATTATTAATAATAAAAAAAAATGTTTGTTGTACATTCTATACATACTTACAAAACATTATTAAAGTATAACTAAAATGCAAATTTGATTTTAATTTTTTAAATTGCACTGCACATTTGATTTCAAGTGAATTTTTTTTTAGAATAAATTATTTTTGCTACAATACACTAAAAAACACATATACATATTCATATAGGAATAACAAGTTTTTTGATTCTACCCAATTTTTTGGTGAGATCCCTTGCCAACAAAATAACATTCATGTCCTTTTACTATGTGAAGATGAATTTTTTAGTTTGTTAAAGACTTATTAGGGTTTTTTGTTCACTTTTTTATAACTATTTAATAATACATTAAAAATGGAATATAATATTTAAAATAATATTTACCTATAAATTGGATGATGCAGTATAATATGTTTGCTTTCATCCCAAGGCCACTGGTTTGACTGTAAAAAAATACTTTTAAACTACATGTAAATACAAATGGCATTAAAATTTCATAAACAAATTCATTTTGTTATCATGTCACTGTAAAAATTTCAATAGAAACACTAGTCTGGAGTGATATATTTCATAACAAAAATAGAAAAGACATTTTAAGTAATACAAAATGGTAGTTATATATAAGGCATGAAAACTTTCATTCATTATATAAAACTTAAAAAAATATAAAAATTGGATGATTTCCACCAAGCAATTTTTAAATTTAAATGTATATTTTAAAGTGCAATTTTACTTTTAAAATATTTAAAAGATAAATTTGTAGAATACCTAAACACAAAATCTCAAATGAAAAATAAAATAAAAAAATAGGTAATTATAAATAATATAATAATTAATTGCAAAAAATTAAAGAAATAAAATAATCATTTAAAATGGAATTTATGAATTACTCAACTCAATCCATGAGAAACATTCTTAATATAGATATGCATTTATGTAAAAAATATCAGTAATTAAACTGTAAAATTATTTTTTTAGGCACTAAATGTTTGTATTGTAAGGTATTTGTGTTATAGAACACCAAAGAGAAAGAGAGAAAGGATTATGATTCAATGAAACATCTAAACTCATTCAAGAAGATAAAATGAAAGAAGTATAAGAAGTAATATCTTGACTCAAAAAAACATATTTGAGGAGGAGAAAACAAGCTAAAAATGAAGAGGGGAAAAAAAAAAAAGATTAACTGGACAAAGATGTGAGAATCAGCATGCTGGAAAAAAACAAACAAACATTATATCAGTCCTAAAGTAAAAAAAAAAATGATCAACAAATATCACATATAAAATTTAAATCATATACATTTTGGATGGATAATCTTTACAAACATTTTTTACACATAAAAGCTAATTTGGTCAGAACAATGTTTCAAAATAGAATCAAAGTCACCATAAATGTTAACATTCAAAATATATGCTTTTGAAATAATGATTGATAAAATCCCTTTAGTTTCAAATAATTTGCTGTAAAATTTGCTGTTATAGTTTGATACTTAGTAGACATTTAAACGGCTGAAAGCTAAGTGATAGTAGGTCACATCCACATGTTACAAGATAGAAAACTCACAAATGCCTACCTTGACACAAATGTGCAGATAGAATAGCAACATTTATCTCTCATAGTTCAATGTGGCAATTGGGATCCAACCCAAGAATTTATACTCCAAAAAGCTTTATCCTACTTCTAAACCAGTAAGTCCTAAGTAGTGTTGGAATAACAAATCTGAATTTTCTTTTTATTTAATATAAAAGATATTTTTAAGAATAAAATTGCTATTTGTTACAATCGCTTGATGAAACAAAATTCATACTTCTTAAACAGATGGAGTAAAACTTTTCCCATACATTTTTTAAAATATAATCTTGTAATTTTTTTACCCTAAGTCAACTTCTCATGAAACCTTAACATTTGAGTAGATACATACTAATTGCAACAGATGCTATTCAACTTTTCAACAACTAGTAATTTTTAGTGGATTACATGCACTTTGCACTTAAAAATATATATATATATATGTATATAGAAAATTTCAAAATTGCTTTTTTTTTTTTTTTTTTTTCAAATTTATAAAGGAAAAATAAGTAAAATATCTAATAATCTTTGGATATCATACTTAAAATAATATTATTATTTCATAACATTTGATTGAGTAAGATTGTATAAGAGACATTTTCCACAAGGTCAGAAAAAACAAAACTTATGTATTTAAATACATCTGATTTTTATTAAATTCTTCCATAAAATTTGAACTAAAATTAAATTAAACAATACAAAAATTAAAGATAAAATATTACCCATGTCAAATAAAATATATTCAAACTCAAAGAACTTTACAAAATTTAAGAAAGACAATTTAACTAAAAGAAGAAGAAAAATCTTACTCTTCTCTTATTACGAAGAATAACTTTCACACCCTCTACAGAGACAGTTAGGCTAATTTTCTTTTTCTTTAATGACTTAGCTTTAAATTCATACTGAAAAATATATGTCAATCAATATTAATGCAAACTTAAAAAGATAATTACCTCCAATACATGTGCACATATTTTATTTTATACAATTTTAAAATAATGTAAGCTTTGAAAACTTAGCACAAATAATATTTAGTGAAAACAAATTAAGTCCTGCATATTCAAAGAAAAAAAAATGTAAAAAATAAGTAAAAGTTAATGACTTGGAACTTTCTATGATTCTATAACACACACAATAAAGTAATAACTAAAAAATTAAATTTTTTCTTACTGAAATTCAGATATCCTAAAAACATTATGAAATAGTATGTATATAAATATATATATGATGCATTTGCTACTATAATATTAAACAATAAAGATCTGTAACTAATAAGTTAAAACTAGAAATGATATGTGCTAAGGTATAGCTAATTGTTTAAAATAGATTAGAGTTTATCTAACTAAATGCATAATAAATTATATGAAATCAGTAATTTTTAAGAGCAAAATTGTTTCCAGTTTTCCCCATAATATAAGTTCTGAATCACAACCAACAAACAAGATAAGAATTAAACGCAGGAGCAGTTGAATAAAAAGTTAAAGTGTTAACCATTTAGTTGATAGCTCAGCTCAAAGTTAAGAAAACACAATTATGAGAAATGTTTGTAAATTAAAACTTAAAAGCCCAAATAAACATTTGTTAAAGCCCTACGTGCATTCACTTAACTAATTTTTCATTAGGATTACTTATACACATAACTATATCAGAACGTTTAAATGAAATACTGCAATTCAGTAACAACACATTTATTGAATATTGCTCTTAGCCATTCTCTGACTGCATCTCACGGTCAACGTACATCAACTGACTCTTTTTTGTTCGCCCTCTAGTGGCGATTTTTTCATTTCTCATGCATTTAAATAATCTTTTTGGAAGAAAAATATTTTTCATTATTGATTCAGACATAAAACTAATTTTCATACAACTGCAGATAAAATGAGAAGTAAGAAACAAAGAGAATAAATCATAAAACAATGGTTACTATGTTTTTTATATATTAATATACATTATAATCTTTAATAAAATTATATTATAAAAAACATTTCACAAAATACAGAAAATTCAGACATAAGATGGACATGGCTCATCCCTATGCTATTCCTAAGTTTGAGTAAATGAGTAAGGTAGGTTAATTGTTAGGTTACAAAAAAGTTTTTGCAAAAAAAAAAAAAAAAAAAAAAAACCCAGAAATTACAAGAATTGAAAATCCTGCTCTGATTATGTACCATTGATCAATGCAAGGAGAGAGGCCAACTAACTTTTAAATGGATGATCGTAAAGGAAAGAGACAATTTTGGATGAGCCAGATGGGAACTGGTTGGACCCTGAATAAGAGGGAGTGAGAAAAACACCTGATCTCATGCACCATAGAGGGTAATAAGCTACAAAACAAAGTAAAAAAAAAAAGGGGGGGGGGAACAAGTATGCATTTTTATTTTTAAAGCTAAAAATATAATTAACTATTAATATTAACAAAAAATATTTTCAATGAAATAAGGCTTAAACTACACACAAAATCAGAATTTAAAAAAACTACTTTTTTTTTTTTAAATAAAATTATAACTAATATAATGATATAAATTAAAAAATATATATTTGTTGAGGCTTATTGTTGAATCTAAAGTGGTTTCTTTAAATCAAAGATAGGAGATCATGAGAAAGGTATCACATGACCATCAGATGGAAAAATGCAATTCTCTTATTAAGTAAAAGAAATTTTTATAAACAAAAATTTGGGAATAGTGGAAAAAGACAAACTTTTCTTTCTTTTTCATCTGATTGTCATGGATACAAGGATTTTCTTCTTGGTATATCAAGGAAGAAAATCATATACCTAACAGACTTTAAAGACATTTTAAAATTTTTTAAATACTTGTACAACAAACTTTTTTCAAGCACTTTTCAAAGATATTTAATATTGCATAAATTATGATTAATAATGATTTATAAAAGTATAGAAAAATATAAAACTAGATGCTATAAAGGGAAAATGTAAAGATTAAGAAATATAAATTTTTTAATAAACAATATAATCTATAATAATAGATATAAACACAAGAAAAGTTTAAACATACTCTTATCCTACGCATTGCTGCAACAATTTCAACTCTACTACTTGGCCTGGGAACATCCAAAGAACCAATGTACTATGAAAATAAAACATAATTTTGAAAATAATCAAAATGCTGATTCCGAAATATATTACAGAAATAAATATAATAGTTTAAAATGGAATGTTTAAAAATAGTGTGTAAGGCAAGATCAAATATTGTTGGAATTGTATCATGAAATTCTACATTTTGTCACTAACTTAACAGAGATTTATTAAAATTTCATGACATTTTTAATATCAAATAATGGAATAATAATTTTAAGTTACAATTCAAATAATTTAATGACATTAAATTCAAAAAGGAGAATGAATAAACTGCACTGGTCAATTAATGTAGCACTTTAATTGTCTTCCCTGGTTACAGCCAGCATACCAGTGTGGGGTATAAAATACCCCAAACTGGTTTAATCAGGGGGTGTAGCTCAGATGGTAGAGCTCTCGCTTAGCATGTGAGAGGTACCGGGATCGATACCTGGCGCCTCCACATTTTGGGCCATGGCAGCCTAGTGGTTATGGTATCGGCATTCCATCTGGAAGGGCGGGTTCCATTCCTAATGCTGCAAAAGACCCACTGAGTACATGCAATATACGTGCTCGTTAAATCTGTGGAATCGAAAGTCCTGTGGTCAGTCATTGAGTAGTTACCATGGGTGCAATGGTCTGGAGAAATTTACTCCCCCTTCAGATCAATGCCAAAATTGAGGGAGTAGATCCTCTGGTGCTGCCATCTATCGGAGGTTTTGAAGAGCAAAAGTGGTACCTTCACTTTTGTGATGCTCTGATTAAATGAAAGACGCCCCAATTGACTTAAATTCCCATAGCTGAGGCATAGCAAGCTTGGCTTGTCCAAGTGTCATTCTTGTGTACAATTATGCGAAATTTGTTTTGTGTGCTAGTAATTCCTGAAGCATTTGATTAGTAATTTATCTTTATTTGATTGAAATTTAAGCTTTTGAAATGGATAATTTAGTGTGTTCACATTTTGAATTTTCTTTAAAGTTAGAAATTCTAGTTTTTGTAAGAATGTATGTTTATGTCATAGATTTAGCTTTATTGCCTGCTTTAAATTGGGAATAGATTGCACTACACAAAAATTTTTTAAGTTGGACATAACTGCACAGTTAATTAATATTGGAGTTTTTATAAAAAATGCATTCTATTTACATTATAGATTTAGTTTTGTTACCGGCCTGTCACCCATTGTAGACTGTGTGATACTTAATTTATATATATTTTTATTATGTATTCTTTGTTAAATTAGTTTCTAGTTATTAGCATTTTAATACTTCTGTAGAAAGTAATTATAATGAAGTATTCAATATTTTGGCAAAATTGAAATTTAAAATAGTGCATGATAGTAAATTTGATAGTTTTAGCATGATCAGTGTTTAAGTGTTTAGCAACAGGATATTATGCATAGTGATGCAATTTAGATTGGCAAAATAATTGTGCAGTGATTGGCATGAAAATTGGAAAATGTGACAAACCCACACAGTTAACTAGAATTTTAACAAAATATTTAATAATGTAAAATTTGAATAAATGAAAATTTAATATATAAATGAATATTTTTTGTAATAATTATTTTAAATAAAACAGCTTATATAAATAAGGGTAAAATATGAAAAATTATTAGACAAACTCACAGTCTACTATTTTAAACAGAAAATTTTATAAAGTTCACTCATTTTTTTTTTTTTTTTAATTTCAACAGCTTTTGAATGCTTTTTACATTATTAAAGTATTATATCCAAATCAGTATGATTAAATTGAATATATAATGGTTTAGTTTGTCACCCTACCACCACTGTTTGTATAAAAAGTTTAGTTCAGCCCAGGACTTACAGTTTAAAGAACAAGTCAAATCATTATAAAAATCCAGTCTAGAAATGGAAATCAAATCACCAAATAATGAAGTGAAAAAAGAACATAACCATTTAGCTGCTAGTTTGACTTAATTGCAATGAAATCAACATTGAATAAGATTTAATGGACATTTTTAATTGATAAAGAGCATAATTGTTACATTAAATTAATTTTATTCTCTTTAAAAATTTAGTTTTATAGTATATTTATCAATATTTATACTTTTACAAAATTTTAACTTCATACAGTTGATCAACTTATTGTTAATTTTTGGTAAAATGAATTATAAAATATCTAGAATGGTAAATTATTCTCTAAAATTATAGTATAATTTTTCAAATGCTGTTCCTCTAATTTATATAACATATGTACATTTTTATGAACTTGTAGTGTCTGTTAAAAAACTTTTTAAAATTAAAAATTCATAAAAAAGAAAAATAACATTTTATTGAAGAAAAATAAGGCAATGAAATCAATTAGTTTTTCTATTCTCATCTGATAAACAGAAAAAACTTCCATTCTCATTTATTATGCTCTATAAATCATCTATTCATCTGATATTTCTTATTAATAAATTATATCTGAATTAAAAAATCCTGAAATGAAATTCTGGGCAGCTATAAATTTTTTTTTATGTTTATAAAAAAGTAATTTGTCTTTGCCACATAATTTTTTTTTTTTATCTTTCTTCAGTTATAGTGGTTTATTTAATAATGCATGCAACAACATTCAAAACATAGAATGACAAATGCATTACACATAGAATGTCAATTTCAAAAGGCCATTCCAAGACATGATCACTTGAAAAAGTATCCTACAAAATTTGCACTTGAAGTTACTGATAGCCCTCAGATGAAAGGGCTGTAAATCAGGAATTTGATTAGATAGGATAAATCTAGACAAATTGCTTGAATAAATAAAAATACACGATTTCAATATCAGCAATAAAATAAGTAATCTATAATTCAAATGATTTACAATTCCCCAACAAAACTCTTATATTTTAAGTTCTTCAAATATATAATTTTTTTTTATATATTAAGGATAATTTTTTTATTACATTGATATGTATTTACTTTGTAGCACTTGATTTCTTTCAATTTGTAAGATTACATACATCAGATATATATTTAATCTTAAATTTGAAAAACAAATCAAGCGATTAATCAGGTGAAAATCAAAATAAATGCATAAAAGTGAATTTATAAGGAGATTTTTCTAAAATTTATTTTATAAATGGGAATTATGTTATAATTGAATTTATGGAATTCTATCAGGAATCAGACACTATTTATTATAATATTATAAAATTATGATTGTTTGAAGTCAGAGGTTCATAAAAATAAGCATCTATTGTACTAATTAATTTAAATATATAAAATGATTTTTCAAAAATTCAGAATCATTTCTTAAAAAGGCCAAAATGATTTTCCGTCCTTGTAAAAAGGCTATATAAAATATTTAAAAAAGCAGATTAAACTGAGCTCTTTTTCTAGACTTAACAATGTGTCAAGGATTTAAAAAAATTCAATCAAAGCAAAATATTATTAGGGTTACATGAATATGTTATAACTTTAGAGCTAAGACAAATTTAACACGAAACAATTTTTTTTAAAAGTTAAATTTTGTAATGTTCATATGACATTATTAGCAAGAAGTATACTAATATTTTTCAATGCCAATGCATACACATTACAATGGAATACTTAGAGTAATAACAATAGTATTTCATGTAAATTTTCATAATAGTATTTCATGTAAATTACCTAATAAGTTTTTTTCCTTTAATTATTTTATGGATGTTCATCACCAACAGAAAGAATGGGATAACTTAAAATGCAGTTCTAAAAATGCATGCAATTATTTTTAGTTTCCTACATTGGTAAACATATTTTATGACATAAGTTTAAAATGTTTAACTCAATTGCAGAATTAATATTAAAATAATGATCTTACATATAGTATAAATATAATGTACAGCTAAATTCACCAGTTTTTAACATTAGCTTCAATAATATTGTTTAACAATTATCATTAAGAAAGTACGAAATGCAAAAAATATCGTTTTAACAGAAAGAGTTATATTAAAAAAATTTTTTTTACTAGTAATTAAAAATTCAAACAATAAAATTTTTTTTTTTTTACTTGTTTGAATTTGTTAAAAAAAAAAATTTTGTTTTACTTGTTTGAATTTTTTTAGCATATATTGCAATACTTACGTATTATTCTGTTGACTCTTTTCCCCCATAGTAAATATTGTTGAATTTTTAAGGTTTTAAAATTTTTCTTTAAAATGTGAAGGAAAAGCAAAAAAGTTTACTTACAATATATATAGTAACAAATAGTTAAATAAATTTATAGTAACAAATAGTTAAAAATTTATATCGTGTTCACATAAATAAACATATTTTATGGCAAAAAAAGTTGATGGGATAATACATAAGAACCTAGCCAACTGATGTCAAACTGCAAAGAATTGGTACAAAATTTTTGTTTCCATGAACATTTTATCCTTAAATAACAATATTAATTGTCATGACTGAAAGTAAAAACAGTATTATTCTATGTTAATATCAAATAAATTGTAGTAATACAGTTGAATTAAAAAAGAAATTGCTTCTAAAATACATGATTTATTAGAATATGAAACTCACACAGAATGATATTTTCAACACTTATACTTTTTTTTAGGGATTTTGTTTACTATAACAATTGGCACAACTGTATCCAAATTATTAATTACATTTCCAGTATTCATTTCTTACAATTCAGAATTGCTAAACACAAATAATTACTTCAAAATTTTGAGTCAGTCAACAGAAGGGACCAATGCCCAATCTGAGATACTCTTTTCTTCATTACAGCAAGGAAGAATAATAAAATTTATACCATAAAATTTAACAATAAAGATATATATTCACTTACTTTAGCATGAAATGTAATCCCATGCTGAAAAGCTTCCTCATTATATATTGGAATCCTACTGTCGTATGCATCATCATTTACTAAATTGTATTGCTTTTTTGAGGGCATTTCATCACAAACAATGTGTGATCTCAACAGCACTACTGAAAATTTAATATTTGTACTTTAAATATATAAAATAATTTAAAATAACGTTAATATCACTGATATTAACATCGTTCACACATATATATCACATCCACATTTTTTATGAAGGTAATATGATAATTATAGAAATTGAATTATGTAATAGGATAATTGAAATATAAAAAAAAAGCACAATGTAAGATAAGGAACTATTATTTAGAAATCAATCAATCATGTTACAAATTTTAACTAGGATTTTATTTAGAATATTAATAATGCTAACTACCGTTTATTTCAACTGTCAAGGATTCCCAAAGTTTCAAGGTTTTACAAGATCCGCCAAAAAAGAAGCCAAGACTTTTCGCATTTTATAATGTCAAAATGATGATTCATTTCGAATGAATTAGATTTATATGTTTAAAAGGAAACAATTTGAAATTTTTAAAAAACAAAACAAGATTTTGTAAATATAACATTTTATTTACAGTTTTCCTTCCATAACAAAACAAGCATTCTTTTTTTTTTTTTCTCCGGTTCAGTTTGCAGTTTAGATCCTTTCTCACAAAAATAATATATATTTATTCTATTGAAAAATTAAAATTATGTTTTGAGATTAATTTTCGTAATAATATAAATCACTCATAATTTTATTTCCGACCGCAATTTTTGATTACCTCTTATACAAATAGAATTAATCAAAATTCTTAACTGTAGTTTTATCTACTTTCCTATTTATTGTTTATTTTGATGGAGCTCAAGTATTGTGTGCTATATTCACTCAATTTAAAAAATTGTCTTGCATATTGTTAAAATTGATGATAATATCTATATGAATGTACTTTACATATATTTTTCAATCCATTTAATTAGAAATAATTTTTTTTAACCAAACGCTTATGTCATGACACAGCATATTAAATCACGTAAGTTTCAGTAGTATTCTTTCTTGTCTTATAATATGTAAATTTACGTAAATTATTTAACATTATTATATGTACCGAGTTATTTGATAATAAATTGGTGAAAATTAACAAGAAGCTAACTGGGAAAAAAGCATATATTTCATACGTCTTGACTTGCTCATTTCAAATCATAATAATTTTTTCTCTGGTAAATAATTCATATTAATCTATTCTCGATACCCTGAAATGTTTTGTTAAGATGTAGGAAAGAAAGCGTTGATTTTTTTATATGTAGTAGTAAATTTATAAGTTTGTGAAATCTTGCGCTCTTTTCCATTTTGTATATTTTATATAAAAGCAACTGTCAGTATGATTCAAATTATTTTGAAGTTATTTTAGAAAAGTTATTTGAATTGATTCTCGAAACAGATATAATTATTCATATAGCGAATGCAAACTGTCATGCAAGTAAGTTGTCTTAGAAAAAGAGGCAAATTATTAAAATTTATAAATAATTATAATAAATAATATATTGATAAACACTTGCTATTTACTATAAAAAATTTAAATGTTTTACAATCAGAAATGAATAATATTTTTTAAACATAATTCCTCTCTAATTTAAAAATATTTAAAGATTGTGAAGGGTGTTATCAGCTGTGAATTTGATTTTAAATATATAATTTTAATGAAAAGTGTCAAAAACCTTTTATATATTATTATTATTATTTTTTTTTAAGTAATCATGCATTTTTTAAAAACTTATAAGCTTTAAAATAGATTTTTTTTTCTTAAAACAGAGCTTTAAAATAGATTTGTGTTTAAAATAATCATTGATTAACATAGATATTATTAAGTAAGAAGTTTACTTCAACACTACTGCAATTTATTTATTTATGTTAACTTTCAAATTTTATTATAACTGCTGTTCTATTTTCTATTCAAAGATTAGAGTTTTTTAATTTTAATATTTACGTTAATAATTATAAGTGTGTAATTTTAATGTATAATTTATGTATAACAATAAAAAGAAAAAATAGAAAATTAAAGTTTTTAATTATAACACAAGAATTTCATTGTTAGTACATTTTTAAATAAATCTTACCACTTATTTAATACATTCAGCTTTCAATAAAGATTCTTTAAGATAACCTTATATTACATTTGATAGCTTTAGAAAGAATTCATCATATAGAATTTCGGTAAAAGATGCTTATGAGATTGAATGTAACAAGTTAAACTGTAATGAATCAATATTCTAATAATTCATTTTCAAATATGTGTACATTGCTTGATATTTTGATAATTTTTTACACCTTACCCCATAATTTATCAATCTTTTAGACAGTGATCAAAGCTACTGAGCAAAATTTGTCGGCTTTGTATTAAAGACTAATTTCTGATTATTTGTAATCACTTCTGTTTAGTTCGTTGGAAGTATTGGATATTGGGCTCCTCTTGTTTAGATGGTGATGTTCTTAATATAGGAATAGATTTAATATAATATTTTGAATTAGATTATATAAAACAAATTTTGTTGATGAAAATTGTATCAAAATATGAAAAAAGAACTATATATCCCAATTTAATTTTTGCGTAGAACTACTCAAACATAAAAAATTTTAACAACATTTAGATATTAATAGTTTTGTCCTTCAAAAATATTAAAAAAAACCAGAATTTCAATTTACATATAATTTTCGTATTTGTTATTTCAAATGGTTGCTACGGTAATCTGTTTATAAAAATTAACATGTTTATTAGTATTCCAAGGTTTATAGAGGCATTAAACATATTTAAAAGTTTTTAGGAAAATTTTGATAGCTATATTAATTGTATAATTTAATAAAATTGCAGTTATATTGTTTACTAATGTCACAATTGTAATGTATTAAAAGTTTTTCTAAGGAATTTATGTTTAACTTGTAACATGAAATTTATTAATTAACTATTATTTCATTTTTGAGAATTAATAAATTATTATTATTTTTTTTAAATAATTGTATGCACATTTATTGTTGTAAATTTTATTAAGTTTGCAAAATGCATCATATTTTTACAAATAAGAGGTACACATAAATATTTATTATGCAAGTAAAGATGCTGCTTAACCAGTATTATATATAAAAAATATTTTGTAGTTTTGTTCTATTTTTAATGCTTCTGATATTAAAAAAAAGTTTTTTTTATTTCATAATTTTTTAAACACCATATATAATTATATCATTTTTATATTGCTAAAAATTATTGTTTACATCAAAATAATTTTTTAGACATTTTATTGGATATAGATTTTGTTATTTGTCAATTATATTACAAGAGCATGCATTAAAAATATGAATAAATTATAATGATAAAATTAATGCTTAAATAATCAAATTATAGGAATTATATTTTACTCAATTTGACAAATTGTAGTAAAAATAGTAGAAAAAAGATTTTAAATCTCTGTATATTAATTGAATTATCATATAAATGTTATAAATCAAATGTTTAAATTAATAATATGAATTAAGCCCATAAAACATGCTTGAAAGAGTAAATAAAGGATTAATTATGTTTTGATTATAATATTTTTACAGAATTTAGTTAAAATTGAATGAAGCAGAATTTTATTAAAAATATTTCACTTTAATTCTTTTTAATAAATTTCCTTGATTATAGAGTTTTAAAAATTTTTACTTTTTAATTTCAATATTGTTTTAGGTATAAATTTTTTAAGGCCAGTATTGTTGCTTTTTCATATACATTTTCCTGTGTTTAAGTATATAAGCATCATTGCAACCCTCCTTGTGCTTAGCTGAATTATTGACGTGGAAATTGTGCCAAGGTACATGACAAACGAAAGTGATGACAAGAAAAAATTCTTACTCATATGTTTTATTTGGGAAAAAAATTAAATAATTATAGGTGTTTCAATCAATTAGCTGTAGTGAGACAAATATATTAGTACCTTTTTTTAAAGGACTTTCATAATTGCTTATGAAGAAGAAACATCCATTTCTTTTCAATTCAGTAATATTTACAGATTAATTGATTTTTATTTAGAATGTGTAGTATGTAATTTAATTTTTCAGATTTATAGAGGTGTTGTAAATTATTCATTCTTTTTTTCCTTCAATTTTGCAATATCATTTATATTTTGTGACAACTAGAAGAAAATCGAATCTGGCCATTTGAAAAAAATCAGAAGCAACAAATCTTATTAACAATGTAAATTAAAGTGTAAAGGAAAGGATTAAAATATAAAGCTATACATTTCGTATGATTAATTACATTTTATAAATGTCTTCTCTAATAAAAATTTGTCTTTTTATTTATTTAAAATAAAATTATTATTTTAGGGTCCACAGCCATTGAGAAGCCTGACGAACCAACAAAAACAGAGTGGTTAGAAAAAATAGGCAACTTACGTGTGCAGAGATCAGATATGAATAGATTGATTATGAACTATTTAGTTACAGGTCTGCTTTCCATTCTGTATTCTAAAAATAATTACCAAATAATAATCCTTTTCAGTTTTTAAGTCGCTAACAGGGTATTAATTGCATAGTGTCAGTTTTTCTTTTTGTAAGTCAAATCTTAGTGTGTGTAATTTCTAGGAACAGTAGGGAAAGAAAAATATTTTCTTAAATTGAACTTGTAATAAAATGAAAAGCTTAAATAATTATTGAATGCTTAGTAAAAAATAAGCATTGTTAAAAAGCTTAAATAAGTATTACTTGTTGTTGCTTATCTCCAAGGGTCAGACCAAATGTAGGAATCTGTTGACTGAGAGGAAATCGATGACAAGGAGGGAAGAAGTGTAGATTTCATCCCGTAGTATATTCATAATTCAGGCTATGCTCAGGAGAAGCTTGGTGTCCATGGCATTTAGGATAAAGGGGGAAGGTCTTGTTACTCGTTACAAAAGTGAAGCATTTCAGGTGGCCAGAGAGGAGACGTGCAAGGCAAGTGCTGGATTTCCTATCACAGGAAAGAGCCAGAGAAAGTCCTGACTTTCTACCCTTGTAGAAGTGGTGAGTCAAAGGTACCTGCTAATTAGTTTTAAACTGGGCTTTTCTTAGGGAAAAGAGTTCAAGGTAGGTAAATGCGGAAGATGAAGGAGCAGGATGACCTAGCCCTCCTTTGCTATAGTGTCTGCTATTTCATTGCCTCCAATATCCACGTGAGACGGAATCCATTGAAAATAGATATTATGCTGAAGGGAGACAATTTTAAGCTTGTGTAGAATAGAAAGGCTTGTTTGGTCTCCCAAGCAGGTCCAATTTGGCAGATGTTGAATTGAACTACAGCTATCAATTAATATTCAGACATCACTATAATTAGTTTCACTCATGTAGATTCCAATCCAATGTTGATGACTATTAGTTGGCTATGAAAAACCGAACAGAAGTCGCAATTACCTTGACTTAGAGAGAGCTTGTCATGAGGAATCTTGATGAAAATTCCACTGCCAGTTCGGTGATTTATTTTGCTGCCATCAGTGTAGATTTTTATGTCATTTGGTGGTATATTATTATGATTTCCAAGGTTAGTTGTTTTAGCAATTCAGGTAGACAATCCCTCTTGATGACTGCCATAGAAAGTTCGTAATTGAAGTGAACATTGGAAAGAGCCTTAGCATGGTTCAGACCGCAGTTAAAGGCATGTGGTTTACATTGTTCTCGATTAAGTGTAGTGAGTTAATGAGACTGAAGGGACTGCACTTCTTTAATCTTTGGAGTGGAGTCCAGTTGCTTAGGTAACTTGACATGAGATTGCCTTGGCCATAACTGTTGAGTTTATTATGATATTTAACTAGACAAGATTGTCTTCTGATATGGAAAGGTTGTAAGTCTGCTTCAAAGAGTAAAATTTCTGAAGGACAGCTGTGTTTCAAGCCAGTAATGATGTGTGCCGCAATTGGACTTTTTCTAATTTTTCCAAATTGGAATTAGAAGCACAACAATAGATTGAGAAGTCATATTCTAAAATAGGCCTAATGAGTGCTAGGTAGGTAGTTGCATTTGCTCCCCAGTCTACTAGCAATGTATTTCAAGATGCGTAGTCGTTTCCTGGCTTTCAAGGTAATGTATTCAATATGTTTGTTGAATGTATATTCTGGATATAGAATGAATTCCAAGTATTTTGGAAGTTTTCGTAAGTAAATTTCAGATGATTAAGTAACAAAGAAGGTTGGTAGTGATATAAGTGCTTATCTGTAGTAAAGAAGGTGGTAACTGATTTGGTTCGATTAAAACTCAACCTGAACTCCGCCGCAAACTCGGAAATGGCCTTCAAAGGACTGTTAATCTAAGACTATCTTAGGAATGAAGATTCCAGACCTCCAGAGAATTATGTCATCAGCAAACATTCCAAGGCGCATGTCAGGAGAAATATTCCTTTCAATACCAATCAAATATGATGAAAAAAGAGTTGAGCTGAGAACAGTTCCCTGGGGAACACCTTGCCCTAGTTGAGAAGGATCTGTTACATTTAACCCTTATATACCTCTGATGGAGATAATCAGAAATCCAAGCCAATGTATTACCTCAGATATTAAATGTATTATGCAGTTTAATGATGAGTTTATGCTTCCAAACTCTGTCGAAAGACTTTGACAAGTCCAATAGAGCTGCAACGTTGTTATTAGTAGGTTTCAGACTCTGGGAATCCCTGATGGTTTGAGCAAAAAACAAAACTTGATCAGTAGTGCTGTGGCCCTTATGAAAGCCATATTGTTGCTCAGGGAGAAGTTTATTTTCATCCAGAAAAAACAAAGTCTGATCAAAATCATTTTCTCTATCATTTTACTAGTGCTACGAGTTAGAGCAATCGGTCTGAAGTCCTTGGGAGAGTTAGAATTTTTGTTTAGCTTTTTAACTGGAATAATGATGGCCTTTTTCCATTCCTGGGGGAGTCTGCCTTTAGTCCATGAAGAGTTAAAAATGTCAAGGAGTCTTATTTATCCCAGGCATCCCAGGTTTTCATGCATAAAATTATGGATACTGTCCAGGCCAGGAGATTTGCTGAGATTGAAGAAGGACATTGCCAAAAGTAGTTCACGCATAGAAAAGTGAGCTGCCATAGAAAAATCACCAAAGTCAGAGCTATGACAGCCATGTACAATATTCCTTGCTTTGCGTAACACAGGTTTGTCCTAGTGGGGGAAGTTGAACCTACTTATTTGTTGGTAATAGGTAGCAAGACCATTGGCAGCAGATTGATCGTTCTTGAAGAGTTGTCCATTATAATCTTTGACTGAGTTGCACTCCTTGGATTGGGGTTACACATTGTTGATACCCTTAACTATTTTCCAAAGTTTTGAATTGGGAGTTCTCACATCAATTTGATCACAAATTTCGTTCCATGTAGATCTTTTTAATTGGGTATATGCTAATTTAATTTCTGCATTAATTTTATTGATCTTAGCTCTAGAACCATTCTCCTTACGATTACCAGTTTCAAGATCTTTTCTTTTCTTAAGAAGAGGCTCCAGAGTAATAGAATCAATAATAGTTATGTGGACGTCATTAATTTCCGTACTTTTCAATAATTGACTCAATTTGACCCTAGTACCAAAGTAGATGGTTCATCAATGTTGCACTGCAAGATTTTAAGGGTTTTTAAAGCAAAGGGAAACTGTAAATAACTTTTCGAACAAGATCCTCTGCCTAAACCTCGAGTGCATTCCTGTTTGTCCTGCTCGATCGATGATTCAGTATCGATATCATTTGTCAACTGATTCATAGGGAGAAAAAGTGCACCTTCTGTAGTCTGAAGACTGTAGCATCATGAGGAAGAAGCCAGTATTACTTGTTAATACCTTAATTGCAAATACTTTGAAATATCATTTTATATAAGATCAGATTTTGTTTTCATGTGACATTCTTGGTGATTAATATTCTTTCTCGTTGAAAAAATTTTTTTATTTGAGACAATTAAAACAATTTTAGTAGTCTCATCATAAATTATACTTTACTTCTGTTTGGCATTTCAAATTTAATAATTTAACATTATAAATATAAATTATAAGAGTATGGTTTAAAATTCTAAAAAAATTTTAAATGAATACACAAATTAGAATGAATTTTAAATTTATGTAGACCAAAATTATAAAAGATTTTTTCTGTGTTCATATTCCAAAAATATTTTGAATAATTAAAATCCTATTACTGTGTAAAACAAAAGGATTATCTAAGATTGAAATTTTTCTAATGTATTTTTAATGTAATATTTATTTTTAGTTTAAAACTTTTGATTTAAAATGTTCTTATTCTGAAAAGTCAGTAGTACTGACATTTTATTATATATTTTTATAGATTTTACTTTTATTATTACTATTATCATCTGTGAAATATATAAACAAAAAATATACAATATATTGCTTTCATCTTGTCAATGGGGGCTTCATATTGAACAAGTTCACTGAACCCGAAGACCTCTGCTACATAGATTTTTATACTTGAGACTGGTTAACTGCTTCATTTTTACTCTCCTTAGAAAGAAAAAAAATACTTTGCAGTTTACATTTTTTATCAAGAAATTTGAGGAATAATGATTTGTTACTTTAGAGATATAAAAAATTGAACGGAAATATTTGAGGACAATGTGTTTCTAATGAATAAGAATTCTATTCTCATATATTTCCAAGTTTCACTTTCATTATTCACTTAACAAAATTATTTTTAATAACCTTTTTATTTAAATAAATTGAATACTTATTAAATTTTAAAATTTGCTATTTTTCATTCATATTTTAGAGAATAATTTTCAGAGATTTTTTATTTCTTTTTATACTTTATATTAATTTATTATTTTTTTCCATTCTACTTGAAATACATAAAGAAACCTAAATTTTCAAACTTCCAAATGAACACTGAACTTAAACAATTCAAACTTCAAATTAATTTAACTAAAGATCCAGATTGTTGACTTACAATTTTAATTTCAGATCAATTTTTAAATAATTTAACTTTAATATCTATCTATAATATCTCTGAGATTTAACTTCTGTGGTAATCCGAAGTTGTCATAGAATAGCAATCAATTAACATGTGATGTCATAATCACTATAAATTAAAAAATCCACTTTGTCATTGTAATCTGTTGATTTTGCACTTGGTAATTAATGGATTGAGTCTGAATAGAATCCAACTAAAATTCAAAATGAATTTTTATTAAAAAGAAAAATAAACATTATTTTTTTTTATCTAGTGCTCATGAATATGAGGAATTAGATATTTTCCAAGCTTAGTTTTTATTTTATTTTTAGAGGGATTCAAAGGTGCTGCAGAAAGATTTCGTATAGAATCAGGTGTACAACCAACTGTTGATCTTGATACTTTAGATGAAAGAATCAAAATAAGAGATGCAATTCAGAATGGAAAAATTCAAGAGGCAATAGAAATGGTCAATAATCTTCATCCTGAATTATTAGATACAGATAGATATCTTTTTTTCCACTTGCAGGTAAATATGTAGACATGTTTTTTCTATTTATTGTTTCTTGTATAAAATTATTTTTAAATGAATAGATGTCGTAGCAGTATATATTTATTTTGTTAATGTTGATTGACTTAAGCGTGAATTAAGCAACATTTTATATAAATTTATACCGCTGTAGTTAATCATTACAGATTTTAACAGTAAATTGACAACTTACTTTGAATATATTATCAAAAACTTTTCAACTTCATTATTAAAAACATTTGAATTTTGTTTCTACGTTCATAAAATATTTAGTGTAATCATCAATTTTTGTGATTTAATATGGAATAACAATTGGTAAATACTAACAATTTTGTAGTTCAATGAAATTTCAAGAGCTTAAACATCTATTCCTTAATTTCCTTAACCCCAGGAAAGTTATCTGCACTTTTAATTTTAAAATTCTATTCCAAAAATTTTGATAATTAGTCATTTTTAAAAAAAATAGAACTTTTAATTTAGTGTGTGAACAAGAATTTAAATAATGCAAGGCAAACATATTTAATGAGTTGAAATTATTTTATATTGCTTTAAATTTATTTCTCCTTAAAGAAAAGAGAAAAATTTTGTTTTTGATGAAGGATTAACTACTAATGGCTCTTGTAATCAAATCATTATATATGTATATATTCCCAGTTAAGACAAAGTTATTATTGTATACTTCTTTATTTTGAAATTTTATGAAATTATTTCTTAGTTGGATTTTATATATTATTCTTAAAAATTAGGAATTTTCAGCTTCATCAGTTCATGGTGATTTTATTAGTGCAATCTAAAATTGAGCAAGCTTAATATTGGGACAAATTTTATATACTAAAAGGTTAAAGTTAGTTCTGTAATTGCTTAAAGAAATATAATGAGAAGAACTTTCTTTTCCATTTATTTGTTATGTTCTAGAATTTTCTGTGCTTCATCTACACTATGATTTGATATTGCTTCATGAGTAGTTTTGTAGTTCAAGGCCCAATAGTTATTATTTAATTTATTTTTTTTGCATATTTTTTTCCTGAAGAATTTTTGGCACAACATTAGGATAATCTTCTATATTTGATTCAACAAGCAAGGCATCTCTGCTAAAAGTATTTTATACCAAGCTCCAAATCCAAAACAACATAGCTCCCTCTATTAGGGCCTCCCAATTTGTTAAAGAAATAAGAATAACTTTTTATAGAGATGAGTTGTAATTCTTTAGTATCAAAAATACCTTAATTAGTCAGTCAAATAAGGATATTCTTTTTCCTTTACTATGCTTAATATAGCAGAGTAATTAAGACGTTGTTACTTTACTAGACGAAAGTATTTTCTTATCTTATATCACTCACTACTATTAGGTTGTAAACTCATTAAGATTTTGTGGAACTATGCAGAAGAATTTGGTAAATGTTTATTTTTTTCACTTAAATTTCATTGCTAGTGAGGAATTTTTTATCATTAAAAGTTATACTCATCACATCATATTTGTTTTCAATTTATGTGTAACTTTATAATTTGATTCATATATTTTTTCTTGTAATTAAAGTGGTCAAAAATATTCAATTAGTAATCGATGCAAATAGTCATAATTTTTGTGTTTATTCACTAGCAACTGTGTAGAAATTATAAATATTTCTGTGATTTCTGATTATTATTATTTTTAAAAAATTTACTCACTTTTAATGGCAACATTACTCCAAGAATGATAAGTCACAATAAAAATAGTATTTCTTGTTAGTTAAATAAATTTATGCATTAAACTAAAACATTTATTTGGTTTTTAGTTCTAATTCATCACATATATTCATGAATTATATATTTGTTATAAGTTGCAACATACTCTTTATTTCATTTTGTTTATTTTTCCTTTTCAGCAACAACATCTAATTGAACTCATTCGGGAAAGAAATATTGAAGAGGCCTTAAAATATGCCCAAGAACAGCTAGCAGAAAGGGGAGAGGAAAATAAGGAAGTATTGTCAGAATTAGAAAGAACATTAGCTCTGTTGGCATTCGATGAACCTGAAAGGTCACCATTTGGTGACCTTTTGCATCCATCACATCGCCAAAAGGTAAATTACTATTTATAATTAAATTTTTTAAATGAAGGTACCATTTTTTTCAAATAAAAGTAAAATTAATATGTATGAAAAATAATGATAAGCATTAAAAATTAACTAATTTATAAAATTGATAATAATTTAGAAATGCAAATTTTCTGTTGGTTGTTTATCAAATTATGTATTATTTTGAAATTTAAGTTCTTATCTTTAGAATGCAATTACAATATTCTTATTTATAAAAAATTATCTTTTTTTATTTCAAGCTCTCTTTCTAATTATTTTGTTTTCCCAGTTTTATGAATTTTGCATATATTTGTGTAATAATTATATTAACTTTTTTAAAATTCTATTTTAATATTTTATAGAAAGAGATATTTTATGTTAGTTCAGAATTGCTTTTATATATGAATGGAAACATTTATTTCTGGATAGAAATTTTTTACCTTGAAAATCAAAAATACTTTAAAAACACATCTGATTTTTTCCTTCCTCCACCCACCTTCTGGGTTCAAGGGAAAGGAAGACAGTGTTGAACATTAAGAGTGATTGCTGTATGTGTCTGCAGTGAGGACATCTTTCTATAACTACAATATTCTGTTTGTGCTTTCACTGCCATATTGGAAATAATTATTATAATATTGGAGATGCCATGATCAATTACATTTTATTTAGACCCATTATATTATTTTTAACACATCTTTTTAGTAAGTATTGGTGATATCAATTTTGAAATAATTAATTAAATAATCATTAAGGATTCTTAACCAATTTTTTGCATATATATTAATATGTAACATAACATAACAATTTCGGGACTAATAACTTCAATGGCATTGAAGTTATTAGTCCCGAAATTGTTTTAGACTTCTTAAGTCAATTTTGTGTAAAAATTGTAAATGTTAGAGACACTAATCTCATAAAAATATTTATTAGCATTTTAAGGCATACTTCGATGTGATGCTTTGAAAAAAATTAAAATAATAACTGTGAATATTTTTCAAAAATCCTACATTATTTGCTTTAAAAAAGGGATTTCTATTTTGGAAATGTTAAATCTGCTAGATGAATGTTAATTATGAAAGAGTGGAATGATAAAATATAATATAGAGTCATTTACTTCACACTTCAAAAAAGAAAACCCAAGAGTTAAAATCCATGGTGTAATAGAAAAATGTTATTAAATTTTTTGTATTTATCTAATATCAATTTTCTCAATGCAGTTTCAACAATTTTAAAAGTTGGCTGATTATGTTCAAAATATGACATTTAAAGTTTTCATAACAATCAAAATGCTCACTATTTGTTATTTTAAAATATTTCAATTTTTTTTAGCATAGTTATTTTTTTCCTTTAATTTTATATGAATGTGCGTTTAAAATGATTACATAAAATCCTATTAAAATGTACAAGAAATAGTTTTGCAAACATTTTTTCTTTTCAGATTGCTAGTGAAGTGAATGCTGCCATTCTTGAAATGGAAAATAGAGAGTCTACTACTCCAAAATTAGCTGTTATGCTTAAGTTAATGCTTTGGAGTCAGGAGGAGTTGGAGAAAAAAAAAGTGAAATACCCAAAAATGACAGATGTAGCACATGGTATCATAGAGGATCCAAAATAATAAAGTGGTTACCAGTCTGGAAGAAAAGAACTATGAAGTGTTTTTCTGTTATTGTTCTTAGAATGTACATATTTCCATTTTGTTTTGATAGCCTTAAAATTGTAAAAAAGTTATTTTCCTAGTTGCAATAAAAACATTTTTAACAATTTTTCTTAATAAGTGGTTGGCTATTCTGCATTACTAAAGAAAAGGAAAACCTTATTGTAGATAAAATGTGAGTAGTAAGTTTATTAAAATTGATGTTTAATTTCAATGTGAAATTGTTCAGTAAGCGTTTTCTTATTAGATGTTATTCAAAAATTTTATATTTTATGAAATGCTTTATCGATATTACTTTTTGATTTACTGAAGTCTTTCAATGATAAATGTTAAACATTTTAGTTCATCAGTTTTTCTTTGATCTAACATAGATTTTTTTCTTATTTATATTATCTTTCAAATGTACCCTTTTTTATTTTAAATTCATATATATATAAACTGTTTCTTCCACTTAAATAAAACATTTTTTTTAGTCAGAAACAAATTAAAATCTTCGCTAAAATTAGTATATTGTTGACATCTTTTCCTTTTCAAATGCAATATCAATGACACAATCATCCCCCAGTAGATTGATTTTTATAATACTATCAAATTCTGGTTCACAGTAAACCTGAATTCAACAAAGGCTTACCAAGAATCTCAAAAAGCAGATTAAATTACTTTTTATAAATGAAAATAATTTGGTGTATAATAGTAAATTTTGAAAAAAAAATTTTTTTTTCAATTAGTTTTTATGAATGATTCTAATAATTTTAGACTTATTAAAAGTATGCAATTCTTTTTAAACAAATTTATTATATGTTAGTTTAATTTTACTTGTATTAGATGATGACACAATTTTTCCCATTTCACTTAAATTGTTTAATTCATTACTTATCACATATTGAAGATTGGAATACGTAATATTTCATACCACATAATGCTAGAATAAAATACTAATACCTTGTTTTCAATTTTAAAAATTATTTGTATTTTAAATAAATTTCATCTTTATAATTACCGAATTGCATTTTCCTAATCTCTCGTACCAAAGCAATATATTGAATCCTTTTGTTTAAAATTAAAATTCTATTACATTTTGTTAGTAAAAATGTTAAAGAAAAAGCATACATGAAATTAAATACATCTTTCATGCTAAGTAAAAGCACAATTCAATTCTTTCAAAAAAATTAATGCATAACTCAACAAAGGATAAAATAACCTGTATTCGAAGGAAAAAAATGACATCTAATGATACAAAAAAAAAAGCAAGCAAGCACAGCAAAAATACTTGTATTTAAAACAAGGCACAATTTAACATATCAACATTTTGTAAAGAATTTAGATATATAAGAGTACAACTGAATATTTTTTCGATTTAATTCTGTTAATGATTATCAAAAGTTGATTTAATTGCAATAATAAAAATTAAGCAACACATTTTAGTTTTCTAATGCTTTTAATCAAGAAAGTATTTACTAAATTTTTATTAGATAGGAAACTGTTGTATATTTAAGCACACAGCATGTATATATTAAATTTAATCATCATAAAATTTCCGATTTATTAATTTATCACTATCATAAAATTTAGAAAGTTTTTAAAAGTTAGGAAAATGTACATTACTTTTGTTAGTAAAACAATTATTGAAAAGTAAATGATTGAAATATCTTCCATTGTTATCATAAAAATTTACGTTATAAATGAAATTCACAAATTAGTCATATCTATTAGGAAAACAGTTTCAATTTTATTACCATTATTAATATTTTCAACAAAACAAAAGTATATTAATTGAAATGGCACTGATATAGATGGATAGCATTTTTTAATCTGCATACATTTGATTAGCCATAGACTGAATCAAAGAAAATGGCTCTATTTTGGTCAAGATAGTGAACTTTTGTTTTTTAAAAAAATATATAGAATAGCAAATGTTTTGGACATTTTTGAATTTTTTTTTTAAAACTTTGTGTGCTTGTAGAATATATTAACTTTCTCTTAAAACAAATATTTACCCATCAAATATATATTGTAAAAAAGTTATTTTTAGTCTTAAAAATATTTTTTCATGTATATTGGAAGTTTATTGAATAAAAGCATACAATCACAATTATTCTGAGAACCAAAGGTCAGTAACCAAATCATAGTATACTTCAATTTGTATAAGTATTATCTTGTTAAAATGAATTTTGCAAAGGGATGCTTACTTAGTTAAGCATTCTTTTGTAATTCTTTTTATTGCAAATAATTTAAAATGACAGTAATTAGAACTGATCAGATGCAAGAAAAAAGTAGATTTGGTTTGTTTGACTTCATTTTTTTGCACGAGTGTTAGATAGACATAAATATTAAGTATAAAAAGCAGTTATCATATTGAGAGAAAATGGTCTTACTTATGCTGATATTATAAAACATTAGTGGGTCAATTTTATCTGATGTTCATAGGTTATGTATACATTATGAATAACTATGAAAATAAAGGAAATAAGCTGAAAAAAATTCGCAAGTACTACTGAATCAGTAAAATAAAGGGAATTATAAAAATGCATGCCTTAAAGATTAAAGAATTTTATGATTGTCAAGTTTCGGAGTAAAAAATAGAATTTGAAAAAAAATTCCACCTATAAATCTTCAGGACTTCAGTTAGCCAAAAAACACATCAAGTGGTCAAATAATTAAGAGCAAAGAGTAACATCCTTTGGTAATAGTGGTTGAAAATAGAAGTGGCAAAGTAGAGATAGAGCTACACCCCAGATTACATCAAAGTGTTACTAAGAACCTAATAAAGGCTATGATCTAGGCAGGTACATCTGCAGGTTGAGTGGTGTACATTTAAATGATTGATATCATTCTGAATGCAAAAATACATATGTCCTGGAAACAAAATTGATACCTTCCATCAGATTTTTCTCCAATAAATCACCACTTATCTTTAAAATTTGTTTTATATGGCAAAAATATTCAAAGGAAGGCTTAAAAATACAGATTTATTACCCTGATCAGAAAGCAGTACTATTCTGAATCACTGAAAATCTCTGTAGAAAAATGCATACATCAAATAAAACAGTACTTATTAAGACTTAAAAATTTGATATAATTTGAGAAACCCTTCTACATAAAGTAAAACATAAAATATTTTCAGAACCATAAAAAAAAAAAAAAAAGAAACATTTAAATTTTCACATAAATGTGCTTTGTTTTCTAATGCAGTGTTTAGTTATCTTTTTAAATGAAAGATATATTTTCATACAATATAATTTTTTACGTCTTTTTATTATAAAACCAAAGATACACAATTAAAATAACATTTTCAAATAAAATGAAAATAATTCTAATAAATAGGAGTTTTTATCTTTTTATAGTTAGTTTTTTAAATTAAAAAATATAGAATTGTTTTAAAATATTTTCATTAATAATTTTTAAATATTTATGAATAAGTTATTTCTTATATATTCCATCCATCACTGTTCACTGTACAATTAGATTAAAAAAGAAATCTCAATTTATGTCAAATTCTTGAATAAAATATTACCAATATTTTTGTTTTGGGTTAATAGTTGCTTTCAATGGACTTTTCATGTAACCAATTAAAAATTAGTTAAAAATGTGAACTGACTCAAATTATTTATAAAAAAAAAACATTCCAACAACAATTATGATATACATATCTTTATATAAATTATTTATTTACATTAAAACAAATCAACATTGATTCCAAATTGTCCATACATTACAAAATAATTCTTACATATGCTAAAACATTAAGACTTATTTTCTATCAAGATTTCCATATATATTCCAAGGCTTTTGAAACTATGCCACCAGGCTTTTGAGTAGTTGCCTAAAAATACAAATGAAAATAGATTAAAATACATTTGAATTAAGAAATTTATATGCATTATATTAGATATATTTTTTAGGATTGATTTTAAACAGCACAACAAAGTTTTAAGCTTTCATTCTTACCTTTAAGATAATAGTGATTCATAAAAAATTAATAAAAATTAACAGTCTACAATTTGATCCTCTAAAAACATTTTAAATAAAAGAGAATAGAAAATTACTTATACTATTTTGACAATGTTTTGTTTTTACAAATTATTCCAATAGCCCATTTTAATGCCTAACTATTTTACTCTAAGATTTTTAATATTTATAATGTTTCAAAATTATAACATATGACTATTATTGTCAAGAGTAACTCTGGTAATAAAATTAGGAAAATAATTTAATCTTTTCTATGAAGTATTTTATACTGGATAATAATAATAATAATAAAAAATTGAAAATAACAAAAATATTTAAAGCAGATTAGTGATCAATATATTTTTTGAAGAACTTTATTTATATTCAAGCAAAGTTCTTTATTATATGGACATAACCAAATAAATAAAATAAAAAATAAATTATTCACCATAAGATTGATAATTAAATTTCTTGGAAACATGAATGCTTGTTCAAAGATAGAATAAAAAATTAGATTTTTAAGAATATAAAGCTTAATTATAATTATTTCAATAACTTAAATCAAATGGGAATCATACTCCATAAGCTTAAAAGAAAACTAGTATAAAAAGGTTTTTTAAAATTTCATAAACCAAAGTATAAAATATCAAAAAGTACTGGGAAAAGGTATTAAGGAGACTTAAGTTTTTCTAATTTTTATTGTTATTTTTATGTCTGATTTAGTTAAGCTTTAAAGCTGTGTTTTGCAAACGAATGTTAACACACACTTGAATTTAACCATTTAAAGTAGACTTTAAATCACAGTAAGATTACATGCAAAAATAAGATTAAACCAGCACTTTCTTTGAAGAGAAATGTTTTTATTCATTAAAAAGTATAGTATATTTATTAAATGATTTTCCATAAAATTTATTTTAGTTATTCTCTATCTATATAGGTTAATGACTAGTAATAAGCAAAATATAATATACAAGTATAACTCTTTATATATTTCTAGGCAATAAAATGTAACAGATATTAGAGATAGGTAAAATTTCACACATTTCAAATTATTTCTACTCATATATACTTCAAAAATAATTATGTAATGCAGATAAAAAATAAAAATAAAATAAAAAAAACCATACAAAACCAATAAGAATCCTCTTTTTCTTATAAATTAGTTTTGTTCACTAATGTTTAAGTTAAGGAAATTTGAAACTAATTTCAAACATTTCTTATAAGATAATGACAGTTTTTAATACACCACATTTTTATATATAAATCAAAACAATGTTACCTGAATCTGAGTGTTAGGACTCTGATATGCTTGGGTGAGAGGACGTATGTTTTTTAGATTTGGTTTATTATGCTCCACAACTTCAGTTTGTGAAACATCTTGTCCTGTTTTCAAACTTGTTTCAGCAACAGAATTTTCTTTAAAAGAATCCATTATGTCCTAATATAAAGCAAAATTAATATTCTGTGACAGGTAATAGAATTCCTTATTTTTCATTAACTAATATTTACTTGGAAATTTTTTTATACTAATATTTTAAAATTTTTTTTCAACTGCTGACTATTAAAAGAAGCAATGAATTATATTTAAGCATTATTTAAAATTTCTCAATATCATTTATTATTTTAAAAGTGGAAAACTAATGATTAATAACAAGTTACATAATCACATACACAAGGGAAATAAATATTTGGATTACAATGAAATAAATGTTCAGATTTAAATATTAAATTCATAGAAATCTTAACATTATAGCTATAAAATATAAAAGCTTAATATTGCAATTCATTTAAAAAAAAAAACATCTACAAAATATTACAAGCAAACTAATTTTATAAAAAATTTGAATAAAATTAAATTAACATCACATTAAAATATATCATTTATTTTGTTTTTATATTTTAAGAGCCTAATCAAAATGAACAATAATAAGATAATGTTAGAATTCATAATATATCCTTTCAATAGCTATTTAATACAAAAATAATTTCTCATACAAATATTTTAACACCATTTTTGGGAAACTTCAAAAATAGATTAATGGATGAGAAACATTAACATTTTATTTTTTTGCATCAACGATTATAACGGGAAAATTAAATGAAAATTCAGATAGTGATACAATGATTTGCAATAAATGTTTGAGAGAACAGATTAAAATTTAATTAAAATAATGATGTATAATAAAACATTACTAAGAAAATATTTTAACCATAGCAACAATTACTTGATATACTGGAATAAGCAAGAAATTTTCAATAACACTCAAAAGATTATATATAATATATGACTTTAAAGATATATATATATTGACAATACTTAAAGATATATAGAATGACTTTTAATACTTAAAGATATAAGTATAATTTTTACCATTTCAATACAAGGTTTGACTCCTATCATAATGTTGTTACTGAAAACTTTACCATTTTTACTTAATGCCTTTTTCGCTTGGAGTTTAGATTGATATTTTATGTGCATCCAATTTCCATTCGGTGGAATCTAAAATGTAATAAGGTTATAAAAAAGTACAAATAAAATGCAAAATAGTTGACATTTGTTATTTTAAAGGAATATATAAAATATTACTGTTTTTATATGGTTTTAATAAATAAGTTTCAGAGACTGCCACCAAATTAAAAATATAGGAAATATAAGACAATTATAATTATGGGCACAAAAAAAAAAAAAAAAAAAAAAAAAAAGATTAAGAATCATTTATCAATACCACATCTTATTTTAGAGGAAATTCTAAATGAATATAGATTTCCAGTATGATCATTACAATGTACTAAGATTTTGTTGATAAAAAATTATTTACCAAAATTCTTGGCATTATATTTAAAACATGTTTCATACACTTTAATCTTTAGTTTATACTTCTTCCAATATTTTAATTTTGTAAAATAACCTTTACAATTTTCCATTGATTCTACTGATTAACATATTTTTATCTTTATCATCCTACTTACCACACAAATAAACTGTGTTTTAAATCTGGGCACCAAAAGAGAGAGTTTGAGAGAAAAAATATTTAAAAATTGTCAGCCATGTCTATCAATTATAACTAGCATAGAAAAATTTTTTGATTAAAATATAATTTATTTTAAATTAATAAGTTTCTTTATGCAAATGTATTAATAAAATGTGGCAGATTATAAACCAAAGTAATTATTATAATTGCAAAATTTATGCTATAAACAAACATACTTTTCTGTCTTACACGCTTTCAGCCAGCTTCATTTGAATTATTTAAATTCATAATTATATTAAAAAATAAAATTTTATTTAGAATTATCACATCCAAATAAAATTTTAAACTATAAATTTCAAGGGAGAAAAAACTATTATTGCATAAACTTTTCAAATCAAAATGATAGGGGAAGAGATGGATTTTGTGGATTGCAGCAAAAGATAGGATAAAAGCAACACTATAGAAAAACTCTGCAAAAAGATTTGCAGACAAATTTATCTTACTGATGAAAACATTTCAATATAACTATGCATTTTTTTGCAATTATCTCAAATGTTTAGTTCTTTTTTTCTCACCAAACAAATACTAAAGATTATTCGAGATTTTCAATTAGATACAATAATTCAATATAGCAAAAATAACACCAAGTATTTTGTAGATTTTGGATTATACTTCTTTACAATAACCCCAAAAAATGTTTTTAATCAAAGAGATAATTTTAAAAACAAAATCATTAAAATTTTAGGAAAAGTTACCAAATTTTTTATTTAATTCTAGTTTAAAATTTAGAATTTTATTATTAAAATTTTTTATCTAATTCTAGAATGCCATGTATGATTTGGTGGTACTAAATAGTACCACCAAATCATACATGGCATTTTAGAATTATTTCAGAGCATCAATTCCTCAGCAGTATTAAAGGAGAAAATAGTTTCTAAAATTCATAATAAATGTGTGTTTTTTATACTCTTAATCTCAGATCAATCTTAATTTTTTTTTAAAAAATTAAAGTGATGCTAATTAATTGAAGGTTACAAAATAGTTAATTACAGTAATACCTAAATTTGAGGTATTGCACTAGTGACATATTAGATAATAAATCACAAGTGCCATACAATAAAAATAATCTGAATAAATAATGAATTAAATGAGTTTGTATCTCTCACAAAATCCTATTCTGTAACCTCAAAGTTGTGTGAGGGTGTACACAGGTAGCACAGGTGATGTACGTCTGGAACCTAAACTTGGTTTAGGTTCCTGGTAGGGTCACCCATGGTGAGAAGGCTGTGCTAATACACCTGCCTAATACAGAAAGGTAATCCAATGCAAGGTGTTAGGCTCCATGACGATGGATGAATGGCACCAGGGCTGCTGCGTTTGTCAATGGGTCCAGCGTTTTCTTGAATATCGATTAGGAATATCCTTTTAGTTCTCGATTTATGCATCCAAGAGCCATTTTTTACACTAGAAAAGCCATTACAAATGACATCATGATTTAAAGCATCTAATTTACAAGTATAGTTATCATCAAGACTACTCAAGTAAATTTTATAACAATTATGTTTATACATTCTTGTTTTCATTCCACCAAATAAGGAGTGGCAGAATTCCTCTTCTCTTTGCAAATTAAAACCAAACTCTTTAGCAGTAGATTTCGAAATACATGATTTTTGCGATCCTATATCAATAAGAGCTCTAACTTTATGCTCTTCTTTGTTGCCATGTACATTTACAACAAAAGTTTGTATTAAAACTTCATTCATTGCAAGAGAATGTAAAGAATCAACTGTTTCCTCATTAATATTTTTATCATTTATTCCTTGTTTGGTTGAATCAGATTTATTGCATCCCATATTTGGACACATGAACTTCAAATGTCTTTTCGAACACAATTGACATGTTATTTGAGATTGGCATTCATAAAAAGTGAAATGCATGATCTTTTAAACAAAACACACATATTTTGTTTGATTCTTGAATAAATAACTAAGCGGCAGAAGGAGGCGAACATTGGCTTTCTGCCAAGTGTTTGCATTCATAGGAATAAATATCCAATCTACTTAATTTTATTTTTCTTCTGATTGCACTTCGCTCTTCATAAATGAAACCATAGCATCAAGAGATGATATAGTACTTTGTTCAGACTCAATACTTTTTCTTTGTTTTACGAATGATCGCAATATATGGGCCATCAACGAACTTTCGACTAATAGATATAATATTATACGGCATTGATCAGTAGTCACACCTAAACTACTGAGAGCACGAACTTGAGTAGAAAGCTTATTATACAAAGCACTTAAAGAATCTTGTTTCATTTTAGTGGCATTACTTAAAACAAGTTTTAACAATTCTCGTATATAAAAGTCAATAACTTTTTTGCCCATACCTTTCAGTTAAGCTTTCTATTGCCAATAGATAATTTTCATTAATTATAGGAAAAGACTCAACAAGTTCTCTAGCTTCTGACTTGATTTTTGTCAACTGAATTAAATGATGAAATTTCTCACAATCAATTAAATTCTTATTTTCACATATGTTTTTAAATTGATTCCAGAAGGTTAACCAGTCTTAATTCACTGCCAAATTTATACCGTTCTTCAGGAAGTCGTGCGGAAATCGGTTTATACGGATTCTCGTACACAGTCAAGAGAGATTTGTTGCCAAAATTACTAATTTCGTTGTTATTTTGTTTGTTCTTAATATTCTCTAATATTCATTTAGACTTTAATTCTAATATCAATGCCTTTTCTTTCTATTCTTCGACAATATTAAATCCAGTTTCATCAGTTAAAGAATCTAAATAATTATTATGTATTAACTCTAATGAGTTGGAATTTGCTTAAGCAAATATAAACATATTTCTATTTCTTTTATGTCAGAGGTTTCATTCATCAACACATTCTCTAACTTAGTATACGCATTCATAAATGAAGCGCGCTGAGCTGTTTTATTATTTCCATTTCTAATATCTTATAAAATAAATTCGTGCATTCAACAATAAATATCTAAGTTCAAGATATATTATAATTGTATCAAAAACTTCAAAATGGAAATTCAGTTTTACATTAAAAATGAGCAGGTTTTGTTTATGGATGACAACATTGAAGGAAACAAGATTTATTTATATCAAACATTAACAACATTTATTTATATCAAACAGCACAAACATTAAACATATATCTCTTTTTTGACATTCATATATCTACAGAACATAACAGTTACTGACGTTTTTATCAATTGCCACTCCCGAGAAAACTTACCTCTCTTGGTTTGCTCGTGGCACAACACTATCTTAAATCTAATGAGTTTGCATTGTTTCCTACCACAGGTAGGAAACAATGCAAACTGGTAGGAGTAGAAAATTTTATTTCATAAGCCAAAAATTGTCTTTTAACCAAGAAGTGTCTATTATAATTAATGTTTAATGTCATTAAAGATTAATTATTCATTTTGTATTAAAATATCTTTATTAATTTACATGTACACACAAGTACATTCATATATATCTCAAAATTAATAAAATTTGAAACACGTTACGATAAAATACACAAGAAAATCAAATACTATAATAAACATACATGTTTACAAATAGTTTTAAAAAATGCAGACAATTCATTTTTCAAAAAGCCTTTAACACTTAAACTAAAATTTTAAATGAAACTTACTTTATGTTCAACAATATTTCCATATTGATTAAACTGTTGTAAAATATAAGATGATGAAGCAGCAGGAAATCTGAAAGACATAGATATATTGACTAAAACAACTTTTATAAATAATAGAAAAGTAGAATAAAAACACTCTTTAAATAGCTTTCCCTAAACATTATATGACAGATATTGTAAATAATTAAAAAGCATTTTCTTGAAAATTGTCTATTTTAAATTAATTTAAATATTTGTTACATGTTGGTTAGAAATATTTCAATAAAAAATTGCAAAAACTTATTTTGATATTAATAATTTATCCTTAAAGTTTCTTATTGATCTTTTTAGCTGTGATATTTTTTTTTATGCAAATTGAAATTTTATGATAAAAATTTTTATTTTTAAATATTTAGTAGATAATAGAGACAAAGTTTCAGATGAGGTCATACACGATGAAATGTAAATATATATACATTCAACCTCAAAGAATAATTCTTGGAATGTCAACGTTATTTTCTTAGTTTAATGCAATTGGTCTGAAATTATCATTTGCAATTGTTATTGATTTTCATTTATATTGATTAAGCAATCTTTCTTTTTTACTTATTGAAATTTGTATTCAATCTATCATATTTTAGAATAACTATAGCACAATAATTTCCCTGGAAATTCAAGGCAGATATTATTTGCAGTGATTGACAGAAAACTAAATAATAACTACCATTAAAATATAATAAAAGCTCTCTCCTTTTTTAATTCAAAACCTATATTTTAATATGCTAATTTTATATTTAAAGTTATTAAAATCTTTCAAATTTAATATTTTATTAGTAATTTATTTAATAATGCGTAACTACAAATAATATTAATATTTATAGATAGATTAATACATATGTTACAGATGCTTTACAAAGTATAACATGTTATTAAAGATTCAATACCATAAATGTCAGGGCAATAAATGATAAAAGTTTTTAATTCATTCACTGTTCATACACCTAAACAAACTGTAAAATCAGAAAAGAAATAAAAACTCAATATTGCTGACGAAGTGATGTAAAAGAATACGTCAATTTGCAAAAAATTATCAACAATTCAATTTCTCTCAAAGAGATAGGAACAAATGTACAAATTTCAATTTAAGATATCATCTGAATTAAAAAATATTTTTAACTCAATTTATCTTATATTATAACATTCAAATGATTTTATACATTAATTTAAAATGATTCAATTTAAAATAAAAGCTTACAATATTTTACACGGAATAGATGGGGCAACAAATATTTAATTTTGACCACACACTGAATAATATGCATTCACATCTTTTTCGCGCAGCTATTTCCAAGAACCAAAAACTTATATTTGTAACATTAAAATATTTAATGCTCATTCTAAACTGACAAAATAATAAGCAAAGATAATTCTTTATATTTTCTTAGTAAGAAATGCATATAATGAGTAAAAATGATTTGTCGATATCTATCATATTAGAAAGAAATTGACATTTTGAGCCATTTTAAAATGATACTTTGAGGCATGTGTAGTAAAGTTCTAATAAAAATAACCTAATGTATATAGCATTTAGTATTATTAAATTGAAAAAAGGGACTACATGCAAAACCTTAAGCAGAATTTAAAAGTACTTACTAACCCAAAAACAGTAACCCAAGATTCATCCAACTGATCACTACTTTTCAGAGCCTCACTAAAGAAAGTTGTAAGCATATTTTAAAATCACATTTAAAATAATTTATAAAAAGTTTGATATATATTTCAAATATACTATAAAACTGAATTAAATAAATTAATGTGTTAATATAATTGTTATGATCTTTAAATACAATATTTAAGTTTAAATCTTAATAGAAAATGATTTTCAACAGTCATTAGTGACATAAAATAAATGCACTAATTTTTGCATTATTTTTACTCCTTGTTTGCAATGCCATTTTAACTTAATAATGAGTAGAAGGTACAATGAAACTTAAGTAAGTTTTCAGCATTAATAAATGTTGAAAATGACAATAAAGGTAATAGTATTTGTTTGAGCACAACTGTTCAAAATAAATTAATAATTAAGCACATATACCTTTTTTTGTTACTTGATCTAAGTAAGCAGCAATATCTAATGTTTAAAACCAATTTCACAAAATTTATTTTATTGCAGTTTGCATCATATTACTTAAGAACAATTGCAACATTTTTCAATCATATCTTAATTAAATCGTTACAAGATTTAATAATGCAATTCTATGATAATACACCTAACATTTCTAATTTATTTGAAAAATAATAGTAATTATGAGTATTCACAAGAAAATAATTTTGAAAGAAGAAACATAAAAGTGATTTCCATGACAGCAATTTAATTTAGTTTTATGATGTTGCTGTTATTATTTGAACACAAACTAAAACAATGACAGTTTGTTTATATTTTTCATTTAACAATTTAAAATAACTATGTATAATGCATGTGGGACTTTAAAAATTAACCAATTTCTAAACATACCCTTGAGTATAAAAAGGATCCAGTTGTGCAGGAGACATGTAGGCAGTATTGTTCATAGGAAAGGATTTATTAGGAGTTAAAATACCACTATAGTTGGACACACTAACTTCAGGACCACAGAATGATACTGAGAGAATAAAAAATCACATTTATACTATAAATGAAAATGTAATTTCAGTAGAAATAAATCAAAATGCAACACAAATAATCAATTTTAAATTTAAAAAAAAAAAAAAAAGTTGGCCACAGTTGAGATTAATAATCAAGGATTGATGAATTCCAACCTCTCAATGTGCAAGCACAAATAAACATCCTGCAGTAAAACAAAAGTAACAAAAATATATAACTTTCAGAGTGTGTAGCACACGAAAATGAAATGTTAGTTAGGAAATTAAGGTATTAAAATATATATATATATATATATATAGGAAAATTTTAAGAATGACAAAACAACTTATATGTTTGTACTCAAAAGTAATACAATTCATCATAAAATATTTATGAAATACAATATATTATTACTCAGTAATAAATAATTTGAATGAAATAAGATTGATTTAAACAAGTTTTTTTTTTTTTCCCCGTATGTGCTTCAAATTGTTTTATCATCACTAGAAAGCACTATCAAATTTATTAAAAAAATAAATGAACAGGTCTAAAAAATAGATGAGTGGCAAAAAATTTATCAGGGAAAATACTATACTTCTGAGAATTAAATAATAAGATTTTGTATTTAACTAAATTAAATGAATAATTTTTAACAAATATTTAATATATAGTAAACTTATAATTGTGACATCTAAAATACAAAAAGCTTCCAATCCCTAATACAAGTGTTAATAACAAATATGAAGTTATTTACAATGCATAAATGCAAGAAATTTGAACTGATTTCAGGATAAAGTGAAATTAAACAAAAATTTATAAATATAAATTAATGTTATAAAACAAACATTAAATGTTAACTATTGAGTGCATAAATTGTACTGATGGATGTGTTGATTTGTTTTCTTGTTTCATAAATTTTGTGTATTATCTGCAAGTCATATTCTTAAATTTTACTGATAAACAGGAATTTATTCAATTAAGAAAAAAAATTGTGATTGATTGGCCAAGAGAAAAATTATATCTTTTCAAATACTATTTAAGCAGAAGAAATTGTTATTTAACAGAAACATTTTCAGTTTTAACAATATCTGTGTTTGAAAAATTCTAAATACAACCAACACTAAATAAATTTATTTAATAAATCCAAACTGATAACTCAGTAATCATTATAGACAGAAACTAAATTAAAAAGAAATGAAAAACATTTTTTAAATGGAAAGAAAGTGGTAAGTATGACATCCCCATGTGATTTCACGCCAAATCTAGCATCCTTTGTTTTGATTATAGCCTTGCCAAATTGAGTTTTTGCAATTTTTTGAGATTTTTTTGGGCTAAATTTGGTTTTTCTCGTGTTTTACATAATTTTTTCATCATATATATGGTTCTTTTCAGTGGCAATAGTATTTAAATTTTTTGTTTTACTTTCAAATTAGAACTTTTCATTCTACATTGCTGTAGTGTATCATTGTCGCCAGGGTCTAAACATTGTAAACTATTCTTTTTTCCAATTTCTTTTGGCTTATTATTATCTTTTTCTTATATATTTTTGTTACTTTACTGTTATACTTTTCTTATATATTTTTTCATAGTATCACAGAGCATATTAGACATGTGAACTTGAAGTCACATTAAGCAAGTCCATTAGCGTTATTTACTTCTCTTTCACTGGTTGTTTTGAAGAGAAGGTAAAACCAACAAAAAATTTTCATTCCTTTTCCAGTAATACTTTTTTAGTTTTTTTTTAATACTATTATGTGATTTAAAATTTTATAAAATGCATATTTTTTTAATCTTGGGAAAAATTCTTATGTTAAAATTTGTGTGCTTAATTTGGCTATGGAAAAAGAAGTTGCAATGTCACCAAGGAGGAGGGAATATCAAACTAGTTCTGAAAGAAATTGGCTAAATTTTTCACTTCTTCCATACACATCTCTCTCACACACATCATGCAGCATATATTTCCATACTTTATACAGTAAACTATAAAAGTTAACACTAAACTTTAATTGGATGAATTCTGCAGTCACATGATCATGAGATGGGAATATTAAAGAGAATACATAGAATTAATACAGTGACATTTGTTAAAAGCCATTATAACAATGAAATGAAAATAAAATGAAACAATATCTAACTTTAACCATATAACAGCTTCATTTTTAAAAGAAACATCTTATTTAATAGAAGTTTCAAAAGAAAGCTATGAAACATTGTTAAAAATGAAGTATTAAAGGAAATTTAGGTCTGTGGTCACTGCATTTCTTATTGTTGTGGTTACTTATCTCAGGTTGTCTAGCCTAGCTAGACAACTCCCATAAAACCAAAAATATCAATAAAATGTGATGGGCCCCGAAGGACATAGTCTTTTTTAAAATCTAGGTAGGATAAGATATGTCAAGGGGAGGCCATAATGACGAAACATCAAGGACAGTCTAGAAATGTCCTTTGCCATTGCTGAAAGGTGATTCCTCTCGGCATTTCTTAATAATTCATAAGTATCTTCTCATACTTCAATTTTCATTACCTTTATTTTTAGGTTATCCTAGAATGTTTTAATACAGCATATTCCATTGCATTATTGACAATGGAAGATTGTATTTATATAAGATGCTTTAAAAGAACCTAAAAATTGGGGTAATCTCTAATGTATAAAGTAATATAAATATTTCTACAATTTCTCTAATATTAAAGGAAGGAAATCTACAATAACTACAACTCTCATAGTTCAATAATAAAGCTATGTTCAATATTATGCAACTCACCAACAGTAATATTCCAACTAAAAAGTGAAAGTTTGAATTTTAAATACAATTCAAGAATATGAAAACTTTTTCCCATTATTTATTTAGCAACACATTTATAGCATATGTACAAACATCTGTATTAGAATTTTTATATTCATAGATCATAAAGTTTTAGAATAAAATATTTTGATAAATGACTACAGCACATAAAAACCAGAATTCAAATCATTTAAATTTTCACGTACAGGAAATATATATAAAGATTTTAATAGTTACCTTGTTTATCTGTAGTGTTAGAAAAATCATCAAACTGTAAAAATTAAAATAGTTATTAATAAGAATAAAACAATTCAATGAATTTAAAAAATATTTATATATATCAAGAAGTATCATTATTCACTAAAAATAAAGGGAGACAGAAAATTGTGAGACATTTTCTTCCTTATTTTAAACAGCAGAGACTTTAAATTTTCCATATATTTGAATTAAAAAAGCAGAAAAAATTCTTTTTTTCCAGTTAATTATAAAAGGAACTTAATATAGTTTTGGACAGATGAACCATTAGCTGAAAAATTTCATTATTTTTATTCCTCAGCAATCATTCTTTGAAAAAAAATTCATTGGATTATCTTTGAAGTACAACTATCACCCATTGGATAATTACAGTAGTTTAATAATATAATCACAGAGCAGTTAAATTCTTTAGGCTCTTTAACTAGGAAAAAGTGCTATGCCTCATGGCATATAACAATGTTTTTCTGTATATGATAAATTAACTTTGTGATTTCTGTTCATTTTAATTAAATAAATATTAATAAATAATCAAAAAAATTGAATTCAAAAGTTTAAAAGTTAAATTTTTATTTTTTGTTACTGTTTTGATGGTGAAGTCATAAACTCAATATTACTAACACTGGCCTTAATTTAACAAGCACTAATTATTTAAAAAGGAATAATACAAAAACACAAGACAATTTATTATCATGACATACAATTTTAATATATTCTATATCAAAAGAAAAAATTGAAATATTTAATTAAAATTTAAGACATCAAAAGTTTTGAAGATTAATATAAGAATATCAATAATGTTACCTTAGATGATTCAAATGAATTAAGAGTTGGAGTACTATATAAAAGACCTTGTACTGGTGGGGCCCCACTTTTTGTAGGATTTGGACTGTTTATAACAGAACTAGAAAAAGAAAAGTAAATATTTTATTACATTTTTACATAAAGGTTCCCTTTATTTTATTAATTTACAAGACTATCAATTTGGTTTATTTACTATATTTTCAATTACTTCATACTTATTTCATGCAAGTCAATTTCAAACTCTAGTTTCTAAAATTAGAAACAATTTAATCAAATCATTTCCGCAAACTACTTAATTGCTGTGTTAAGAATAAATTGATATTAATCATTTCAGAAAAAGATAATTAACGAAAATTCAAATTTACAATTTACCTAGAAGCAGGAGATTGATACGAAAATGGCTGTTCTCTGAACTGCGAAATGGGCTTAGCTACATTTGAAGGAGATTGATATACAGTATTAGGTTTCTTAGGTGTACTAATAGATGAATTCCAACTAGGAGATATAACCTAAGATTATAAATAAATTATAATTTCATCAAAAAAATTTAACACATCACATACAATAGTAAATCATAAACACATAAGTTTGTTTTATTAAAAAATTATGAATTTATTTATTCAAATATATTTCTGTTTACATTTCAAATACATCTATATTAAAAACAAATATAATTCTTATGCACTTACAATGACAATTTGTTTACAGAAGGGTACATCCAGAAATAAGGTTCCTATAAGCACATAGCTATATTGGAAGGTACGAGTTGAAATCCAGTAACAGTACAGTGCAAGAATATTCCCACACACATTATTTCCCCTAGCACTGTTCACACTTGGCTCAGTAGCCATACACAACAGAGGTTCACACCATTGGTTTTACCAAGTGCAAGATTCATTCCATAATCCTGTTTTCATATGACAAAGTGATTCTACCTGAGAATATTCATCATTAGCTTATAAAGGCTTATGGCGACAGCTGTATACCTGTTTAACACATCTGAAGAAGGAGCAGAAAATTTAGTACCAGTTGGACAAATGTCCATGATGAAAAATGTAGGCGAAGACTATGTTTTGGATATGGTTATAAAGTATGGCCAAACATGAAATGTTTCAGAAAAGATAAAGACCACTGTCTATGAACTCATTGCTCAGATTCTTGAGAATTCTTACAGTACAGTTAAAAAAAACTTTAACTGAACTACTGGGTTAGTGTTGTGCTTGATGGGTACTACAGTGATTGACATCAGAAAAGGAGAAACTTCTTGACTGTGCCCACCAGATTCCTCAAAAATATAAAGCAGATATTGCTTAACTCCATCATTATAGAAGACAAAGTTGTTTCTGTTCATTCACCAAATGAAAGAAAAGTCCAAACAGTAGCATCACTCAGGGTCACTAGTCACGAAATCCAAACAAACTCCTTCAGCTAGCAAAGTTATAGCCAGTGTATTTAAGATCATAAGGGGATATTGCTAATCAGTTTCACTGCACACAGGACAAAAATCATCTTAGATAGGTACTGCACAATACTAAGAAAAATCAAGTGAACCACCCCGAATGACCATTGAGGATGACTGATAAATGGTATAACAATGCTTGACCTCGTGTCACCTTTTAAACATAGAAAATTTTAACAAACTTTGGGTGTACTGTCATACAACAACCACTTCATTGTATGGACTTCATGCCTAGTGATTATCACTTGATATCCAAGGTATAGACATATTTGGTGGCCAATCCTCTCAAAGTGATGATGAGGTTAAAGAAGAGATTCCTTATTGGGTTGGAAACAGTTCTATAACATTGGGATACAGAAATTGAAGCACCATCAACAAAAATACATAGCAAAATATAGCAGTTATATAAAAAATGGTTTGGTTTGTTTGTTGCTTAACAGTAATCTTTTGCACACATGAGGGATAATTAGACCGGGACCTACAGTTTAAAGTAGATTCCGAACCCACGAACTGTTGAACCTAAGACAAGAGCGCAAACCATTTGGCTGCCAGCTCGACTATATATATATATATATATATATATATATATATATAATGGAGCAAAATTTCTTTTTCCAATCATATAAGTTTCTATGATGATAAATAATGTCTATTTGTGAAATTATTAAGAACCTTTTTTTAGATTGAACATCGTATATTTGATTCACAAAGCTTTTACATTTCATCAAACTTTCTTATTAAACACAATATTTTGGTCATAAGTAAAGCTAAAATTAAAGGAGTTTTTTACCCAATATATTACATTTAAAATATTTAAAAAATTTTCCACATATATTTTTAAACTTCAGGGTTTAATTCATATTTAAACTAGGCTTTATATAAATTTTTGAGAAACAAAATGCAGGATTGCAGAGTTTTCCGGAAGACACGTTAAATCTTTACATATACATTGATGTAGATAGAAAACTAAAGAAACACAAATAAAAAAATATTAGTTTCTCTATGTAATAAATAAAAGGCTGTGAAATTTTTAACAGCTAATACTTCAATATCTTTTGATGTTTCTTAAGATGGATGCCACTGCCCAGTATCGCATCACCGAGAGGCATATAACGACAATTTCAATCTAATCAGTATATTGATGATAATAAATTTTAATATTTACATTACTTACAAGTTCTAATTCGCAAAAACGACAGCAACATTGGCAAACTCCGTTGCAGACACACTTAAAGTATGCTGTCTCACAAAGAGCTAAACAAATTAAAAAAAGTAAACAACAAAAAATAATCAGAAAGGAAAAAGAGGATAACATTTTCCAACACGTGTGCTCCATTCTGATCTTTACTATTGCTTATTACATCAGTTAATTAAGATCAGAGTTTTCATAGAAATGTATATTATTTATTTTATTGTACAGTTATTTCTCATGCTTGATAGCATTTGTTTTTTAAAGCTTGGTGCTACTGTCCTATTAATTAAAAAAACAAAATTTTCATAAAAATGTTTGTTATTTGCTCTATTGATTTAGTTTTACTTGTCTCCTGCTCTTAGGGATGTGTGCACGTTAATCAGTGACATCCAAAGTCCTACAACTCTTGTCACCTGACTAATTCACAATTCCAAGGTGCTTGGTGATGGGAGAGCATTCCAAACCTGTTAACCTTAAGGATGAGTTTGGTTTGGGGTCGGCTTGCATTGCTATGCATGTCTTCTACTGTAGAATATTTATTATTTAGGGTTTATAGGTTGATTTGTTCCATCAAAGGTAATTCTTTGCATATATAGGATATTTAGACAAGGACCTACAATTTTAAATGGATTTAGAAAATCACATGAATCATGTTTCATATACCAATATTTTAAGATAATTCAACATTCATTTTGATAATTAGGAGTATATTTACAAACATGCATGCACACAACTGATAAATTTATATATTTAAAAAATAAAATTAATGATTTAATAAATAACTTACAGGAGATGATATTTCACCAAATAAATAAGAGGGTAAGAAATTTTGGTTAGACATAGAGGATTTATTTTGAGGACTTGATACCGGGGAGCCAAGAGTCATAGGTTCAGCATAATTAGCATGACTAATATCTAAAAAAAAGTTTTTAAAAGTTATTTATAATAATTAAAGTCAAATAATTAAATAAAATAATACAGAAAAAAGCATATAATATTTATTAATGGGCCGTAGATTCCAATGAAAGTGTGTATAGCTAGAGCTTTCATGGACAAATTAACGATCTGATAAAAGTAAGAATATTTATTCAGGTTTCACTCAAAATGCTGTTACCCACAATTAAACGAGATTTCATGAATAGGTTTGTTAAAATCAAACTGAATGAAATATAGACTGCTTAAAATTCCTTGTAATTATGAAGTTAATAAAATCTGCAAGTGAGAATATTTTTCATCCACATTCCAATGCACTTCTGATCAATGATATAGAGAATGAAGTGTAAACAGGTTTGCTGCAGTGGCAAAAATAATTGTAAATGATAATTTAAAAAAAAATTTATTTACTATATTTTCCTGTATATAATCTGCAACAGTGTATTATCCACAAGACCTTTTTCAAGTAAAAGAAAAAAAAAGTGTCGCAAAATACGCAGCGACATATATTTGAATACTGTTGATAATGGGTGCAAAATAAAATAAAATAAAAAATATACAATGTGATTAAAAATATAATTAATTGTACAGAAAAGAAATATTATGCCACAGATCTGTTTGAATCCACCTCAACACAAAGTGTGATTATCTGAGACAAAAGCGTGACATCAATCAAAATTTAAGATTATAGTAAGACTTATCGAATTTTAGTTCTTAAAAGCTTTTAAGACAATGTTAAACATCTTTTAAAAATAAAATATATTTGTGTCATTGATAATTAAATAAAAAAAATGGATTATTTTTGAACTGTGCATTGGAAACATTTTTTCTTTTGTACTAGGTATGCCTTGTTTGTCATAATACATTAACGGGTTCGTTGCTATACTTTTTTTATTTTTTTTCCCAATAGCTTTTACTTTAAAATTAATTGTGTAACTTAAACGTTTTTTGTTCCACATGACAATATACAGATTTGAATGTTTACAGAGCGAAACTTCTCAAATCAAGACAGAATGCAAAATGACGTTAGATCATAGAAACTGTAGTATCGTTCCAAGGAACCAAACTCGTTCTTGAACATGAATGAGCAATACTTACTATAGTTAAAAATAAGTCAGCTGGATCATAGCACTATCTGTTATTTATTTTATTAAACACGACATTTCTTTCAAAACTTTAGTGTAAGCTTTTCTGATGAGGAAAATTTTTTTTTTTAATTTTTTTTATCAGATTATACACCAGATTATATACAGAAAAATACGGTACACAAGAGCAATATAGAACTATAGGGATATTTTACAGCATATTCTGTTTTTAGTGGTTGCACATAGATCTCAATTTCTGTTAGATTTTTCTCAAGTTTAATGATTTGCTTCCCTTTTACATACTTTGTTTTCTTCAATATAATGAATGTTATTACTAAATAAAAACATAGTCAATGTTGAGTAATTTAAAAAAATTATGCTTGCCAATGTCTTTTTGGATTTAAGGTATCTTGCAGTTTAGTATTATTACAAAATACAGCTTGTAGGAAAAAATCAAAGTCATATTGAGACCAAACATGAAAGAGAGGAGTTACCAAAAGGATGTTCCAAAATCAATTTGTATAATATTATAGAGAGAATTGAACTGGCAAAAATATATTTATATTAAAATAACTAATATGATTAAAATATTATAAAAATGTTTTAATTGATTATATTACAATAATTTTTAAATTTAATACAGCTTTATGACTGTTATGTTATTTTACAATCCCAAAAAATTTATTTGGTTGTATTCAATTAACGAATTACATTTCTTGAAGAAGATCCTTTATAATATTTGCATCAACAGAAAAAATATTATTGTTCTACCTTTTATAAGAGGTATAATTAAATGGTTTGCTAAGTAATTAGGATAATTATTAAGAAGCCTGATATTAAATGCTGCAAAATTATAATAAATTTGTGAATATATAAAATAAATTTTAAAATGAGTATCTTGTGTATTATAGCAACCTAATCGGCATTTCCATAATTTGTTTTCAAGTTATGTTCAATATTTTAAAAATGAGGCAAAAATAATTGTTCATAAAATTAGCTATCTTTCAGTTTTATATTCCAATCTAATTTCAATTCAATTCTTTAAACAGAATAAACTTAATGATAAAATTTTTAATATTTAATTTTATATAACTGTAAAAGAAATTATCAGAAATTTAATTTTATTTAAACAAGAATCATTCTAAAATGCCAGTTTGTAATTTTAATTATACTGTTATAAGGATTTTGAAAGAAAGGATTGGTTTATTAATAATTGAAGGTAATTTACAATCTATTTATTAAAAAAAAGATTACTTCGAGCATCTACATATTATAGTGACTTTCCTTCAATTAAATTTCACCAAAGAATAACAATTCTGCCGCATAAGAATTATATTAATTTGAAAGACTATAATAAGTAAATAACTAATTCTATAATATATATTCCTCAACAATCATATATAAAAAATAACTGCTTTCATCCTGTTTAAAGTATGAAAAAAGGAAATGTTATATCTGTTAATTAATTTAAGCTCTTATGATATCAAAAGAAATTAAATCACTTGAAGACTAAACAACAAAAATTTTTAAAAATTATCAGTATATAAAATCTTGTATTTATGACAAAATTTTTTTAATATCAAAACAGTTTTAAAAATTGCATCTGAATTATTTACTGCAATAAATTGTTTATTTTACAGAAGCTATTTTCATACATTTTTATTTAAAAACACTGTTTAACTGTTAGTACTTTAAATTCCTTTTATAAATACCACTTAACTCTCCTATTTTTACTTTCTTATGAGAAGTAATTTCATCTAGTAAAAACATTAAAGTAAATTTCACATACACAATTGAGTAATAAAGAATAGTAAAGCCATATATATAAAATACAATAAATCAGAAAAGCAAATTCATAAATTCAAATAGTTTCTCGTAGGTGCTGAAAATTCAAGTTTATACATGCAATTCTTAAATTTTAAAGAATATTATTTTATATTCATGTTTATAAATATGTAGTTATTTTATGGCATCTGTATATATATCCAATTTCCTTTTTCATAGATAATTTATATGAAAACTAAAATTCGAATAAAAGGTTAGATATTTAAAAGGAAATTCATGTGAAACATTAATATAATTAATTATTTTGGGTTAGGTCTGATATTACCATAAAAAATAAGGGATGTTGTACATGAATATTAATTAATCGCAAGTTGATAAGAGAGTAAAATTAAAAAATTTGAATGAAAATTCAACTTTTTATTTCTTTTGTGTCTTTAATTAGAAAAACACTTTTTCCAACTGAATATATTTTATGATGTATTCAAGTATAAGTTAAATACTCAATAGTAATTCTTTGTATAAAAGAAAAATCAGTTATAGTTTGTAAGGTTTTATTATTGAAATTATATTGAGGAATAATACTAAATTCATCTTGTGAAAAATTTAACTATGTTTGGTTTAAAAAAAAAAAATCAAATTTAGGTATATTTTATACATTAAAGTTAATAAGAATTTTTTGTAAGAAATTAAGATCATTGGGAAAGAAATTATGTAAATATACATTATTTAAGAATTTTTAACTGAGAAAAATCAATTGACTGTAAAATTTTTTTTACAAAATTTAATCAATTGTTAAAAAAAATAATAAAAAAATAAAATTAGTAAACAAAAATCAGTCTAAACTTAGATGCTGTATCTCTGGAGAATAAAGTAGGAAATTCCTAAAAGATAGAATAAAATTTTTTTAAAAATTCTTCTCATTAGGCGATTTTCAATGCTCAGTTACTAAAATTTATCCTACACTTTATTTCCTTGAAAAACCAGTTTCGTCAACCCATGAAAGATTCCTTTCGCTCCATTTAGATTTCCAAGAAAACTAAAGTGAAGAGATTTCTTGGAAAACGTCTAGCAAAATGTTATTGGATAGTACTTTTTAGAACATGTTATTTCCTTGGAACGTAACATTGATAAATAGTTATCCTAAAATAGCTGCTTTTGCCATCTTTAGTTTTAATTTCAGCTTGAAAATTTATAAAGATGGCAATATTTTGTTTCAGGACAGTAGCAAAAGTACTAAGAGCCATAAATATTCCAAAAATTTATTCATCAAAAATCTGACCAAGCAATAAGAATGCCTAATGCTGAAGAGGTCAAAGGAGCAACCACCAGTACCAGCAGAAGTAAAGAAAGCTGGGGCAGATCCATCAATATATATTTATACCCAATCAGTTTGAATAGTAAGCTAATTAGAAAATTATAATTCTAGCTGCATTGTTCTTTTCTATATTAAGTCATTTTTTGAAATATTTTTTATTTAGTATCAATCCATATAAAATGTAGTTTTTAAAATTCATAGGCTAGCAAATTTTCCTCAAACATTTAAAAATAAACACTATTTGATGGAAGAACTGGTAAGCAATGTTTGAGGTAAACTTAATAACTATAAATGATTCGGCTACTAAGCACTTTTGCTGATGCCTAAAAATAATGCCAACAATGTTTCTTTAACATTCATTCCAAGATCAACCATAAAGTTAAGGTCTTACCAAAGCTTATTGCACTCTTCAAAGCATAAGGTCTCATATTCAATCCTTGCTCCTCTTGAACAGTGGGGGAATAAATGTTGTGCTTTATCTGTATATCTATCGAGGTGAGTGCTTATAATTTTTATGGGCTTTCTTCCTTGCAGCATGTGAATATGGATCAAGATCAAAGACAAACCTTTCAGAAGGCAACTATATGAACTTTACAATAACCGAGTCTTATGCTATTCATCATCTGTTGACAATGTCAAAAAATACAGTTACAGACTTCATGGTAGCCTAGTGATAATACTGAACTTTTTAAAGTATTAGGATATTTGTTTAATATTTGCTTTAGTTAAAAAAGACATATCATATTCTATATACAAGCTTGTTTGTGTTTTCAAGGTTTGCTCTCTTGCAATAATAAATAGAAATCATTATTTGTTGAGAATAATCATATTCCTTAAAAAATACCATTATTCTACTGGAAAGGCAAACATGCAGTGAATGCTAAAAAAACACCTTACAACAGCATCCCACAATTAAGCTGTGCACTACATGAAGTCAAAAACATATAGACCCAAAACAGTCAAAGAAATTGAAACTTGATGTTCATAAATATAATGTTTTTCTGTAACATGCTGGGATAAGATATATATGGATATTGAGAAATCAATATAAACTCAAAATGATTTCTCATGTCAGCTTTAATTTTTTAAAATCAACTTCAAATCATTGTCTGATAAATTAAATGATATAAAAAGCTGGCTCCAGTGTGTATAATGATACTGTAAACAAGATTATTTTGCCCCAACTATCAGGTTGGGTGCTTGGGCATTTTACTAGTTTGCAACACATAAATATGACCAACTACTATCAGTAAGAAATCTAGAAGAAAAAAAAAAGGCCAATAATATATAGTAGGTATTACAGAAAGCTAACAGAGCATTCTACTGTCTATTAGTTATAATAAATAGGAACACATAAAGAAATGGGTAACACAATTTCGGATGAAAAATGTTACCAAAATGCACTCAAAAAGGTTTCTAATTTATATTAAAAAAAAAAAAAATGAAAATACAGAATAGAAGCTTAAATATTTTCAGTTTTTTAAAAAGAAACATACGTAAAATAACTATAAATCACATTAAAAATATTTTAAAGTGATAATTACACAAATACTTCCAAGCATTTTTAAATTACTTAAATAAATTCTTACTTTATTAATTCATTCATGAAAACAAATGAAGTAAATGTATAAAAGCATGTAGTCCTTCTGTTATCAAAAATCGATTTCTTTCTTTTAATCTTATTTAACTTTGATTAAATTTAGCAGTCTTATTTCCTATAAATCCAAAAAGTTTAATAAAATTACAGAGAAAAAATAGTAAGTTCACAAGCTAAAGAAATTTATGCTTACAATTAAGATAGGATAAAGTTACAATGTTATAACCTTATTAAAAAGTATTAACTTTTTCACTACAAAACAAATCTTAACTAATATTTTGCATACCTTATTAATAAAAACATTAATGAAAAAAAGATTGTTTTTCTATACACTATTAACTCTTAATATTATATAAAAACGCGAGTTGCAATTCATAAAATAAGAGCTATAATTACGATGAATGTAACGTATATTGATTTTAAATAAGGAAATTTAATTTCGAAGTATAAAATTTATAAGAAGTTTAGAGTTGTATTTTCTATGTTAATAAATGAATAAATTATAGATTCAATGATTTTTCCACCTACGCAATAATAAGAAAACATATTAATATTTTAAATGCGATTGCTAGCGATAAACTGAAATTTATATAAGCTTAAAAATAAAATAGCCGATTGAGGAAAAACATGTTAATTATAAAAAAAATTTTATTACCTCTTGATCTGATATCTGTTTGAGTATATGGAGAAAACATAATTTCAAAAGGCAGAATATTAACCAGCAAATAAAAAATTTTAAATAATTAAAACGACTTCGTCTCAAAATATGGTACAAATCACGTTTGTATACTTAATTTCAATTTGTTTCCCTCTCTGCCTCTTCCCATCCAATGCTAGTAAAAATCAGTTACTTCATTTGATATCAGAAAATTGTTGACAGTTAAAAAATAAACCAATATCTAAATTGGGATTTTAATTTAGAAAAATACGTGCTTGAAAATTAATTAAACATATAAGAATCTAAATAATTAATATATTTATGATTATCAAAGCTTCTTAATTTAGTAAATTTAATATAAACTAGGTTTATAAACTTTTTTGATCATAGTATTTATTTAGTTTTTTAAAAATGTTTTCTTCAAAAATGGCAACGAATAACAGAAACTGTCAAGCAGATGCATTCTGGGGAAAACTGAATGCTTTTTCGGGTCGACGGAATCTACAATCGCTAATCAACTCTCTTTGAATTCTGTTTATTTATAATGAATTTTTAACTTTAATTAAATATTTTTTCAGAATTTTATCGTACAAATTTTAATATTGTTTTGATTAATTTTTATATTATATTTTTTAGTTTGTAATGGGTAAATTTACATTATTATTGATAAATCAAGTGAAATTATATTATTTTGCAATAAATATTTCTATAAAATAAGAAAATTTAAGCTGCAATCATAGGTCTTTCATCTTCACGATTAAGCAATTCTGATCAGCTGAATGATGGAGAATTAATACAAAAGCAGGTACTGTAAATATTTTTGCCTTATATAAAATTTATTTTTATATTAACTTTCATTATTCCTTCTTTTTTTGTAATATTTGTGTTTATATGATATATATGTCGTCCATTCGTCTTATAACATTTCATAATTTTATATTTTTATTTGATATTAAGATTTATGATTAAAATAATTCTTTAAAGTAAAAAAATTTTGAAATTTATTATTTTACATTTTTTTTTTTTTTTAAAGTTTCGACGCCTCTAAATTTAAGAATACGTTTTTAACTTTTTTCATGCCTATTTACTACAATATGTTTTTAATTTCATTAAAAAATATATACATAATATCAGGCAAAATAGTTGAGTTTCACTTTCAACAGCCTCTTTTTCCTGAACATTAAATTAACAAGCTGCCAATAATTGATTAAAATTGTATTTTAATTCTTGGAAAAATAGGATTGATTATTTTGTATTGTTATTGTTTAAGTTTTGAGCTTATTGATTGTTTTATTATATAGTGTTAGGAATTAAGGGGATTATTATAATTTCATTAATTTTAAATATATAGTATGAGAATGGAATTATTATTTTTCTTATTGACCTCAGAGCACAATTTTACTAACATGAATTTCAAGAAATGTACCATATTAAAGAAAGGTTATAATTATTGAAGTAAAACAGTATTATACATAGCAACTAGTAAAAATTAATTAAATATAGAACAATCTAAAAATTTGGAATCAAGTCATAATTATTTTTCCAATTTCAGAAATGAGGAATTTATATCACACATAGTTTCTCAGGTATACAAGATGCATTGCTATTTTTGATTGCTTACAACTTTTTTTGTCATGATTGAAAGTTTACAATAAAAACTTATGACCTAAAAAATTATATTAATCAATTGCATTTGATATAATATATAGTTATTAAAAGAAAAGCAAAATACTGCAAAATGGAAATGAAATTAAACAAGTAAAAGTTTTCCATATTACACAGACTTTTTTGGGTTTTTCAAATGTTTTATTGAGATATAAATTATCGTTTGTTTAAAATTGTATACATGATAAGTATCTGATAGTGTTATTTAAAATATAATTTCCTATTTTATATTTATTTTTATAACCATTATTTTAAAATCAAAGTGTTACCTACTTTTTATATAAGTAATTTCATAATTACTAAAACTAATTGCAAAAAAAAGATAATGTATTTTACATATAGATATAAAGTAATTAAATAAATACTCTTAATGTGTGAAAAATTATAATTTTAAATTATTTGTATTATATATATAACTAACATTTTATTACACATAAAAATGCATTGAACATGAGATATCTTAATTTATTTGCGCAAAGTATTTTTGCATTTTTTTTTAAATTGTGGGATGTTTTAAAATAAAGTACTCTTTTGATAGTTTCAATTTTTTATAAACATTTTTATATTAAGGTAAGCATCCATTACAACAATGATTATATATTTTCCTAATAAAATCTTACTTCGAAGACCATATATATTTCTTAAAATTATTATCTCAAATTCTCTATCAAATGAAGACTAATATAGTAGAATCTATTTGCTTTTATCTTATCGATATTTCTGCATATTATTTTAAGATATTTGTGTTAACACTATTTATAAACACAATTTTGTGTTTATAAATAGTGTTAACAATCTTGTGTTTATTTTTATTAAATTTGTTTTTATGATTTTTACAGTAAATATTATTAAAGAGTAAATTTAATTTGATTTAATCTACAGAAATTATTTCAACTATACATACCTAAATAACCTAATGTGCAAAAAGTCAAAACTTGCTTCTATCTAGCAATAAATAAATTCAACCTAGATAATCTAAAGATATTTACTTAATTTGTAAAATTTCCCTTTTTATATTAAATGAAAGTAAATTAGTGGGCTTTGAGAAATTTTACTTCAAGTTACTAGGCTGTTAATTTACAAATACTTTATTGGAAGAAATATTTTTAAAGAATTTATTTACATTTATGTAAAAATATTCATGTCTCCAGTTTATTTAAGTCTCCAGCAATATAATGAGATTAGATTTGTTAAGTTATAGAATATTAATTTTTTAAATTATGTCATTAGATATTAGTATATTCAATTAAAGATAAATTGCTAATTTAAAATGCTATATTCAAGATACTTATTTTCATATAAAAGTTTTTAAAATAGCAATTTTTTTTTTTAACAGTCATGAAATTCTAAATTAAATTGTGATTTCATGAGGATATTCTTCTTTTCTTCACAAAAAAATTTTAATTGGAAAGAAAAGCACTGTTTTAAAATTAAACTTATTTCATAATGATGTTTATTGTTAGAGTTCCATGATGATGTTATTCACTTTTTATTATTAGTTTTGCATTAGGGAATTTTCGTAATAAAAAAATAAAAGTATTAACATCTTGTTTGTGTTTAATTTTAAAATAAATTAGCTTTTATATTAGTTGTTCTACAATACATGATAGGAATGAAGAAAAAGATATTACTACAATGCTATTTTCTTCATGGCATACTGGTAATTAAATGCTTAGTACTGTTTTTTAGTTACACTGTTTATGGATTTGATTTCTATCTTGGGGATGAATATTTTTACGGATTGCGAAGATACTTTAAAAAATAAATTTTGATAGAATTAACACATATGGTTACGAATTTCATCATATATTTGTCTACATACAGCTATGCATATCATCTACAATTATTTATCTTGAAACTACTATATCTGTTTCATATTATAAATATGTAGTAAAACCAATGATAATTCTTATGACCCTTCAAATTTTTCCCATTGCATTATGAGCTTAAGTTGCAAATATGCTAAAATAGTAAAATTGATATGCAAGTCTCACATCTATTTCATGGTTTTGTATACATAAATATCTAAAACTCAATGTATATTTTAAGTACTCAGTTAGTCCTTCACTGTGTACTTACTATGTTTTTATTAATATATAAAACTTTCTTAACTCATATATATATATAATTTTATACAAATTATGTTACAATGACTACATAATAACATATGAAATGATTTTCTGAGTCATGTTACTATGTAGTCATTGTAAATATAATTTGCATAAAAAATAAATATATAAATAAAAATATTGTATTTACATACAGTGATATATGTATAATATATATATATATATATATATATATATATATATATATATATATATATATATATATATATATATATGTATATATATATATATATATATATATATATATATATATATATATATATATGTGTGTGTGTGTGTTCAATATATGTGTTTATACTTAGTGATTATATATATATATATATATATATATATATATATATATATATATATATATATATATATAATCACTAAGTATAAACACATATATTGAAGTTTTTTGTTTATTTGAATAAAATTGTACATAAACTGAATACTAGGTAAAGTGCTTTAATATTATTGTAATTTACTATATACTCTTTTCATTTAACTGCCATTAATTTTATATTTATTAAGCAAGGATTTATGGAATTATACATTTGCATTTGTGATCAAAATAATATTAAAGTTTCAATAGTAAAAATATTTTCCCTTTTTAAAAAATCTGTTTCTAAAAATAGGAATTAAATTTGATTTTCAAATAAATTCTCATTAATTAATTCAAATAGTTTTTTTTTTATTTGCGAGTTTTCATTTTTTTTTCTCAAAATGTTTTGGGAAGAATAACAAAATTTATTTAATTCATTTGGTTAAACAAGTAGTTAATGATTAACTAACTGTTAATTGCATTACTGTCTCTTTATTGAATGCAAAAATAGTGTTAACATATTATAATGCATATAATGCATTTCTTACAATGAAAGTTTATTCATTATTCCCAATTTGAATAATTCCATTTATTATCCATTATGTGTTTAATTTGTTGAAATATATATATAAATTGATTTAGTTTTAAAAAATTTTATTAATTTGAATTTTGTTGGAAAATTTAAAGTTCATCTTTATTTTACTTATAAGTTTAAGTTAATTTTAAATACTTGTATTGTTAAATTACTGGTTGAGTGCAATTTTTTAAACATTCATTTCAACAAAGAGTTTGTGATATTTTCATTCATGAATTTTAAGAATATTAGTTATATGTTTTTCAAATTAATTTATGTTGAATGATATATTTTGATATTTTAATTTATACACGATTTAAATGAATTTCTGATAATTGAAATCAATATTACCCGTATTAATCCTGGGAAAAATTTGTATTTGTATTCTAAGAATTCATTCTATGAAAACTGAAGCTACGTAAATCCTAATTTAATCATTTCACTTTTCCGAAAGTTATAGGAAGAAAATAATAAGTAGCAGTTTGTAGTTGATACTGAGAAAATAACGGTAAAAATAAATAAATAAATAAATATAGTAATATTTTTAAGTAAGCATATAATAGTATATTTTTTAATGTGTTCATTTAGTAATTCTTATATTTTCCGATATTTTACTTAATTTTCGTATTTATTTCGTCACTGTTTTATTTAAGGTAATTTTGTTTACTGTTAAACTTTACTTTCGTGAGCAATATATTTTTCTCAATGTAAATTTCAGTCTGCATGAAGGAAAGTTCGAAAACTTTGTTTCTGTCCGCATTAATGGGATTTAAATGTAATTGCATCTTTCGGTAGCGTAAAATGTTCTCGTAATATTGTGAATTGTGTAAGTCATTTCTCAAAATTTACTGTTGCCGTAATATTGTTAATAAGTTAACTTTTCTAGGGAATTTTGATATTATAATACATTATTTTTTTATATTTGCATCGTGTAAAATATTTACTTGAAATATGATTTTACTGAAGCAGTCAAAGGTACTGAATAAAATGTTTCTGCTCGACAAAAGAAGTGGATGTAAATTTGTGACAATTTCTCTACATATTCGCAAGAAAAATTCTTTTTGTTCAAGCGCCTTATCATTTGTTTTCCTGCTGTTAATATCCATTTGAAAGAAAACAAACTTTACATTTTACTTCCACTTTTAAAAATTTTCTTTCAAGGCAAACTTGTCTTTAAATTGTATACATCTGATTTTGATATAAATTTATGGAGAGCAAAGTATGATATAACTTCTATGGATATATAGTCAAGAATTCGAGTGAAAGTTGGCAACTCATAATATATGAAAAATCTTCTTGGAACTAATAAAACGCGGTAAATGTTAAAATACTTGACAACATTTTTTGATTTTTAAGTTATCCTCTACGCTATATTCTATTTTCTCGTATTTGGCTCATCGTGGTTTAAGAAAACTGTTCTTTTTGGACTAGAAGATCATGGTTCGATTTTAGTCCCAGTTTAACAACGTGAGATAATGTTGTGTGATCGATGTCTTGGGAGTTTAATATTTCCTCCTTTGCGTGACATGAATACGGTCAGTTATCGATGGAAATTTTTCCTAAAATGTTCTGCTTTCGGGATTTATTTGTCTTTCAATAACCTTCGATTGCTAGGTTATCTATTTCACTGTGGCAATTCTTCCATATTGGTTCACCGTTAATTAATTTACTTAATAACCGTCTTCAGAGTTTGAAGTTCTGGATTACGCCTCGGTCCTTGTTTAATAAAAAAACAAAACTTGTTGACAAAAAAAGAAATAAACGCGAAAGCGAACGAAAATTTTGAACTAGGGTGGACTATGATGGTTCGGAAGTTTACTTCTCCGATAAACGTCCGATATCAAAGAATTTTCGGAAAACAAAGTCTACGTTTTTCCTAAAATGGAATACTCATTAAAATTTTAAATGACTAATTCGGAAATTATTGAATTGTACAAGTTCTCAATAAATTGGGCGGTTATAACTGGAAAAGTGGTTCGAAAATTATAAGCTACAAATTTCGATGATGAATATAAATTTCGATGTTTGCTACTATTTTAGCCTCATAGTCCCGTTATTAAATTCGTGTAATCTGATAGAAATGCTGATTTTATAGAATTGCTTTTTCCTATCGGTTTTTCCAAGACCTCAGAAATGTGTGAATTCTGGGGAAAAAAAAAAAAGATGACTTCTTGCCCAGAATTCATAAATTTTAATTTATCTTCGACCTAATACCATGAATAATGAAAAAGCTACATTTTTTTTTTCCATTTTCCCTAGCGAATTAAAGAAATAATGCATTTTCTTTTTATGCACTATACAATGACTTAGATACAGTTAAGAGACAAAGTTGTTTTAGTGCTTCATACACTTAAAGTTGTTATTCATTTTTGTTTATCGAATTGGCACATTATATTTAGCACAAAAAAATTTTTTTTTCTTGAAATGTGTTTCCCAGTTTTAATATTTTTCTGGGATTTTTAAAACGGTACTAAAAATAAAATCTATTGTAATCAAATAAAAATAAGTATTTTATTTGAAAATATTTGAAGATTTCATGTTTTTTAATTATAGAAATTATCTGATGCTATTTCCTTAAAAGTCCTATTTACTGTTTCCGCTGTAAAGTTTTGCAATGAAAATATTCTTCCTTTTCCCGAAAAATAAATTCAGATAACCAAAATGAGCTTCATGTTGAAAGTGTTATCTCTAAGTTTTTATTTTCCTCTTTTTGAAATCATTCGATTTTAATTGTAAAAAAATGAAGTTACTTATTTGGTTGAAAATAAAATTTGTGCTGCATATATTTTTCCCCAATGTTGAAAGCGAAGAATATCATGCAAGGATATTAGTTTTTTAAGCATAACGTAATTAATTTAACAAATTTATTTAAAAAAAAAAACAAAAAGCGCGTTTAACAGCTTTTTAATTCTTTTACCATACAACTGTAGTCACCTCTAAATTAGTTTTAAATAAAATGCATTTAATTTTTGAAAAAAAAGTAAGAATTTAATTAAATTCTAAAAGTATGAAAAATTAAGAATGAAATAAAAATCGAAAGAACATCTTGTTTTTTTATATAATTGAAATTAACATTTTGTCAGTTTTAGATATTTTATAACTTAACCTATGCGCAACTTTTTCTGTGATATTTCTTAAAGAATGTATTCAGATCTTCTCTATACATAGAATTTTATCATATAATTACAATTCTTATTAAGATATTATGTAGAATTGTACTAAAATTTGCTACAAATTAAAGTAAAACCTATCATAATCATGTTAAATGATAATTAAAATACGTAACTTTTATATTTATTAGAGAAGTAGCGGAAGAAAACGAATATTGGAAAAAAGAAATTGATTATTTTAAGTAGTGCATTTATTTGTCTGCGGTTTAGAGATTCTAATGTTCAATGAAGACAAGATTTCAACTATATATTTCCATATGATTTCATCATGTCGTTAAGATAAGAAGATTATAGAATTTTAATTCTTATATATGTTTTTTTTTTTTTTTTTTTTACAGTTTTATGTGTAAATAAAATATGATTTGATATGTTAATTTAAAAGTTTTATATTTTTGACTGGTCAGTGTACTGTCTAGTATTTTAAATGGATAATTTCTGTACAGAAATATATAGTTTCTTGCGCAAAGATAATTTAAACTATAGAGTATTGATTCAAGCTATCTTTTAGTTAGAGATTTTGCTTAACTTTAGAGCCAAATTATTTTTCTAATTTGACTAAAATTATATATGTCACACATTTTCCATGAAATAGTTCACATGAAATGATTAAAATTTTGTGTACAGAAAAATAGTACGTAAACGAATTACATTTTAAACTATTTACGAATACGATTTATCTAAAAAAAACTAAAATCGGGAAAAAATTAAAAGAGCCAATGCCATTTTTATCGTGAACCTTTATGTTCTTAAAAACTTGTTAGGGCAAATCTTAGGAAATTTTTCTTAATGTTTGATTAAGTGCAATTTAAAAAAGAAAATAAAGTGTATTAATTGTCATAAGTTCTAAACACTTGTGAGACCAAGAATCAATTTCATATATAGAGGAAAAACGAACATTTGAGGTGAGAGAATTTAAAAGTCGCTGTGAAACATGGTTGCTTGTTATTTGATTGTGTTAATTAGTGAAGTCGTTGATCGTATTTAACTAATTATATAATACTAGAATATTTCTAAAATGTTTTTCAAAATTATTTATGCAATTATACATAAAACTGTTCCTGAATGATTTGAAATTCATACTAGTTTTTGATATCTATATGGTTTTAAGCAGTTTGGAAAATATTTACTATTATTTTATTATTTAAATATAATAGAGTTTGGAAAATATTATTCTTAAAAAAGAAGTTGCAAGTGTGATTGGAAAAATTCATTCATTTATAAAAGCTTCTTAACTGCGAAGCAGTAATTTGCTATAAAAATTTCTTCATGTGTATTTCGGTTTCAGTTCTCATCAAATATTTGTTCTCTTTCTTCATTCAATACAATGTAAAAATGATTCCTTGAGATATGTTGTTTTCAGATATTTGATGTACCATTAGATACGCATTCCTTTGACTTAAGTCACCATGTCTTCAATTTATCACACGCATACTTATTAGACGTTTGAGTGAGCACGAAAAATGTAAATTCTGATTCTAAATGTTTTGGACAACCGCAATTCTGCCATATACGACAACATAATGTAAAATAACCAGTTGTATTGCATTGAAACTCTAAAAGGTTTTTGTTTGCGTTTAGCGATATTATAAATTCTAAAGTGATTATTTTGAAATCTATTTTATATTGTATAAAGTAGTTTTTACTATTAAGATTTTGTATTTATTTAATATATAATTTTTTTGAGAAAATTTTGTCTTCGTGTATTGGTACATAACATGAATATATTTTTTCCTAATGTGTTTGCTTTTGTGAAAAAAGTTTAGTGGAGTAAAATATCTCTCAAAAGAAGAAATTTAGAAAAATAGCTCTTATCCTGACAAAAACAAGAAGGATTTAGATCTTAAGTCATCAATTTTTTTCATCATTGAGAAATTGTTAAATCTATTTTTTATAGCGAAAATTGCAATCACCCTTTATTCCTGGAGAATTTTTAGTCATGGACAATTTATTAAGAAAAACCTTGTGTTGGGAAACAGAGTCCTAAAAATTTTCATATTATCAAATTACGTCTCCCCAATATGGCCAGAGAAAAAACTGCACACATACCTCAGAGGTTCCTCAAAATTACAAGTAACTATCATTGCTAAAATGAATCTAGTGGCTGAAAATTGTTACTTATAAGTAGGTTTGATCTTGGCTCATCAAAAAAGATCGCCAATGAAATCTTGGTGTGTGTCCTTTTTTGTGTTTGACATCCTTCTTTTCTGATATGTTGAAAAGTAAAGTGTAGGGCTTGATGTCAACTTTGTTGATTGTTTGTAATTCTAAATTACAAGACAGACTTCGGATGGGACTTGCAATTTCAGATTATAGACACCTCTAGTAACCAAATGTGTAGGAAGCGGATTGTAAATAAGCGCCACTATGTGAAACCTTATTGAACATCGTAAGTCACATCCTAAATTCTTTTCAAATGAGCACACTCCTAGGACAAAAATTGCATTGTATTATTGTGTTTTTTGAAAGCTTCCTGCTTTGATTTTTATTGATTATAATCAAGCATTATGTGTTTAAATAAAGATATTGTAATGTATATCCTTTGGATTTTCGTTTTAGCATTTTAATTTTTTCCGAGTATAAAATTATACTTTTCATTGCATTTTTTCTGGTACTGTAAGCATGAATTAAATGTCTAGCAAATTCATAATTTTTAAACATTAATTTTAATTGCCAAAAAGGACAAATTTATTGAAAAGGATTTCTCAAAGCTTATTGATGAAAGAGCTCCCTTTTAAAATGCAAAAATTTAACTGTATTCTATAAGAGATAAGCCGCACTGCATTTTTATATTAGTGGAAGCTTATTTTTGTCGAGCTGATTACTTAAATATTTTCCTTACGATTCAAACATTTATTTTACTTTGTACTGATAATCATTCCGAAAAGTAACGTACGATGGATATTTTAGAAGCTATTCTTGCAATGTCTTTTAAGAGTTTTTAGGTTATTAGACTTGTATCAAATTATTTAAATGATTAATCTTAAGTTGAATTTTTTAAGTTAGATATGGATGTTCATGTTATTGAAATATATGAATATAACTATATAGTTAGTTGAATTTTTTTGTTGAAATTCAAGTTTTTCTAAATATTGAGGAACTTGGAGTTTTGGAATGGGAAGTCCTTAATTCAAATCCAGCCATTGTTGAAAAATGAGAGTAACATTGCGCCTCTTCTTTTTGAATTCGCGTCTGTTGGTAAGGAAGCTTGACAATATGATCGGTTTTTCTCTTGTGTCACTTGGAAGAGTGTCCCGGAAAGTCGGACCCTTTCGGTTGGTAAATCACTTCATTAAAGCTTTTCTGCCTCTATGCTGTGCTGTATATCAAATCATTTTTAAAATTCATGTGCCATAATGTCCTGTTGTTGTTGCATGCTCCCTTTGGCCAGCAGTGCTAGATCTGGTCCATAACATTAAACACCACCAAAAAATCTAGGGCCATCAAATGATCGTTGTATGAACCTTGCTTGGATAGCAACAGGCACTCAAGGATGTGTTCTGGCGTAGCTTATTTAGCGAAACAATTGTAACAGGTCTCGATATTTTTGGAGCTTTCAAAAAATTTTAATGATCTGAGGTGACCACTTCGAAAGCGGTCGAAAGTATTTTATCTCTGTCTTTTAAAGTCGTAAGATAGAAAGCTCCCGGACATGAAAACTGTAACCTTTGGTGCTATGGAGGGAAAATTCATGTGGTCTTAAGCATTTTTACTCTTGAAAAGATCTAAATAAAGGCGCGGTTCTATCTTAATATATGCCCTGCATGGCACTACGTAAAAGTTTATATTGTAATAATTTGAATTTTTTTTTTTTTACTATATTTAAATTTTTTTAAAATTAGTTACCATCTTCAAATGCTATTTTTTTTTATAAAAGCCAATTTTATTGAAATAAAGCAAATATTTTTATATTATATCATATATGGCTTGCTATCAAATCTCTCAAAGTTGAATACATTACTTGGATACAAATTCTTCCTTTCGAATCTAAAGGCGTTTAATTTCATTTTTAAATTTCGTAGTTGAAAAAGTTTTCACGCCAACTCTACTATCTCATTTTTAATCCTTTTTTCGTTGTAGCAAAAGGCGTTGCTCCGCATGCCAACTGTGTTACTGCAGATATAAAAGAAGCTGGTAAACAACAGATTAAAAGGTGAAAAAAAAATTCCTTTTATATTTTACCCCAAAGTCACCGTTATCGCAGCACCCAAAAGCCGGTTTTATCTGTCGGTCTACAGTTGTGTTGTGCTATCCTTAATAACTTCTCGGGTTTTCCTGTGGAATCTTCGTGCCCTACGGGGGACATTTCCTTCCTATTGGGAATCCCATCCCGAGCTGACTTAACGCCTCATTTCGTACCGGCGCGCCTTGTTTAGAAGAGATATAATGTATTTATTGTTTATCTCGGCATAAACGCTCCAGTGCTTTTTGTGACTTTTTCTTTTCTTTTTATGGTACTTCAGTTTATTTATTTTCTTTACTTACGAATTCAACGCTGTATCTAGGATATGATATATTTCTTTAAGTCGATTGTACTTTTTGAGTCAACCGCATTTCTAAGCTTTTGTTTTCTTATCTTTATAAAGTATTTTTTCGAGATGCTAGGAGAGCGTTAAAGCATCAATTTTCCCCCGCTATTGTATATGCTTATTTATATTTTATTATTTCTATACTGTTGTGGTTGTGCCAGGGCTTCTCTTTATATTGCCCTTGAGATAAAGAGCTGGAAGATTTTGTCGTAATTTACTATCAGAGCTAAAAAATTAGTTGGATTTTTAATTAATTTAATAATTTGATTTTTTTTTTTACCAGGGTCATGATCATTCAGTATTTTCTGGAGGAGATAGTGGTCAATTAATGTTTCTTTATTTATTTAAATACATCCCAAAAACTTAACTTTCAAAAAAATTATTGAAAGAAAAAAAAAGTTTTTTCAAATTTTTAAGTTTTAGAATCTTAGACTACCCTGACATTGTTGAAGCTATATTTTATATCAAAATTTATTGGTTTCAAATATTCAACAAAAAGTGCACAATTATTTAAAGTATTGAGATTATTATTATATATTTATGTATCTGAATATATTGTTCGCACTCGCACCTTTTCCATGAAAATCATCGTCGGCGATTGCATTTATATCTTTTAAATTGGTAAGTCTTGTTTGAACGCTTAAATTGTTAAGATTGAAACATTTAAAACTAAATTGCTAATTTCTAAAGTTATTATGTATTAATTATACCTGAAGACAGCGTCTCACAATAAAATACTATATATAATTTTTACACTGGATCACAGAGCAATTGCACCAATTATGTATATTGTTTTTTTAATGAGATTTTCTGTGTAAGATCAAGTCGTCTCTCAAAGAAAAGTGTTATAAAATTCTGCATCTGCAGTGACGAATTATGTCTTTATAAACACTCTACTGTAATTTTTTGACAGTTTATCCATAAATTATAGCAGTATAGATTACAGCAAGATTGATTATAGCAAAATATAATTATCCTGATATATTCAAAATAGATTGGGGATTTTCATTTGAATAATTATCACAGAACATAATTCTAATTATTTGATCTGACGGAAAATATTATAATAAGAATATCTTCTGTGTGAAAAAAATATTAAGTAGTTGATAGTGAACAATATCTTAAAGGTCCTTAGTTTTTTTTTTTTTTTTCTTTTTAAATCTTTTTGACTAAATTTTATTAATGTATTGTTATTGATGATACGATAATGAATTCCATATCAAAATTTTCAGGAATACGTTAAATATCATATTTGAAAAAGAATAAATAGTTAAGATATGTGGACAGTTTAAGCCACAATGTGCCATCAACCTTTTTGGGTGGAGTTGAAAGTTGGCTTCTGTAGAACTTCACTGTTATCTCTCTGCTATAGCAATGGCAACAATAATATAAGTTATACACAGAAGTTGCAACATACGTGACGTTTCGCATTAATGAACTCACTTCGCTCAGTCCGTGCAAAAAATCATAAATCGGTGCATTGCTGATTATTTAAATTCATTTGAGTTTTTCACTATATAAATTTCACTGGCAAGAAATCTTTTTCATTGCATTTCCTTGCAGGATGCTTGAAATATTTCATAATTTGGGGCCCATCACATCCATTCTCATGCCAATCATGAAGTCGTAATCTGGTGTCGTTTATTATTAGAATTTTTTTCTCTGAATTACGTACTGTGGAAAAGTATGATCACACTGTGCATTTATGATGAAGCTTTGGTATTCGGTCTCTTTATAGTTAGTCCTCTTCCCCTTCCGGCTTTTCATATTTTGTGATGTTTGAGTTATAAGGTGTCGCATTCTTTTATTCATATTCTTTTATTTAAAAAATTGTGTGTTAAAAATCGTGATTAGAATGTTTAAAAATTTGTAACGTATATCTGTGACGTAACTTTGTTTTTGCTTACTTTATTTTATTTATTTATTTATTCATTTATTTTTGTTTTTCATGAAATATAACTTTTATTCATGTATGGGCGAAATAAAGTGTTAATTATTTTTTATTTTGATAAACATTTTTTTTTTTGTATGCAGATATAATAAATGTTGAGAATTTTTACATTTTTGCAACATTATTTATTTTGCTCATAAAACTTATTCGTTGTTTTTTCTGTATTTTATTTGATTCAGCTTTTTGATGAGAATTTTTGCGGGATAAAAAAAATTATCTTTTTTTTTATCCCACAAAAATTCTTATATATATATATATATATATATATATATATATATATATATATATATATATTTAACCGATCCAGGAGAACAAAATGAAACTGTTACACTGGAGATAAGTGGGAAATGTGCTGAAATTTAAATTTTGAGTAAAATGGGAAGCATTATCATTTATAAATAATAAGTGCAGGTTGGGTTAACTACTGTAGCATTGTAACTTTGATGCAGTTTACCATGAGAGCATCGGTGTACTAATGTGTGGAAATGTTAACGCACACTATTTTTCTGTACGAATTCATGGTTTGAGCATAGGGGGTTAAATGGTAGAATAATCAATCACGAATAATCTGATTTTTTTTACCTAGTTAGAAACCATCGTGTTAATATAGTTAATAAGCGTTAAACATTTGTGCATAGCTTTTACCCTGAAGAATCTCGAAATATAGGGAAAACGAAAATAATCTGATTTGAATTTTGTTATCTTTGAATTCAATCAAATTTTTGAAGAGATGAATATCGATTGCGAAAATATCATCTTGTACCTGTGCCTTTTCAGGTGTTTTTATTAAAAATTTGTCCATATCTACAATTGAGTTAAATTTCTAGTGGAATGATTCCGCTATTTTGATGTTTGTTGCCTTTAATAGTAAAGGGGAAAAAATGAAATAAAGTGCTTAAGGGCATTATATTGGAGCTTTATGTTGATCGAATATATTTAATCAGTTCTATTGATTTTATTTTCTATTGGTTTATTAAAAATTTAACTACATTTTAGATTAATTCCACGCAGAGACAATGTCACAAAAAAGAGAATTAAAACGAGTATCAGGGATAATTTTCATGAGGAATCTATTTAATTCCAAAAAAGCACTGCCATTGTTCCGCATTAGGACTTTAATTGTAGTTAAAAAAATATTTTGGATTTGTGAATATTTATAATGTTCGAAATTATTAAATTTCAATTTTACAATAATTCGGCTATCGGGATTTTTTTTTTTTTAGTAATTACTTCGACTTTAATTTTTCCATAATCCACGTTCATAAATACCAGAAAATCCAATGGCTTAAAAATACTTATTTATTTTAAGCAAAGGAAATAAATGTTATGTTTGCAATTTTATTGTTTTGCTACACAATCCAATTCTTATATTTCGTTAAATTACCAGTTTTTTTTTTGTTTGTTTAATTTAATTTATTTTTATTACAAAAATAAAAGATAAACTGTACCCATATTAAGAAAAACCAAGGAAAACAATGAAGGGTATGTTTAACGGGTCCATGATGTATGTGAGACGTTAGCCGTTTTAAATGATTAAAATGAAATGGTAAAACAACATGTTTACACAAATAAAAGTTATATGTCTGCTATTATCTTCTCATGCTTTCTATATTTTAAGACACAGTTTATAGAACTTCTTACGTTTAGAGAAAGAAAAAAAAATGCACTTCATCTTATTGAAGAAAAATTCAAAACTATTAAAAAAATTGGAAAAAAATAAAAACGCTTATTACATCGTAAATTTCGAAAATCGATAAATTTGAGTACTGTGGCAATTCTGTTAAACTGTGGGCTTAATGGTATCAATAAATGGGAATGATTTTCATAAATGTCACATAATATGTTATTCTTAAAGTTTACTAGACATTAATCGAGATTTTCATTCCAGAACTGGTTCAAAGGCATGGCGGAATTCACAGTTTTTATAAAGACATAAAACTAGTGACATATTAGTTATGCTTTTAAATATGTCGACAATAAAAATTGCGGCCTGGATTAAATCCGGTAAAGTTTGCTTTCAGTTGTGGTGCAAAATGTTGAAATCATTCAAATTCTTTTTCTAAAGGTAATTTTTAATATCAATGAAACAAGATGCCGATTTATTTTCGGAGAATGATTCCGCTTTGTGAATGACGTCTTTTAGTTTCATAAAATCGATTGTTTGGAAATTTTTTTTCGTCATAGTAAGATATATGTTGGAAATAAGTTCTATGTTTGCGAGTGTGTGTTGAAGCAAGACAAAAATTGCTTATCATGAATTTGTGTACATGTTCATTAAACTATCGTAGAATTAAAAAAAAAAGATGTGAAAGAATTTTTTTTTTTTTACATATTGAAATAATTTTGTGTGTTTAATTATAATATACCTATTATTATATTTGATTTATTTGTAGAATCCTCAAATGTACGTTTTGAAAATGCTTTTTTTATGCAGTTATTTTGCAGTAATATATCTTTACATCAGTACACAAGAGATGTGGCTTATCTTCAAATAAAAATTATTTAACTTCCCTTTGAAACCTAAGCTGGAATTAAATAGTTAAAGCTGTAGTCTTTATCTAAAAATATTCGTAGATTCGATTCCCATATCAATCATACATGTTTGTAATTGTTAAAAATGCATTTAAAATGTAAAAAATTAAAAAAAAAATCGATTGTTAAATGTATAAAGTACAACTGAATGCAGAAAGAAGGAAAGTTGAAGGAAAAAAATCAATTATCCTTATCGAATTAATTCTAGTATGCACAAATGTAACCATAAAAGCAACAACTGAATCAACTCTCTTTAAAATTTCATTAGATGTTCTCTAAAATATACTATTTAACGATAATTTTTTAATTATTAAATATAAGAAACAAGAAGGAAATGTATGTCACATAAGAAGGAAAAGCTCTTTGCTTACTTGCTACATCGATATAATTTCGCCGTAATGTTTCTTCCCTCTCCCCCCCCTATGTGCAATCTTTACACCCTTTATTTGTTAAATCAGTGTTTTCATTTATTTTCTTGTTTCAGTATTCAGTTATATTCCATATTTCCGATTCCATTTTTTTTTACATAATTCCAATCTTTAGTAATCTAATTTTACTCAATTTATTCAAATTAAAAAAGGAGAGCTGTAAAATAATTAGTATTATAAATAAGTGCACTTTTGAGGATAAATGAGTAATGAGAATAACTTCAAAGCGAAAATGTTTCATTAGATTCGATTCTTATCTTATTTGTCACAAAAACTTCCAAACCTCACGCATTGATAAATTTTCAATTTTTTTTTAAATTCTTTTCTTGAACATCATTAAATACATCTAATTGTATCTCGCTTGATAATGAAGTGGATTGAATGTAGGTTAATGATGAAATGGTCAGATGAATTTCTTTGAGTATAATGAGTTGTGCTGAATGACCTAATGAACGTAAAACAAGTCACGTGCTTTCTTATTTTTTGCTGCCATTTCAAAAGCAACATCAAAGATTCTGTAAAACTTTTTATTGCTATTTTTCATGTAAATGCTGTCGATTTTGGTGAAATGTATATCTGATGTTGATTATTTGCGGCTCCAATCATTGTATTTACTCTCAACGTGTGGAAGTTTGCTTAAATTTTTTGGTGCACTTTTGAAAAAATGCTTTGCATTAATTTAAATCTAAAAATTTGAACAAAAAATGCATAATTTGCGATTTATGCCACCAAAAATGTGAACAGTATTAACTTTTTGTCAATTTTTGTCTTTAAATATCATATCGATTAAACGAACGAATACTTAATTGATATATTTCTAGAAATTTGTAAATTAAAGAATACTTAATTTTTTTACCATCAGTAGTTAAACTTGTACATATAACAACTTTATAGTGGCGTTTTTTTCCCCTTTTATTGAGGATTAATGCGTAAATCTTTCCTGGCGATATATACAGTGTCTCACAAAAAGAAATGGGACACTTGTGCTTTACAAAAGGAAATTGTAATAAAATTAATTAAAAATACATTGACAAAATTTTTGTGGGTGTGTTTCATAGTTAAAGTTAGTAACAATTATTACATAACCTACATTTTGTCAAAATATTAATTAAATAAAAATAAAATTGTTTAGAACGGAGCAAAAGAAAGGTCACATAAGTGATGGGACATATATTTTCCCATCAAATATTTATCCAAAAATTTTACTTTTTAAAAGGTTTTAATATTTTGTTGCATTTCCTTTTACTTTTAAAACATGATTATAAGTTAGTCAAATGCATCATAAGAAGGTTATTCTTAGGATGGATTTGACTAACTTTTATTGTGATTTCTTGAGTGATTTTACCCCCATTCTTCTTGAAGCACCGATTTTAATTGTTGTTTTGAAGAAATGTGGTGTGTTTTCGAATTCTTGATTCCAATTCTTGCCAAATATTCTCTATGGGATTTAAGTCTGGAGAGTGTGGTGTTTTTATTATTTCAGTACAATTATACAGCAGCCAGAGTCTAACGTTCAAAGCAATGTACTTGGGGTCATTGTCCTGGTAGAATTTAAAAGTGTTATGATGGTTGAGCAATTACTATGGGTATCAAGGTCTGGAGAAAATTTCATCCCCCTTCAGATAAATATCAAAATTGAAGAAGTGGATCCTCTGGTGGTGTCATCTATTGGCAGATTTGAAGAGACAAGTCGTACTGTGATTCTGCTCTGAATCTACTTTGATTAAACAAAAGACGCACCCTACTGACTTGAATTCGAGTAGCCAAGGCATAGCGAGCTTGGCTTGTCTAAGTGTCATTAGTAACAACAACATAATTCCTACACTATGGTGAACAAAATCAATATTTTCAATTTCAAGGCAAAGAATCTATTAAAAGAGTTTTGTTAACAATTTAATAGTTATTTACGAAATTATTTTTATACACTTTCATCAAAACGCCTTAATTTGATTATGCTTTAAACTTTTTTTTGTTTCCAATGACAGATTGTAGACAGTTGCAACTGCAACAGAGTCTATTAATCTATTGTTCCCTGATACCAAAGAACCGGCCAGACACAGCGACCTCTTAGCCGCCGAGGCGTTGGCCCAGGTGCACCACAGGGGGTGGGCCACCACCGCACCCGAACACATGCCATAAAGACCCGTTTATAGGGTAGGCATCATTCATACTTCATTCACACACACAAGGAAAGGACAAAGACAAGATAGAGAGAGAGAAAGTATATCCATGCCTGAACCGGGATTCGAACCCAGGACCTCCCTGTCCGTAGTCAGGCACGCTGATATGCTTTAAACTGAAATCTAACGTTTTATTTCAAGTTTATATTTATATTCAGTATTAAATATTTTTAGATTGCTTACATTTTTAATGTTTCAGAAAGTGAATAATTTGTTTAATTGTCAACGAAAGCTGCGTGAATCTTGCATCTTATATCCACTATCTTTTAATTGTTAGCTTTTTTTAGAAGCTTTTTTTAAAATTTGGTTTTAAATTTTTTATAATTAGCTTTTTTTAAAAAAAAATATCAATATTTTTTAACGATATTATGCGATTAAGTTTTGATCTCATATAAAGTATAAATCATTAGTATATTATTCAATAATGTTTTATAATTTATTATTTTCCATAGACTATCATCTTTTTATTGATTGTGTATAGTAATAAAACTCATAAAGAAAACATTGTTTCTTTTTTATTAGATTTATAATTTATTGTCTGAAAACTGTCAATTTCAGAATATCGAAAGGTAAAGGATTTTTAAATGTTTAGTGCTTTCTTTACTTAAATTTTAAAAGCGTTTTTCTTTCCCCGTGTACGAGCTATGATTTATCCGTATTTATTTATACGACTAATTTTATACTTCATGATTTTTTTTAATGGTGTTATTGCGTCAAAGAGCTTTTATAACTCACCATTGCTGAAAACGTTGAATGAACTTACGAGCGCATTAAAAATAAAACCGCCAAGTGAGTGGAATGTTCTCGATTACAGATAAGATGTTTGCCGTGCAATGAAAGAATGAGTTTACTCCTCTAATATTTGCGGCTGAAAAACGCTTAGGTTGTTTTCCTTTATTTTCATCTACCTCTGATTATCTAAATATATTGAATCAATAAATTTTCGGGATACCGGTCATTTAGTTGGAATTTTTTGTATTCACCCATTTTTGGTCAAGCGTTAGAATCTTATAAAACGTGGTGTTATTTTCATTGAAATGTGCTTAAATTATGTTAATTATGACAAAAAATATTTTGTGCCTGAAAAATATTTCATTTAAGAAACAAAATGTGTTTACACTCCATTCTCCAAATAAGTGAACCAATCATATGTTAAATAATTGTATTATAGTTGAGTTTTTTAGATTATTTATGGAAATTTTCTCGAAACATTGTGGATGCAAATGGATTTGGTTTTTGTGGTTTGTGCACATTTTACAGCGTCTTCGGACTTTTTCCCAATGTTCACTTATAGTAAATCAAATTCTACCAATCTTCGGTAGATTTGTGTATGATGAATGACTTTTATTACAATGTGCTATTTTTAATACGAGGGTTACTCTGAAATTTTTTAGATACGCGCCAGAAGAGAATTTACAAAATAAAAATAACAGTTTAATTTTAAAATACAAAGTATTTTAACACAGAAGACGATTTTTACTGACTTATTTCAACTTGTTTAGCGTAGAATAAATTTTAAACAGAAGAGAAAACGAAGTTGACGCGAGAACATTTTCGCACTTTGATTTTCTTCGATTTTAAAGCAGGATTAAGTCAAGAAGAATGCGTTCAACGGTTGCAATTAGCATTTGGTGATGAATCTCCAGTTCGTGCTACTGTATTCAGATGGTTTAGAGAATGTAGAAGAGGTCGCAATTTTCTTCAGGATGAAGAACTCACAGGTAGGCCGCCGTCGGCAGTAATCCCAGATAATTTGTCTGCCATACGGAAAATGTTAATGGTTGATTATCGCTGTACCTGTCAAAAGATACAGAAGGAACTTAACATTGGATCCGCAGCCATACACAAAATCATTCATGAAGAATCACATATAAAAAAAGTAGTTTGCCGTTGGGTTCCCCATAATCTAACTGAGCACCAAAAGGAGGAGCGTGTCAGAACCAGTAAAGAAACTCTTAAATTGCGAAATGACGGTGGCCACCGCATCATTTCTAAAATTGTAACAGGTGATAAAACGTACATACCATTTTTTGACGTTCCAACACGTCAAGAAAGCAAAGTTTGGGTCTTTGAAGATGATCCTACACCGACAATGGTGAAAAAACAACGCGCACTGAAAAAAGTGATGTATGACGTTTTCTTCAGAAGTACGGGATTGGTCAAAGCCATCAAGTTGGAAGGACAGAAGACAGTAAAGGCAAACTGGTATACCATTAAATGCCTTCCAGAAATTCTACAAGAACTGAATGTTAGGGGACTAATGCTTCACAATGACAATGCATCTTCACATACAGCCGGATTAATAGTTGAGTTTCTTAAACAAAAACAAATTAAAATTATCGAACATCCGCGTATTTACCTGATATAGCTATGTGCGACTTTTGGTTATTCTTTAATCTGAAAAAGAACTTGCGTAATCGTCGTTTTCATTCAGAAGAAGAGATTAATGTGGCTATAAATGCATATTTTTCATCTATTCCAAGAAATGAATGGCTTGATGCATTTAACCTGCGGAAAATTCGTCTACAAAAGTGCATTGACGCTGGAGGATACTACTTTGAACACATCTAAAATTTTGTAAGTATAACTTTAAAAACCTAGTTGTATCTCTAAAATTTCATAGTGACCCTCGTATATTTTCACCAGATTGATTGTTTTTGCATTCAGTTTTTTAGAGCAATCGCTGTATAAGATTGGAACTTTGCTTGAAAAGACTCATTTTTTGCTTATTTTCCATGCATATTTCCATTCATGTCCAATAGTGCGTAACGTACTGTTGAATTTAAGTAAAAGTTTTTAGTTTTTTCATGATATTTTTATATTATTTCCAGATCTGGCAACATTAATACTTTTTGAAAAAATGATTAATCTCAAGTGGGTTAATTATACATTTTCAAAAAGTTAAATTGTCAATAACCGTTTCAAGTTAAAAAAAAAAAAAAGAAGAAGAAGAAGCTATTAACATTCGATATACATAGCCTTCTTATTTTCACTTTCAATTCTTTATCACAGTCTTTTCTAATTATGCTCCGGTAATTTCAAATATCATTAAAATATATTTTACCTTTTATTGAAGTTAAATATCTAGCATTGCCATTAATCTTCATATATCTCTCCCTATTATATCATATATCTCCCCTTGGAGCGCCTATCTGGCCTGGGCACTGAAAAGGATTGGCTTTATGTTTAACCTTTTTTAAAAGCGCAATAATCTAATCACGTTGCTTTTAGACAGAAAAAAAAACTTAGAATGTCTGGTGCTCTTTTACAATTAATTTATAACTTTAAATAAATGAGTTATCTTAGCTTTAGCTTTACAAAGATTATAGCAATTTTAATAAAACAGTACTCGCATGCTTTTTTTTCATCAGAAAAGAAATACTTCTAGTGTAAGATACTCACAATTCCGATAGATGTAAATGAAAAGTGATACTTGTTAAAAATATTTAAATTTTCCGACATTACTAATTTCTAGCTTTCATAGCCTCCGAAAATGAAAAATGGCATTTTTAGTACTGTTTATATCCAGATGTATGCCAATAATTACCTTTAGTATGAGGTCATAGGAACAACACATTTTGCAGGCTCTTTGTATGAAATCATTTACCGTTAAGATAGTCGAGCTGACCACCGAATGATTACGATCTTGCCTTCGATTTAACAGTTCGTAGCTTCGAATCTCATCTTGAGATTGGATGTTTATAGTGATTTGGAATTCACTTTAAATTGTAGGTCGCAGCCTAATTAGCCTTCGTGGGCAAAAAATGACCCTTGAGTTACAAACAAACATTGATAAGGTATTAAAATAAGGTATATTTCTAAAATCGAGAGTTAATTCAAGTAATTGTTTTTACTCTTTTGTGTTTATAGATCAAATCGATGTTTTCTTTTAAAAAAAAGTGTTCTGCAGATTACTTATTTTATGTCAAGGTGTTAATGCGAATACGCGTAATTTGAAATGTATTTGAATGTTTGATTCCACATTTGTATTCACCTGTCATGTTCTATTCTATGGTAAATATGATTATGCTGGTAAAATGTGGCACTATATTTTAATATTTTTTGTTAGTTTCTTGTAATAAATCTTCTGATAAATTTATGTTATGTTATCAAAAATATTTGTCTGATCATAGAATTATTGTATTTAATGAATGGATCATTTGCTGAAAAATGATCTATTTTTAAGGAAATGAGAATAAGGAAACCTAAATGCTAATGGTTGTGATAAAATGGTTGATTGAAAGAAGTATTACGTCAGAATTTTTTAAAAGAAATGTGTAGGCTGCGATAAATCTTTTCTATGTAAATACAATTGAATCTTGATTGACACGTTATATTAATGTTTTACAGCAAGAGAAATCAATGTGTGCATTTAGAGCTTTGAGGTCAAGTTTTAATTTAAAAAAAAAAAAAGTTTTTTTTGTAGCTTTAATTTTACAGACCAACAAGTTTTGGTTAATAAAACTTGTTTGGAAATAAATAAAAAAATAAAAAGATTGAAAATCAACTGATTTGATTTTTTTGATTTATCAATTCTAGATTTTAATTATTTTTTTTAAGCAATTTCACATCAATTTGAATATTGTATTTAATTTCTATTGCAATGTGTAACTCCAGTCGTTCGAGGTCAAAGTACGTATTGTTTCGCTAACAATTTTTTATTTATTTTTTTAATTTAAATAACACTTTTTATTGAGCCTCACACACACACGCAATTTCCATCTTATCTACATTCTAAATATAGTACCGTAGTTTATTCATTTAAGTATTAGTTTTACACCATTAAATGTATTGCATTTTAGTCTGTAAAAGTATATTTTTATAAAAAGTCAAATCAATACTGCTATTGAACTTGGGAAAACTCGGGATTGAGTGTAACATCTAAGTCGAATTATGAAATATTTCCAAATTTAAAATATTTTTTGACTTAAATAAAAGAGCATTTTTTAAAAAAAAATCAGTATATTATAACTCGTCATTTACTTAAATTTATAAAGCAAAGTTTAATTTTTTTTAAATTTGCTGATGAATATTTAGTTAATTTATTGTACTAGTTAGAACTAAATTGGAGGTGCTTTTTTTATTGATCTTTTCTTAAAATTTTATTTCAGCAGGTAGAAAAGATTAATAAAAATTTCGTTAAATGGTTATTTGAAAATTTTATTTTTGAATAGCTTCCTTCATCAGACATCAGAAGTTTATATTGACTTATAAAGATTTTTGTTTATTTTTTAACTTAAAAATAAAAACGTATGTTTCTGTAAACTAATTATTTGTGTTATAATTTTTTACCTATTATTTTATATAAAAAAAATTTGTTAGAAAACATTCAAAAATTTAAGTATTCCAACATTGTGACCATAGAATGACATTATGCTTATATGAATAGTTCCATTTACATCATATTTGATACAATCTATTTACTTTAAACTAAACACTCTTTGCTAAAAAAAAAAAAGTTTGTTAAATTGCTAAACATCTAATAAAACTAGACATCTAACTGTAAATCAGATATCTACTTTTGTATGAAAAGAATTAATTTTAAATACAATTATTTTTATGTTTCTTATCTTCGCGGTATTCGATTTTCAGGATTATATACATAATTTCAATCTTATACCTTTTAAAGAAGTTCAAGGAAAAAGATGGTATCTGCTGGAAAAAGAAAATACAATACATGCAGTTTTTTCAATTCATGTTTAGGAAATAGATTGTTTTATGGTTTTAGTTTTAAAATGTGTGGAAGATATTTAAAATTGTAGAAGAATACACCTTGTACAATAAAAGCAGTGCTATTTGTGACCTAGGAAAATGAAGAAAAGAATTCGCATTTTTTTATTTACATGACCATATAAATAATATTTTAACAGAATGACACTATTTAATTTTCTCAGTGTATACATCATTGTATTATAAAAACGAAACTATATTAAAAATCAAGATAGGCAGTTTTCGTATAGTTCGTTGAATTTGTTATTACACATATTTTCTTGAAGATGAATGTATTTAGTAGAATATTTATTGTTTCGTAAGAATGTTTATTAAAATTGAAATGCAAAATGTTTTTCCCATATATAATTAGTATATATTCAACATATTTTATAACAATATAATAATTTTAATAACAGTTAAATGTTGTCAGTTTTGAAGTAAAAAGTGAAATCATTTCAATGTACAAGTTCCTCAATTAAAATGTAAATATTAAAAAGTATAATGGTAAAATAGGAATGTTAAAAGTAAATATTTAATTGCGATAGTAAATATTTAATTGCGACCATTTTTAACTTTAAAGATGAATTTCTTTATATGTCTTCTTAGCAGTGAGATTTAAAAATTAGCGAAAATCTTGGGAGTAAGAAATAGAGAGAGAGTATATCGTGTGTGTTACAAGTATTTAGGTTTCGTCAATAACTTTAAAATCATTTAGAGGCTTATTTATGAATTATTTAATTATTGAAAATGCATTATATATCTATATATATTTATGATATTCTAAGAATTGATGTAACAATAAAAGAAAATCTCAATTATAAGTTTACCACTAGAAGAATACAATTTGATCTTTCGCAACTATAATTCCCATAAACTATTTTTTATTTGAAAACATTTGGCGTATATATTTGAATGGTTAACTGCGACTAAGAACGATTTTCGCTTTTCATTCAAATTGACAATTTTATCAGTGTATTCTTACAATTGATCATTAGCAATTATAAATATAGTAATAATTACAAAATTTGCAGAAAATTAATTGCTAAGTAAAATCATTATTAACTCATTATAAATACATTTTTTAAAATAAATTTCAGCATATTTTAATTATTTTGTTACCAGCAGTAATTGTGCTTATACTGCATTCTATTTCCCTTAATAAAGTTTGTATCACGATTTCAGTATTTATAATCGTTAAAATAAAATTTTATCTAAAATCACGTACTAAAAGTAATGTAACAAATATCTCTGTTTGTTTCATGATAATCAATTAATAGGAATGAATTTGATTGTATAATTAAAATCGAAACACACTATTACAGTATTGCTATCTGGAAGGATAGTTGCCATAAACGATAGCGATTCGAATTCTTATAAATTCTGCTAGCTTATTTCTTTTTTTTTAATTGGAACTTAACATTCTTAACTTATTGTATTCTGATTGAATATTATTAAGCTACCATTAATTATTAACATATTTGCTACGTTTACTTTTTGATTAGCAATTTAAAAAACCGTCAAATATAAAATTTAGTAAAATATAATATTAATTTAAAAATAGGATTTTTTTGATTATGTTTGCAATTGTTTAAACAAAACTTATCATGAAATGTTTCTCTATTATGAAGTTCTATGTCAATAAACTAAACGCGAGAATTCCTGAACTATTGTTTAAATTTATCGGAGCTTCTCTTTTAGGCTTAAGTACCGTTTAATCAAGGATGCAAAATTCTGGATTTTTTTGGCGATGAAGAAATGTGGCCAAGATGATGTATTGTGACCTGTGTGATGACGTAAATACAATGGTTGCCAAAATAGAATTTTCTGCATAATTTTTATAGATCTTCATGTCTGTGACGTAACAAAAACAAGGTTACCAGTAAGGTAACAAAATCCGCTAAAAAATCCACCAAATTCAGAATTTGGCATCCTGGACTATACGACACCAGTGCCCTCTTTTATATAACAAAACTATTCAATCTAAATTTTCATTCGATGCTACAAATTTTATGTCACCTTTACTGAATACTTTTTATGCATTTTCCAACATCGCTGCAGCTAGAAGATCCAATGTAGAAAGCAGTGGCTTATGTCGTGTTATGGGAATAGTGAGATTACTTCGTCCGGCTTATTTCGGCTCATGAAACATAATAGTACTTGGAGGATTACCTCCAGATTCTTATTTTTTCTTGTGTCTAGTTGATGTATCTCCGAGAGTTTTCCTTTCGACTTTTTTCTCACTCTCCTTTCTTCGTTTTCCTCCGAAACTGCTGCATTGGTTGAGAAAAAAAAAAAAAAGAGGGGCTGAAAGTTTTGCTTGTATTAAATTGTGGAGATGCCTCACAAATAATATTTCAGATGGATTTGGTCGCAATTTGTAGTGCAGAATTTCACTTATTTTTATAAAAATGTGATTTTGTTTGGAAATAGTTTTTCTTAACCTATTTTGGCACCAGAACAATCGATTCTAGTATTCATTTATTTTTTTATTCATGTTTAAACATGAGAAAGTTCTTCAAAATCGAGATAAAAGTTAAATTGTTTAGAAGTTTGAAACTACTTTTACTCGGGTAAATTGCATAATCTAAATGCATTTTACAAAGTAAATATACGAAATAGAAATCTGCTTCACAATAAAATAGTTGTTTCTCATGAAGATTGGAAAATAGAAGACTCAAGCTATTACGATTCTAAATGTTTTTAAAGTAAAACTAATATATTTCATAGAAATATGCGTGCCTGTTAGTTTAAGTGGCAGAATTCTAATTATATATATATATATATATATATATATATATATATATATATATATATATATATATAAAATTTACTATGAAATATAAGAAAAGAAAATAGTTTTTTTTAGAAATGTTATAGTATTACTTTTCCATTATACACACAAAGCACTTGTTTTGTTAAAGCAAATAGTAAAGCATCTGTTATTGATTTACTATTTCTAGCGTTTGAAATTATTAATTAAATATTAAATTTTATTTACTTCATGTAAAAATCCTTAGTTTTCAAACGATTCTGTTAAATTTTTCATTCTGTTCTCGAGATTAATTTTTGTGTGACTACAATTCACGAAATATGAAATATAGAATAATTTTGAAAAAAATTAATATTATCTGAAATGCTTGTTCATGATCTTTTTGTGTTCGTGACCAAAATCATTCGAAAAACTTATTGAAAAATTAATTGCTAGATTGATAATAAAACATGAATCTTCAATAGATATTCCTAAGTGAATTTGATTTTTTGCTATATTTTGATATCAGCATGCAAATTTTTTCATTCAAAAACATTTAAAGATGACTTTTATCATGAATTTTCAAAGTTTTATTTATTCCAAAATTATTTGTACGTGTTCATCATCATTCATGGCGCACTAGCCCATGGATAGGCCAAGGCCTTCTGAACTAGATTCTGCCATCCAGAATTCGGTTAATATTTTCACTAAGTAGATAGAAAAAAACTTGTTGTATTCTTAAGTCATCCTAATTTTTCTATTGATTTAACAGTTGGTTTACTAAAGAAATATGAAAGCTAGTTTTGCTTATGTTAAGTATCGATGAAGTACATTTTTGTGATACTCATTCAGCATTTTAAAAGATTTGCTGTCATTTTTAAGTGACGAGATTCGCGAATATTATATTATCCTTAGTTAATTTTGTATTTGTATATTATTTTTGTTAATTAACAAAATTATACAAAATTAACAAGAATATATATATTATACTATTCTTGTTAATTTTGTATAATTTTGTTTTGTGATTGTCCTCTATTAACTTATAATTCTTCCATTCCTTAAAATCCATCTTTTACAAGATTCATTATATGAATTTTGAATGTAAGGAGGGATGAGATTTTAGAGATTCTGTAAATATACAACATTATAGGCAGTTGCTAATAGAATGCTCCGCTACATCTGTAATTATACCCCAACGAATTCAAGTTGTAGCTTAGTGTTCGCGAGAATTGTTCGTTATTTTTTGCATCATAGTGGATGTTCCAAATTATGTCCATTTCTTTGATTACCTTTGACTCCTAACGGCAAGCGCAAGTGATGATGGTGCAATTATTAATGGAAAATATGTCTAATTGGAAAATATATCTATTGGTGTTGTGTTTGATGAATCATGCTTTTACAGAGCCCCTGGAGATAGGTTGCTAAGTTGTTGTCTTATAGCTCTCTATATTTATCCTGAAACTGTTGTGAGGATTGAAATGATTTTGGATTTTGTATCCTCAAGAGCATGATAACAGTATTGATCAGCCTGCATTATAATTCTGATATTGTGCAGCCTATTCTATTTACTTACCTCTAGGTCTTACATGTTATCTTGTTTTCTCATTATAACATGTGCCTACACCTAGTACAACGTCTCTAAGGTTTTTCCTCAGCTAACCAAATTATATTACTTCCTGCCTGCTGTTCCTTTGATTTATTTCTTATTGAACCCATTTGGCCCCTGATTGTAGGATAATAAGCTTAGAATACACCATCCATCAATTTTGCCAATCAATGCTGACTTTGCATGATAGCAGTAGATGTTACCATTTTCCCTCAAGGCCTTCAAATTGTTTCATCTAACTGTAGTTATATATATTGTCAAATGTTAAAGTGTCACTCTCGAAGTTTAACTAAGTTTATTATCCTAATCAAACATCTCACAAAAAGCTGCATAATCAACCCACCATACTGAGCGCAATAACTATATTTATACTGTGTGTAATAAGTAAATTTTGCTTTTGTATCTCCCTTTCTTTTTGTGCTATGTTTTCTACAACCTATATTGTATCCATCTCACATAAATTTTGTTTCATTACTGCTCAGTAATAGCTAAGTCAAATTGTGCTTCCTTTTTATATGACTAAGAATTTAAGGCTCATTTATTGAATTTTGAATACAAGAGAAAAATCGAAGTTATAGTTTACGATTTGGTAACAAATCTGAGTTTAAAGAGTCGTTGAGCGGCGGCATAAAAATAGTTAGAGGAATTGCTCTTGGCGGAAAGGAAGCGGAAGGAAGGGAAGTGTGCAATCGAGGTAAAAGAAATCAATTCGGCACGTTTTTTTCCCGGCTATTTTTCTCCGGGATCTCTCACTCACATACATATGCCCTGAAGGGATTGTGCGGAATAGGAATGGGAGAATAGTAATACGGCCTTCTCTCGAGATGAGACTAGAAAATCGATTTATCGACCATTTTTCCAGGTCTCTTACGCAGAATGAAATTCGTGAAGCAGATCTTTACGTAGCTATGACGTCATTTGTTGGTTGAAAAAAAAATTTTTTTTTTGGATTGTGCTATGACGTAATATTGGTTCATTCATTCCTTGTTCTACGTTTCCTTTCTCCATCAACCATTAAAAAATACCAGACTTACTACGCCGAGCCATTCCCCCTTCCGGTCTCTACTCAGGAAATTTAAACCCTTTAAAGTGTTCAGTTTTTTTTTTTTTTTTTTGTTGCAAAGCAATGTTACTTACAAATTGTTCCTTTTTTTATTTATTTATAATATCTTCTGCTACTTTTAAACGATTAACGGCATTGTTGTGGCAATTTTCAGTGCTCGAGAAGGAAATCATAAAAATATTGATAATTAATATAAACTCGGAATAATTACTAAAAGAAAAAAAAAAAAACTTCACAAAAATGTTACCTTGTTAAATTTTTATCCTTTCTCAGATAATTTTTTTTTCCTGCAGTCAATTGTTACAGAAGAGATGCAATTAATTCTTCCTATACAAATATCAATTTTCGGAATTATTATGTTTTAAAAATATGATAATTAAAAAAAAATAAAATACTCAAGCTACTTATAAAAATGTTCCTTAATTAAAAAAAAAAACATTAGAATAAATTGAGCTATGGCAATGTACTTAAATTTTAATCATTGTTTTGATTTTTGGTTAATACTTTGTCCCATGCTTCTAGCAATATATACTAAATATTTTATAGTAAATTACAATTATAATAAACTATAGAGCTATTTGGTCACTTAAATATTAAACATTTGTGGAATTACCCCTATGAGAATATATAATTAACTGATGATTTCACTTCTATAATCATTAAATTTCTTCTGATTTATATTAGAAAAATATTTTCAGTCACATACTGTGATATTCTGCCAAACTATTGGTATATTGGAAAATTGCTTAAAAAATTTCAATTTAAAAAAAAGTCTTGGTAAAAATTTTGATTATGACTTAAGAATCTTTAATTATCTAGTCTTCGATCTTGGGCAAATCAATTTCTGACACACAACATGTTTCATTACAAAAGCTACTGAATTTCCCTTCATCTGTATGAACTTCCTGGAATTATTGGTGTTGGGTATACTTCCTGGAATTATTGGTGTTGGTAATAGCTTTAAATATTAGTATAAATATATATATTTATATATAATTTTAATTTCCCATTCAAGTTTACCTGGATTCCTTATTACTACAGTATATATAAAAGAAAAGTAATGCTAATAGTAATTTAATTAAGATAAGTGAAGAAAAATTTTATAACATGTGACTTACTGCTTTTTTTGTTGCTGGTTGTCACTTTGCAGATTCCAATTATCACTATATTTATTGACTTAATTAATAATACTTTATATTGTTTGCTTTTTTTTGCCTATTTGATGCTGTTGCCTAATCTGAAATACGTTTAATTAACAGAATTTACTAAAATTTTCAAGATAACCTATTCCTTATGAAAGGATAATTTGAAACAAAGTTCTTTGTGCACACATTTTTTATGGTTTATTTATCTCACTTCCTTTTTTGAATTTTTTGAAATTTATGTATGATAAATTTTTGTGATGAAAAATTTTTGAAACATATTGGCCTTACTAACTTTTAATTAAAGAACAAATTTTTATATTACATTATTATTCTAATTCATATTAATTTGCAAAATATTATAAACTTTCTAGTAAGTTAAACAAAAATTTTTTTAATTCTTAATGCTCAGAGAATAAATTTAATGAAAATCTTATTGAATTAATTTTAATTTGCGGTATTAATCTATTAATGATATTTTTTAATATTGTGATTTTTAACAGAACTTTTTTCTCCATAGAAAATATAAAAACAGGAAATGTTTTTTATTCTTCATTATTTTTTAATCTTCTGTGTTTGAATAAATAAATAGAGTGTTTTATCCTTAAAATAATTTTTCATTTGTTTGCTGTTCCTTTGTACTGCATATTTTTATTTAACAATTTACCTGTTTCTATAGCACTTAACTGAAGTGTCTAAGACCATATAGTAGATTCTGCTTGTATTTGAAAATGCACTTAATTTCCCATTTTCAGATATTATAATGTATTTGTGAAAATCTAGAAAAGAAATTACTTATCCAAAATCTTAAACATCAATTTTTTTAAATCAATATTTTATTTTTAGTAAACTGTATTGTATGATTTCTGTATATCTTAAGCATTAAACAAAATACATTCTCTTAAATGTAATACTGTTTACTTAATGCCTGTAATTTTAAAGTAGTTATTTTTCATTTTGCAAAAATATTGGATTTTAACTTAATAGAATTAAAAAGTCATGATAAATTACTGAGCATTTATGAGATGAAGACAATATATTTCAAGAAAATAAAAAGGAATACATATTATGTATTCTCCTTAATTTGATTTTTGAAGGTAATGAACAAAATTCAGTCAATGTTAACAAATATTTATGGTCAAGAAGTATGAAACTGTGTATGTGTGTGTAATACCAAGGAAAAAAAAGCAAAACTAAAGGACACTTTATAAGGAATAAATGAATAAAAGGAATAATGTATCGTGAGAAAAAAATTTGACCTGGAGTTCACTTGAATTAGTTTTAAAAATTTACTTGAATTAGTTTTAAAAGAATTGAAGTGAAAATAAAAAGTGTTAATTAAATTAAAGCATTCAAAATAATTAGATTATACCATAATAAAATGCAGAATTTTTCTGGGACTTGATTATTTTATAGCAGTTTCTAGGTTGAGAGTCCAAATCCCAAGGAAAAAGCAATATAAATTCTTAAAAATAAATAAATAATTATCAAATTAATCCAAATACTTTTCTGACATATTGTAAAAGTTAATATTTTTTTTATATATTTATAAATATATTTTGTCTTAGTGTTAACAGTCAGTAATATGCTGTTTATTATTATTGATATATTTTTGAAAAACTTGTGTGTAATATTTAAAATTTTTATTAAAAATCACTCTCAAGTTTGAAAACACATATATAATAGCTAAAAATAATTTTATTATTTGGTTTTTCTTCTCATGCTTCTATTAAAATAAATTAAAAAATTAGTTTCATGACATTAACTTCGCCATAACCTTAGCTTCCATATTTAATGTCAAAATCAAGTTATATGTTTTACATAAAAGGGTATTATTTATTATTGTCCAAAATCAAGCCTTATTATACGACATATAATAAGCACTTATTATAGTACATTTAATTGATAGTTTTATGATTCAGTTAGGGGGCGGAATGGAGCAGTGCACCTCATAATGCCAGCCTAGCTGGCACAAGACAACAACAATAATTGATGGTGTATTTATTAAAATCTTATTCTGTAAAATTGTGATTTATTGATTGAAAATCATGATTAATTATAGATTATTCATTATAGGGTGGGATGGCCCCAGTGCTCCGTCACTGTCCTTGCCTCCGTCCTGAGAGTGATGATGTCAGACTATTGGATTATAGTCATTCAAATCTTGATGATGTGCCAAATGAAGTTTTTGGTTATGAGAGGACATTAGAAGAACTTTTTCTAGATGCCAATCAAATTAAAGATCTTCCAAGGGTAAGAAATTAAAATGGATTTTTTTTTTTAATTTTTATTTTAAAACTTATCTTTTATGCTTGTGCTGTAGGTAATCATTCAAATTATGTTGAAAGTTCTAAGATTGTGCCAATTATTTAGGATCGCATCATTATCTTATGCCTTATAAAATTTAATTTGGTTATATAAAACTGTGTATTATAGCACTCTGACCATCAGCTTATAGATTATTTCTCCCTTTAAGTGTAAATGTTTGTTAAATAAACATTCTTCTGCAGAAAGTATCCATAAAATAAACTTCTCAAAACTTATTTTTTTGTATTTTAAACACTCTCCTTGTTAACTTTTTTAAAAGTTTTTTTTGTGTAATTTATAATTTAAAGAAATGAATTTAGATAATTCCTTTATATTTTTATTTGGATTTACAAAACCGGTTATTAAATTTTAGTTCTTTAATATGTTATTTTCACATTTCACTGTTTAATGCGTACAATTTTTGCATAACGTTCTAAATAATGTGAAAGTTGCTAAAAATGAGAATTGCAGTTATTGTCTTACTTTAAGTAATTTAAATATGATATTCAGTTAATCAAAAATTATTGTTAGTTTTTCTATGGCAATTTCATAAATAATAGAAAACTTTATTAGTTTTATTGACTAATTAGAAGTAACTAAACTGAATACTCTTTACAAAAAGCAGTTTACATTAAATGATAGAAAACTAAAGCATGTTTGTTTGTGATACTTTAATTGTGCTAATAAAATTTACTATTAGATTTTGTTTAATCTTGCAATGAATTGAACAACAATTTTAAATAAAATCATACCATTTCAAATTAATTAAAATTTTTATAATGTAATGAAAAATGTTAATATATCATCAACATATTTGATTAATCTAAAGAAGTTTTACCTTCACTGTGATTTATTATGTTATATATACTTTTTTTCAGCACAAGTTAAGCTTAATTTTATGAAATGTAAAAAGTTTATACAATTAACTTTAATCTAATTATATGAGATAGAGATCTACTTAAATTTGTAGAGCTAATAATTAGAGTTCAATGTAAATATAAATATATTATAAAGAAAAAGGGAATATTTTTGTTAGTATAATCACATTTATTAATTGAATAAGAATATGCTAAGAACTGACAATGTACACTTCACTCCTTCACTTTTTATTTAAAAAGAATATAACTCTGTGAAAACTATATTTTTATTTAATAATATTATAATCTCTGTACAAAGATTAATGTCATGAAAAAATACATGTTCTCTCTTTTTATTTGTTCAAAGCATGACTTCAGTCTTATTGATATTATCTTTTTTTAAGTTATTAATAATATTTTAAATTATTTTTCAGGAATTTAGATTCACAGTTAAATTAACTACAGTTTAATTTTGTATAATATACATTGCCTTTTTTAAATTTACCTTCTCTAGTTTGGTATTTATTATTTTATCTAAGCTTAAAAATTATTCTTGTGGTTTTTGTAAATATTTGTAGCAAATTATTGTACACCTTTTTTGATTGATTATGTTGTATATTTTTAAAGCCTTTATTCCACTGCCATGGCCTAAGAAAGTTAAATTTAAGTGACAACGAGGTTCAAACTCTTCCTCCTGCTATTTCTTCACTCATAAATTTGGAACAGCTGGATATTAGCAAAAATGGTAAAGTATAGTATTTTATGGAAGTGGTTTTATGCTTTACTATATATTCATTGTTACAATAGTGTACTTTTTTTATTTTGTCATTGTTTTACTATTTTACATACATGTATGCATATAATTTTATGTATTGTAAATTATTAATATAATAATTTACAAGTGTTTGTTTTCCTTTTTTTAGATAATTATAATCTTGAACATAAGCCATTCTGTGTATAAGCAATAATTTTTTTTTTTTTAATTCACACAAAATTTAAAATTTGTATATTAGCTAAAATATAAAATTAAAAAAAAATTTCTATGATATCATAAAGGAGAAATTGTTACCAAGATTGATCCACCTGGGGTTGCCAGGAATCCAGGGTACATGGCTGTAAAATCAAAGGGGAACAGGTGTATGTTGAAAAAATTTTGAAACTAATTTATGGATAAAATAATTAATAAAACCACTTAATTAGAAATGCTATTCTTCATCAACCAGTTGGGAAATATAGGAAATAACTATTTACAAATAACCTTCCAAATTTAGTAATAATTGTTAGAAATGGTCTTTATTTCTCATTAATTAAAATATAATATATATGTTTAATATAACATAATTTTAAATAAAAATTTGTTTCTAAATTTAGTGATAGCCATACAAACTTTTTTTTTTTTTAACATTGCCGTTGTGTGTGGCTAGCAGGGAAAGATGCTTTTTGAAACTTTTAAAAAAATTATTTGAGATCAATAGTGGGACAAAAAAGGCTTCCTGACCTTACATATTATTAATATCAAGAAGAACATTTTGGAAGATATAGGTGTATTAGATTAAAAAAAAAAAAATGTAACGATTTTCATTAGAGAAGAAAAGAAAAACAAAGATTGTTTAAACTTTGTGACTGACTTATAAATTGTATGTATTGATAGGTGTGTGTATTTTAGAGGACATATTCATTTAGTTTTTATGACAAGAAATTAATAATTATTATAGTAGGCTATGAAGTTAAAAAGTAAGCTGAATTTATGATATTTTCTGTAGTCATTTCATTTAAAGTAAAAATATTTCTGAGAAATTTAAATTAATTCATGTGATATGAGGAGGATAAAAACTATTCTCACACTCAGGGGGCAGATACCTTAGAAATGTCCCTAAATGAACAAATAGCACATTTTTTCAGTCAAGTCTTTGTAAAATAAAATTCTATATTAGTGGGGATAATTTTAAAACTAATAGGCTTATCTGAAGTTTGCATTTTTTTGTTCATTTGCTATTTTATGCAAATTTTGCTTTTTGTGTGCTATTATTAAAAATCTATCGATTTTTTAAAAGAAAAAAATTTTTTTCATGCATCAAATTTCGAACAACTGAGAATTTGTTTGTGGAAAACTTTGACAACACTATCTGTTTAAGCTAGTCTTGAAAGAAAGAACAAAAAAAAAGTTATGAATTTATAAAATTTTCAAACTTTTTTTTTTTTTAAATTCCCTATGCTAGGGAATTTACTACTTTGTTTGAGAACCCATGGATGAATGATTTAATTTAATTCATATCATTAAATAAACCATACTATTCACATAGGCTTTTAAATTTGGTGATATTTAAATTCGTTATTCGCATTTACTTAATAATAAAATACCTTAATATTTTACAAGATTAATAACATATCTTTTATATAAGTCAATTTGCAGTATTTTATCTTTATTCTGAAAATTCTCAGCTTGTGTCCAGAAAAATATTTTGTTCAGTTTTCAAAAATCGTTAGTTTTCACTTCTTTATAAAGTATCTGTTATCTTGTTTATTATAATGAAATATGTGTCATGTACTGATGACATTTGTATTTGCAGGGGTATTAGAAATTCCAGACAGCATAAAAGGATGCAAGTGCCTTACTATAATTGATGCTAGTGTGAATCCTTTAGGGAAGTAAGTCATATCATTAAATATATATATTATGATCAAATTTAACTTATTTCTATAAGAAATAAATTAAATTTAATAGCATATCTTTTCATATTTTTTGAATGATAGATTTTTTATTTTAAAGTTTTTTTTATTAACAAGATGTTTTTTTTTTTTTTTGTGAGAGAATTTTTTGATGTTATGGTTTATTATCTTATCTTTTCCTCTTTATGGCTTAAAAATATAATTTTTGAAGCCATGCAGCTGCATATGATGTGGTGTTTACGTGTTATTGGAAAATTATGATTTTCTTCGTCATTTGTAAAAGAGGTTGAGGTGCATGGAAAAAAAGAATATCTTCAGTAATATCATTCTTCATACTATACTGCAATACATCCAGTAAAAATGTGTTTATAGGGTAAGATGCATGTTATACTGATAAACATGCACTATTTGAATTTCAGCTTATATTAGGATTCAGGAAGTTTGATGTAATTGTTTATGTAAAAAAAATATTATTAAAATATTCTTTTCATTTCAATGTAATTTCTCATTGATCTTTTATAACCTACAATGAATATTGTGCACATGGATTTTTTTAGTGAATGTGTGTGAAAACATTTGCTAGCATGAATAAATTTCAATATTTGTCACCTATAATTTATTTTTCAATTGTGATTTTAATATTTGTTGTTAACTGACATGCCAGAGGTTTTAAGAGAGGTGTCAAGATTTAGCTACTGTAGCTAACAGTGATGCTATGCACAATTCAACTCAGTATATCATTTTTACCTGAATTAAAATTTTATACAATTTATTTTTCACAGATGTGTCATTTATGCTAATGTGACGTAGCATTTCTTCCAAAGATTATATATATATATATATTTTTTTTTTTAACTTTTATGATTACAGTTTTAGTGATAATGCTGAGACAGCATAGATGCTAATTTGACTTAAATTTAAATTAGTAACATGATTTTACATATTTCTGAAGATATTAACAACATACTCATGTTTATTGCTCTCTTGCAAGATATATATATTCAGGTATATAAATTAATATGCTTTAATTAACAGGTATATCTGAATTCAGTGAAATGATTAATGTATCCTATCATTAAATGTAAATGTGTGAAAAATTGTGTAGAAATATATTAAAAATGAAATTTTCAAAAATGAGAGCCAAAAATAAAATTTCTGTATTTTTTTCTAGTTCTGAGATTTGTGTAAAACAGTAGATTTCCTAATATTTAAAGTATACACAAATGTTGTTTTGTAAATCTAAGTTTTTTTTTTTTTTTTTTTTTTTTTTTTTTTTTACCTCATTATATTTTTCAGCCTGAGTTTTTATGAAATTTTATAGTCTGAAATTTATTTCTGATTATACATCTAAAAATTTTATCTTTTTTTTTTTTTTGACTTTATATAAATATATTTTAATGTTAGATACATTACTTTTTGCATGGCTATTTGTTTTTAAATCATTTCATCTATTATATCTGTGAATCAATGTACATGTATAAAATTGTATTGAGTAAAGAAAGTTTTTGTTTCTATCAAGTTATTTTTCATTTACAAAAATAAAGGCTGCAATCTGTTTCATATTTAGTTAGATTTTGGAGAATCAAAATATATTTCACAACAATATATTTTTATATTGAAAATATTATGCTTTTCACTGATTAAAATATTAATTCATCTTTTTTATTTGATTTAGACTCCCTGAGGGATTCACATTCCTTATAAATCTTCAGGAATTATATTTAAATGATACATTTTTGGAATATCTCCCTGCTAATTTTGGACGGTAGGTGTTTTAAAAAGTTTCCAATTTTATTAATTATTTATAAAATCATTTTATGAATCGATAATTCATGAAGTTAATAAAACAAATCTTTTACTCACTCAATATATTATTAATTAAAATATAATATATATGTTTAATATAACATGATTTTAAATGAAAATTTGTGTTCTTTTTTAATAAAACAAAATTGTGTTAATTGAATTGAATTTCATATTACATTGATTGTGTTATAAGTAAGTGATTGAAATGTCTGATCTAAAGAATGTTCAAATAAAGTGTCTACTCTAGAACTTTGTTATTCTACCTGTTATACAAATTTAGTAGGCAATATTTTCTGCTGTACTGTCGTTGCATTTTTTTATTAATTTATGAGCGATTTTTAATTACAAATGATGCAACTACACAACTTTTTATTGAATTAATTAAAATAATTAGAAGAGAAAAATAATTCAAATTAAAAACTTAATAATTAATAATTGTGTTTACTTAATTTCTCATTTACATCTTCTCAGTTTTGCTTAAATATCCTGAATTTAATAGAAGTTTTTCTGATACATTTTTAAAGCTCACAATATATTAGTAGAAAAAGTTCACACTGAATTAATATACAGGAATTTTTGTTCAATTCTTACTGTTCCTTCCAACTTGGGCAAAATTTTCTTTTTGCAGAATTCATATTTGTGTTTAGTTTATATTTCTTTAAATGTATTGTTATTTGTAGGTTAGTACACTTAAAAATATTGGAACTCAGAGAAAATCATTTGAAACTTCTTCCTAAATCTATGGCAAGACTTATTGAGCTCAGTAGACTAGATATTGGACAAAATGATTTTACAGATTTGGTAAGTTGAAAAAATTTCTTTTTGATAAAATCATTTAATCATATTAATATATCTATGTTTTAAAACATGCATTGCTTTTACCTAATTATAAATAAAGAAAATATTAATTTCTTTTGATAAAGGAATAATATATATATATATATATATATATATATATTCCTTTATCAAAAGAAATTAATATATATATATATATATATATATGAAACTTAATTCAGGTGATGAATGTTTTCATCTAGCTACGATGGAAATCTTTATGACCATTATTATTATTTAAAACCTGTATTAAAAATTATCATTTGATGTGATTAAAAATTTATATAAAAATAATTACAATACATTTTAAAATCTGACGAAAATATTAAATGCTTTATAGCCATTTTATTGTTTAATTAACTAATATGAAAATTATAACTAATTAATACTAATGTATGTATTTAGTAGAACTTAATAATGCAAATAGTAGCAATTTTAAAACTTGTTATTTGAATTTAAATAATATTTTTTAACTTGAGAACACATTCATGAACACACATAGAGAAGAGAAAATATACATAAACAGAGAAAGGCAGAAATTAAATGCATATGTGACAGTCATTTGTAAAGTTAATGTTAAAAGAATATAATATGAACACACAGAACCTAATGTACATATATACAACAAAATGTAATGCCCAGTTTGAAGGCCCACAAATTAACAGTTTGTGGGTTTGATTTCCACTTCAGGAAAGAATGTTTATATTAGCACAGAATCTAATTTAAACCCAAATGAAGTCTTTTAATCCCAGTACAAAATGTAATATTAACATGAATTTATTTTAATTTTTTTTTTTTTAGTGATATATACATACATTTTATAAAAAGAATTGTAGCTTAAAACATTTTTTCTATTGTCTTAATCACACACACAGAAAAATCAAGTATGTAAATTTTTATTTTTATTAATGTACTGTAATACAGTTGATTTTGCATATTAAAATTTAATATATGAAACTCTTTTGGTGTAAAAATAATTTTTAATCTTTTATTTTAACAATATTATTTCTTTTTAGCCTGAAGTTATTGGAAACTTACCTCGATTGGTTGAGCTCTGGTGTGATAGTAATAATTTAAATTGTCTTCCACCAGTAAGTGCATAATTTGTTGTTCAGATCATATTGACATTCTGTAAATTTTTTAAAGTCCGAGTTAAAAAAATTGCATATGTAAGATTATTAATAACATTATTTAATTTTAAACTCTGATTTTATAATTAATTATAATTGTTAAAAAAAAACTATCTATTAAGTAATATTTACTAATGAATTAAAATGACTATTTGTATATTAAATATAATGTTAAAAAGGAAAAAAAAATTTAACTAAAAAGTAAATTGTTGTTTTTTTAGTTTTTAGGAGGTCTCAAAAAATTAGCATATTTAGATGCAAGTAAAAATAAAATTTATGAGATAGCTGAAGAAATTGAAGGATGTATTAGTCTTTGTGATCTTACTTTATCATCTAATCGTATTAAAGTACTTCCTGATGGCATTGGTAAGAATGAAATATATATATATGTACACAAGAAATGCTCATACTTTAATATATTTATCCTTCACTGATCATTTATTATAATTTTTTAGCGAATTTAAGAAGATTGAGTGTACTACGTGTTGATGAAAATCGCATTATTTCTATACCTGATAATATTGGAAAGTGAGTTTCTATTTGTTGCTACTTCTAATGATTAATTATTTTATTGTTTCTAACTTGTTATTTCATTGACATCCATAATTTCATTTTCATTGATTATTAATTTTTTTTTACTACAATAATTACTTTTCATAAAAAGCTTGTGAAAAATTTGTATATCAACATTTTATTAAATATTGTATTCATCCTCATAGTCTATTTTCTTTATAATTATTTTTCACTATCTATATTTATCTATATTCATGTTTTATTTTGTGTGCTACATTGGTTTGAATGAGTGCTTTAAGTATTTAATAGTTATGTGTTTCTCATCTTTAAGTCATATGTTATTAATATATTGTTATGTTATTAAAAATAGTGTTAATTTTCATTTCTCTTATAAATTTTGCTGTGCTGGAATTTTATTACTGCAAATATTTGAAGTTTTCCTTATAAGTATTAATGGAGATTTACCATATAATATTGTATAATGTAAATATGTAAATGTACAATTTGAAAGAAAATTTTTAATATTGTTTTAAAATTATGTATACATTGTTTTTTGTCTTCTAGTATGTTCAGTTAATTCATTTTTAACTGTATATTATTTATAGTATCTTTATCAGTATATAGTATGTAAGCTATATATACTGTATACATTTAGTTATTAAATAAGATAAATCTAATAACTCTAAAATCAAAACTTTAATTCCAATAATGTTATTTCTTATTACCAAATATTGTTCATTAGTGAATTTTTTGTTAAGTTGCTAAAATTAATTCAATAAACTGGAATCACTTGTGCAAATATCAAATCCTTACTACTTGTAACTTGAGCAGAAATTTATATATATATATATATATATATATATATATATATATATATATATATATATATATATATATATATATATATATATATATATACACACACACACACACACACACATAATATAAAAATTCTATTTACATTTGAAAATTATATGGAATAGAAATTAATAGAAAATTTTTTGTTAAACATCCAACTTGTGTTGAATAATGTAGCTTGTATATTTATATTTAAACTTCATGCATGTATTATATGAGATTCAAATATAAATGTACCATTTACATTTTTCATTTATTTTGTAAAGCTAATAATTGTGTGTTTTCCTCATCCTACTGAATTCATTTTTATTGTATTCCAAAACAATTATTTGTTAATAACTTAAATATTTCTGCTTTTATGAGATTGAAATATTTAAAATATAACTAAATGCATTTAATTAATTATATTTAAGTTGAAATATATAATGCCATATTAAGAAGAGAATTAATTCATATTAAATTCTCTATTTGTGTTTAATAATCACCCTTTGAATTTTATTAGGTAATTTTAAATTTATTTATTGAAATTACAAAATATTTTGAGGAGGAAAAACTACATATATATATTCATTTTATATTAAAAAAGGTATATTATAAAATGTAAGTTTCATAGCATTATTAATTTTGTAGCTATAAATATATGAAATGTTGAAAAATGTACATTATTTTTTCCAGTTTATGCAATTTGGAAGAGCTTGTTTTGAGCTCCAATAATTTAAAAAGTTTACCTCCTAGTCTTGGTTTATTGAGAAGTCTAAGAACACTAATAGCTGATGATAATTTATTGGAAGAACTTCCATGTGAGGTAAATAAAAAATTCCATGTTTATATTTAAAGTTAATAATTAGACCATGATTATTAAATATTGGTGATTATTTAATTCTTATTGTAGATTTTAACTTATTGTTTATATTTATAAATTAATTATATTGTTAATTTTACCATTACTACTAAATGTCTTTTATTCAGTAATATAATACTTATTCTTAAAAATTTTTTTTTATTTGTACTAAACATTATTTGAATATATCATTTTATGATTATTTTAAATGTTTTTCTGTTTATATTTACCTCAGTGATTATACTGACATTTTAAAAATTAGATAAATGTGATTAAAAACACTGGCTCTAAAATCTTTTAAATATTTCTGAAATTTCTTTTATTTTGATAAATGCGATTCAAAACGACTGCATTTTTTTAGCTTTGTATAAAAAAAAAATCTTGAAGAAATGTCTTTGTTTACTCTTCAATCACTAGTATAAAACTTCAACTTTCTAACATGCCAGAATTTTGTAAAAAAGTGGGTATATAACTAAATTAAAACAAAACTTTTGATTAAAGTGATTGAAAACTTTTATTGAATGTTTGAAAGCAAGCTATTAAAAATACAATAAAACCTCTGAATAATTTGTTACTCATGTGACCAAATTGTAAATAAATATCATAATTATTGAAATATAGTCAGTATTCAAAGTATTTAATATTTTTAATTAATAATAATTAAATCTAAAAGATGGAATGATGTTGGATAAGAATTTTACTGCACTAAGTAAAATTGGTGTTTAGATGTAAGTAAAATCTTTCTTTATACTTTCATGCCACATACAGTAGGTAATTTTTCTTTCCTTATTCCTAATGAAATTATAAATAAAGTTAGTTGTTAGATTATTGAAGTAGAACTTAAGATTCCCAAAAAATTGTTTTAAAGCTTCATGAATGCTCAACTCAAATTAGTAAAAAATTAATTCAAATTCATATAAAGAAAAGCAGTACATATAAACAGTAGATTTGCTGAAACTGATTTACATTATTATGGAAAATATATCCTAATGCATAATTTCAACTATTATTTTTTAGATATTTGTATATAAATACATCATGGAAATAATATTCATACACTCCTATGCTAATTTCATGTATAATTTGCCTCAGTTATTGCAAAAGTAGTTAATAATTTCAGTTTGAAAAAATCTTCTTTTAAATTTCTTTAAGAAAAGCTTTTTTTCCTTTGAATATTTTTGTGTAAATTTTAAAAGCATATTAAATTTGAATATGAATAATATTTTGAGAAAAGAAAATATTATATATTTAAACATTTTGAAATTAAGATTATGAAAACATTTGTTTATTTAATATTTCTGTTACGTGTATTAACATTTTTTATTTTTTTTATTTTTCAATTAATATTAACATTGATTCTGTAAATTTTTTTTATTTAGATTGGAAGTTGCTTAAAGCTTACCATTTTATCCTTAAGAGACAATAAGTTGGTTCATATACCTGATGAGCTTGGACATATTACTGCATTAAAAGTTATCAATTTGAGTGGTAACCTTTTACAGTATCTACCATTTAGTATTGCAAAATTACCAAATCTACAGGCTTTATGGCTTTCTGAGAATCAAGTAAATAATTTGTATACTTAATTTATGTACATTTCCAATATATATATATTTTAAATTTGTGACAACATATTTTCTTTAAAGAGTATTAGGAATGCTTGTAGTGTGCTTATCTTTTTAAATTTCATTTATAATTTGCAAACTTTTAATACCATTATTTTTCATAAATTTGATGTTTCTCATATTAGATTGTTAAACAAATATCTACTTCCTTAGGATTTTTTTTAAACTATTAAAATACTTGTAAATATTTTATATATATCTGTTATCTGTTATATATTTTATCTATTGTTATTAAATTTAAACACTTAAAAAAATTAAAACAATATGTATTGTAAATAAAATACAATAGTTTTATTAAAAATATATATAGTATTATTGTTTTAGTTTTTTCAATGCTTGAAACTTGGTAAACATAATGCATTAAAAGTTCAGTGTATAAATAATCATTTATCGAGCAAATTTTTCTTTGTTTATCATATTCTGTTAAGAAAATGAAGTTCTGTCTGTAGAGTTTGATTTTTTTTTTATTTTAAAGTCATTAATTGAAGATTCTGATTTTTTATTTTTTGATTGTAAATTTCTTACTATTTTGAAATATTTTATTAAAAAATATTAGATTTAAGAAGTCTAATTAATTTGAAAAAATTTGTATCGAATGATTATTAACTTCTAATTGATTTGTATAATTTTATTTGTATTAAATAAATTTTTTTAATGGATATTTTTATATTTAATATTTTGTAAATAAGCGATTATAATGTTAGTAATTATTTTATAAGTTAATCCATAAAATAGCTCAAAGCATAAAAATTATTCTTCAAGTAATAATCTTACCTTGAAAGTTACAATTTTTTTTACTTTATATCTTTGTCTAAAAATAAAAAAAAGTAACTGAAATTCTTTATATTTGTTTGTCTTGTGGGAAGAAAAGAAGCTAAGAAAAAAACTCCAAAATAAGAGAAAAATATCTTTATATCTTTTAACACAGATAATATAGTGTTCAATCTTAATAATTTATGTATATAATTATTTTAATAATGTTAAAATCAGTATGCCAGTAATACCAAGTATTGATAAGTCTGAGATATTACGTTATTCTCCTCTGAATTTTTATTAGTTAGGTATTTTTTATTCTCTCTCTGTATTAGGCATGTAAGAAATATGTAATTTGTAATGTTATTAATATGTTTGCCTTTACACAGTTATAATTTTCATCTATGTTATAATATTTAATTATGTTAGAAACACATTTTGTTTTTTATAATATATTAATATACCATTTCAACAATTGCAGAATAAGCCTTTGATTCCTCTACAATCTGATACTGATAGAACTAGTGGAATAAAAGTTTTAACTTGTTTCATGTTACCTCAAGTACCTTTGGATGAAGGTATGCTTTTCCAAGTATTCTGAAATACTATGCTGATTAATTGTATAAAATAATGTTTAATTTATTATTAGTGCATATGCAAATTAAAATGTTTAGTTTACAATTAATATTTTTAAAATATCCTGAAATTGGTGTTGTATAGTGTTGTACAACTCTTAATGAAATTTTCTAATTTTAATAATTTTTAAAGTTCTAATTTATTTTAATGTTCTTATGAGTTGATGATTCCTTTTATTATTATTTCTGCACTTGTCTTAAATGTATTTTACATTTTTAATTTTAGAAGTAATTGATGTACCTGAAATTCAAGTTGATGTTAGAGATCCTGGGAAAGGTCGACCTTTAATAAAATTTGCATTTGATGCTGAAAAGGATCAACCTGTAAGTATTAAATTTCATAAAACTGTTTATTCATATTTGAAATAATGTTTCAGAACTTTTAATATATATTATGTTCTTAAATATAATTAACTGTTAAAAGCTTTTTAAGGGAAATATAAGTAAATTGCACACACTTATATACATATATATAGTAGTCTATATTGTATATCATTAGTATTACAGTTTCATTATGTAACCTATGCATATTAACTTAGCTGATTTGTCTATAGTATGGCTATCCATGTTTAATGACATTTTAATAAACGACTGCAATTCAGTAACAAATAACAAATTTATTCAAAGGCGCGCTTAGCCATTCTCTAAAGTATTAGGTGAGTACAGATGTTCCAATCCTAAGGTACCCAGGGATATAAATTTTCTGTTTTTCCTCTCGTATTACTAATTTTTTCATTTTATGTTTCAATTCATGTTACAGAAGCAGAATTCTTGAAAAAACTACCTGATAAAGTATTTTGTGCTGCACGTCATGTTAATGTTTGATATGGCAGTATACTTATTCCCACCCACTTAACTTTTCAGACACCAGTATTGCCAAAATCCATAAAGTAGGTTATATAAATTACAAACTTCATCCATACATACTTAAACCTCTTAGGTGTTTTAGATATCAGAAATATTGTCACTCCCTATAAGCATATTGGAATATTGATCCCATGTGTGGAAAATTTGCACAATCCTGATCTGGAAACTAATCCTTGTACTTCGGAAACAAATGTTGTAACTGTTCTGGTTCACATGCTGTATTTTCCAAATCTTGTCCTATATGGGTCTTTGAAAAAGAGGTAATTGCAATGAAAATAAAACAAAGTATTTCTTTTACGGAAGCAAGACATAGTAAAAAACAGACCAATAAAAAATGGCATTTCCTATTCTGCTACTTTACAAACATATGCAAAAATAGTCAATAATCCAGTATAAAAGAGTATTTTACTAAAACCTGCTCCGTTTTCAATTATGTTATCTAAATCCATTTTGCCATCAACTTCTAATAGCACAAAGAAATCTACTTCAATTATCAATAAATCTAAGGCTGATGATACAAAGTTTTAAAAAACCAAAATCTCAAGAAATATTAAAAGAACAATTGATATATTCTCTTCTGAAACAGATATGGAAATGGATTCCCCCTCTTCATCTCAAACTGTTTCAAAATATAATAAGAAAGCACAAAAAACAAATAAAACCTGCTGGGAATGACATTAATTTCATATAACTGTCTTGGTCACAAAAAACATTGGAATTTTTTTATACAACATTTATCTGTCTTATCTTTCTAGCTTTCACGGATTTTTTTAATGCCTTTGTTCTTTTGAGTCATTCATCTCAACATTCTCCATTAGTTCTTAAATAATGATTTATTCCAACACTTGACTTCATCAAACATTACTTTATTTTTGGCATAGCTTATCCGAGGATCTTGTGCTAGCAAAATCAAGATCTATCAATTGACTGTTTAATTACAGAAACATATCTTTTGAAGCATAAATAGACAATTCAAGCATCTTGACAAAATAGAGTTATGTCAAAAGCAAGTAGGAGTTAGTTTTTCCCAACTGTTAGTTTAATTTTAAAAAATTCAAATTCAGTTGAATATTTTAAAGCCTGTTAAAAACCAAATCATTATTTGTTATTATTGTCAAGAAACATGTTTAATATATAGCCTAACTGTAAATTATTTTTATATATTTTCATACAGAAATTTTTGTTATGCTGTTTTGCCCCATTCTTGTTTTTCTTTTGAATGGTTTTTATATTTTTTATAATATATATTTTAAAAATATTATATGTTATATTTTTTTTTAAATTCACTTATATAGAAATGTTGAAAATAATTTTACTTTCAGAGCAGACTTATTCGTGCTCCTACTCCATATCCTAAAGAACTGAAAGCTCATGCACGTCATGCAAGGAATTATGCTTTAAAAAAACAAGGCTCAAAGGATTCTGAAGGAAATGAAGTAGTTAATGAGAGCACCACTGTAAATAAAACTCTTTCATTTTAAAAATATTTAATTTTTGTTCTGATTTTAGTTTTGAAATTACTTTTTTTTAATTCTGTCATTATTAATTCATTTTATTTCTTTATTTATATTAAGTAATAAATCTAAAATGGTTATGTTGAGACTAAGGAGATTATTTATATTTATTACCATGGTTGACAAGCTTTTGTCAATGTTTAGTATTGCTATAAAAACCATGGAGAAATCATCCTAGCCAAAATTATTAAAATTAAAATTCAACAGTATTTGCTAGAATAATACAAATATTATTATTTACAAACATTGTTAAGAATCAGCATGATTTTCTTTCAATTCATTATAAGCTTAATGGGAATCTTATGTTGAACACTGAATAGTTCCAGGGTTTAATTATATCTTGTTAAAATATTAAATTATGAAAACATGCTGTGCATTATGGAAATTTGGTTTGCAATCTTATAATGCTTAAGTCAGGTAACATTTTAATCAACCAACACTGCCGTGTTTTTTCAATTACTGCTGCTTTCTGAACCCAAAATGTAAATTACTTACTGAAATATGAATTAAAGTAATTCAATTACAATTAAAAGAAATAAAAAATATTGAAGTTTGCATAATAAAATGTTGATTTTCAAAGACATTTTCTTAAATATACATTTATGTTAATATTAAACTCATTTTATTGAAATACATAAATGAAATTAAAGAATTAAGTTAATCAAACAATTTTTTTTAATCTTAAAATTTTATTATATTGTTTAACAGTATTACATAACTGCCAACTCTACTGATTTTTTTGGGAAACTCCTGGTTTTTCACTCTTTCTCCCGATTTCCCGATAATGTATGAAAATCTACTGATTTTTGGCAATTTCAGTGGCAAATTTAAAAACTACTGAAATTTTGCCGAAAAATAATTATTGAGTTGTTTAATTTTATATGACTCTGTAATTACATTTACATGCTTAAAAAGTTTCCCCTTTGTGATGAGATTCTAAAACATGCAGAAGTATGCTGTTTTGCAGGCTATTGAGCATGCTTTATTTTCAAGTGTAAAACTTTTTATTGACAGATTTCCACATTTTATTGCTTAATACAGAACTGAATAAAGGATTGGACATTCTCCAGACTGAGTTCTGAGAACTACAAAATACTGTACTCACAACTGGATGAACCAAAATCAGATGTACAGTGGCATCTTATTGGAAATCTGAAAAATGAGTTTCAACAAAAAATGTTTTCCAATATTTCCCAGTTTATGCTTACAATTGTAACTATTCCACATTCTAATGCTGAAAGTGAACGAGTGTTCAGTCATATAAAAAAAATAATTCAGGTCTTCTCTTTCTTCTGAAAACTTAGAAAGTTTAATTATTGTTAAATATTCTCACAATGAGAAAAAATGTTTTGAACAGCAATTCACCATTACATTTCTTATAAATGCTAAGTCAGCTACACATGAAAAAAAAATTGCCATGAGTTATTCGAATTTGAAATGTGTTATGTTTTTTATGGAAAAGTATTTGTAAATTTCCATTTTCTTAGAAGTATTTTTGACTGAATTAAATTTAATTAGTTTAATTCAGTGAGAAATACTTCAAAGTATTTTATGTGTTTATGTAAGGAAATAATTTTATGAATTGCACTTGTGTAATAAAAGTTGCCTTATAAAATAAATATTGAGATATAAATATTGATGTGTTTATTTTTTTACATATAGTATATTTTTTTATTCTTCATCGTTCCTTTATGAACTTGATGAATATTTTATTAAAATATTAAGATTGACACAAAATATGTTTAATATAAATCATTCTCAGAATGTATGATTTAAAGAGTAAAATTCTCCTTTTTGTGGTACTATCATTTTAAACATTCTGTTTCAAGCAAAAATGTGATTAGTAGTCTCATGATTTTTTCTCTCAAAATCAGTAGAATGAATATATATATATATATATATATATATATATATATATATATATATATATATATATATATATATATATATATATAAATGAGTAATATGGTAGAGGAAGAGTGTGAATATATAGAAAAAAATTGCAAATAGACATTTAATTATAATTTTGTTTTAGTTGATAATATACTGTATTAAATTTGTATCTATTCAAATACTCTTAAAGCCACAAATTATGCTTGTCATATTACACTTAAAATTGTAAAAAAGTATGAAGACTTTGGACAAAAAATGACTTTTGAATTTGTTGCTTTCTTTTCTTTGGAAGAGCTTAGATCAAAAGATTAGAAAGATTAGAAAATATCTTTATAATACTCAAAAATTAAGAAAGAGCTTAAAAATTTTGAAACACATGAAAAATTTGAATTTGGAAAAATGTATATTTTTGGAAAAATAAGTAATATAAGCAAGTATCTTGGAAACTAAAATAATCCTGATTTCAAATAAAATTTATAAAATATTTTTTTAAAAATTCAAAGTATTTGAATATTTTAGTTGTCTAAAAGGAATTCATTTAAAGTCTATTAGGACTACCAATCCAGAAAAATTCATAAGTCATTGTGTCACATTAATGTGACTACCTTTCACTATGTGGACTGCTGTGAAATGTACAGGAAGAAACTTGATTTTCCTGCTGGTAAATCCTGTGGAAAAACGATATATATATATATAAGAGTGGACATGTTCTGCAAAGACATGTGTGTTTGTATTAATCCAACATGCCTTAACGACGATGAGTGAATCAAGACAATCCCAGGAAATCATTTTTCAGACCATAATGCTCCCACCTCCAATCTGGACTGCTCCAGTAATGTTTGCTTTTAAAGGTTTCATGTCATTTATACCAACGCCCATCTGTTTGATGGAGCATATAACGTGATTCATTGGAAAATGCTACCTGTTGCCATTCAGTGGATATTATGATAGTATTACATGTCTGTGATGTTATAACTCTTTTTTTAACAATTTGAAATAGAAATTCTATTACTTTTAACAAACTATTAATTATTATATTATATATAATAATTAATAGTCATAAGAATATCATTTTGTCATGTTCACATTTTAATAAATTCCAATTAATGGCTGAGTGGTTAGCGTTTCTGACTCCTGAGCTGTGAGTCCCTAGTGAATCTCGATTCGGGCATGGATGTTACTTTTTCTCAGTCCTTTCATCAGAGATGATGTATGAATGTGGCGCACACTATAAACAAGTTTGTTGTGGTTTGGCATGAGAAATGCTATTTGCCTCTGTGACTTGGTTTACATGTGCCTACTGGGTAATGACAAAAGAGTAGCAGTTTCCAGGCTTGTTGTGGTGAAGGTTAGTTGCCCAGTGCCTGTGGCTATTAAAAAAAAAACATTTTAATAAAAGAGTAAGCTAGATTTTATCCAATATCATTGCTTCTTTTATCATAAATAAATTTTATATATCAATTAATATAGTGTAAGTAGTGTATTTTAAATATTTTTTCATTTTTCAAAAAATGTATTATAATTGTATGATGAACATTCAAAGTAAATTTACTTGATCCTATGAAATATTTTTTAAAATTATCTATGTAAAATGTTTTTATTACTTAAGTAATTAAAAGAAATGTTTAATGAAATCAAGTAAATTTATTCCAAATTTTTAGCATTTACATTTTTTTATGCAAAATTTTCATAGGATGTACTTTAGACGTACAATTTTTCTAAATTAATGTTACTATTGTATTTTCAGATTGTGGATGAAAATGAAGGCTTGCATGCCACTGGAGCCACACCTGATATAATGATCTTATCTAGTACTGCATCAAATACTGTCAATAAGCAAGCTATAAAAGAAGCTGTTGTAACTGAACCTAAGTCACCTATTACATCGCCCTCTAAACATGAAAGACATTATATTCCAAATGTTAAGGTTAGTTTAAATTCCTAAATTTTCTTATTTTGATTTCTTTATATTTTTTCAATGTGCATAATATTCACAATTGCTTATAAATATCATTTGATAAATTTAAAACAAAATAGTGTTAACTTTCTTTTATTATTTACTAAATTACCCTTAAGTTTAGAATATGTGTGATTTATCGATCATTTTCTATACTTTAATTATCTTGTGAGTTTTGCATTCATTATGCAATTATGTTTTGTGCAGAATCTTATTTAACAATATTTTGCAATTTTACCAAAATGTTATGTTAAAATCCTGATGAGTTTGCTTAGTAGACTTATATATATATATGTATATATATATATATATTTATATATATATATATATATATATATATATGTATATATATATGAATATATATATGTATGTATATATATATATATATATATGTATATATATATATATATATATATATATATATATATATATATATATATATATATATATATATATATATATATATATATATGTATATATATATATTTATATATATATATACATATATATATATATATATATATATATATATATATATATATGTGTGTATATATATATGCATATATATAATGTATATAATATTAAATTCTTATTGAATTTTGTTAGCTTCTCAACAAAAAAAAACTAAAAAAATTAATTTTTTCACTATATTTTATAAATTTAACTATAAGGTTTTAATCTGTAAGTTAAAATGTCTTTTCAGAATCCTTCATCAACAGAAGAAATAAAGCAACATACTTTTTTGGAACAAAATCCATTACAGGTGTGTGATTTATAAGTCAAATACTTATAATATAATCATTAATTTTTAAAGTTAAATTCATATTTATTTAGTGAATGTCAATTTTAAAAATGTGATTCAAATTTTTCCATAAATTTCATGGGAGGAAAACTTTAATACATGATTATATTCTTGCATGATAAAGAATCATTATCCAAATTCTTTCTTTGTTATGATTCACTATGCTATCTAAACAAGAAAAAATGACTTCTGAAAATAGTTTAAGTAACCTTGTTGTACGTTTCATGAAAGTACACACATTTATATGAAGTTTTCATTACTTCTTTTTATATTAAAATATGTTTGTTTTTTAATTATGTGTAAAAGTTTAAATATTGTGTATAAAAAAGCTTTAAAACTTATGGAAAATTCAATATTCCATTGCATAGTAATTCTTTGAGAATATTTCCTATTAGCTCTATTGATTTATAAGCAATATATCATTGAGTTGGACGTTGAAGACATTGTTTTCGAACTTTATGAGATTTAAATAAATGTTAATGACATTTTGTTTATTATTCACATTATGTTCACAGCTCATTTTACTGTTGATGTTTAATTTAAAGGATTTTTTTTAACACTAGATTTTATTTTAAGAAGTTTAAAAAGGGTCCATCCCCTTCCCCTTGAATTGGTACCTGAATCAATTTATACGTATAAAATCATTCTTTGATAATTTTTAATTTTATAATATAAACATATAATGATAATAATTTTTATATATTGTAATAATAATAATTTTTAATTTTATAATACTAGGTTTTGAAAATTCAAGAATTTCAAAATATTTTTTAATAAATATCTAATTACTTTTTGTGAAGAATTCTTGTAATTCTTTGCCAAAAGTTTACAAATTCTTCCTTCTTTCAAAATATTAATATTTCTTTTTTGCATGTGTAACAAAATTTTTAGTTACTTATGATATTTTTTCTGATAAAAACAAATTTCATAAAAATAAAACTTTATTATAAATAAGTCTTTCGCACAGCCAAATAATGTTATTCAAAAAATATATGAAGAACCTTTGTGTTCTTGTATGCATTCAAATATCCATATATGTGTATTACTTGACAAAATAATACTCTCTGATTTTTTAATTATATTCTAGTTAGTAGTTGAAAACTTTTTTGTAATAACTTAAAAAGTTTTTATTTTGAATATTTTTGGAAATTTAAAATCATATAGTATTAAATTTTGTCTTTGGGATTTTTCACTTGTATATTTAAAAACAGGAATATTCATTTATGTATGTAAAAGCTGAAAGGCTTAATAGTTTTGCAAAAACAAAACAAATAAATATATAATAAATGAATAAAATAAAAAACGAAATCTATCAAAAGTAAAATTTATAATTTTTACATTTTCTATAATTCAACAGATGGCCATAAATATTTTAGATAAAATAATTCAACATTACAATTGAATACAATAAAATAATTTCACCAGTGTTATTTGCAATAAAATTATTAATAAAGCATAACATTAGAATAAAATTATGTTCACAAAATCACACATAGAAATGTTAAAAGTTGACTATAAATATGAAAAACAAAAATGCAATAAGTTATTCATAGTTATATTTCCTGACAAAAAATTAAGCTGTGATAGAACAAACATATTTTAATGTTTTTGGAATATATTATCCGAAAATTATCTATAGCTTTCTAAATATATTTTTGTAAGGTTTCTACTTACTAGAAATTACTAGTTCTGCATTTTTTTTAGAAATATGAATTCTTAATAATTAAATATACTAAGAAATTTAGAAAATTTTGTAAATCAAATGCTGATATATGTTTTATGCATTATCATTACATAAAACATTTGTATTTTTGATACTGCTTAAATTTTATATTTAATTAAAAATATTAACAAGTCTCACTTTTTGTCTTCAGTATGCATGTGCAATATTTTTTTTAACTTCCAAAAGCTGTATTGTTCTATTTCATATTTATTTAAAATGTCTAATTTATTTTATTTTTTACTTTAGATTAGTCATGCTACAAATCCAGATATAGCTTCAGATCTAACTGCAAGAGTACTAGGCAGACGAGGTTTATATTCATTTTCCACATTTGTAGTTAATTTTTATGCATTTATATACAGTAATGGCCAAAATTGTGGACACTTTTGGAAATTTTTATGTTTTTGAACTTTATATGCTTATAGAAATCGTTACGTTTCACAAAATGCAAACTTGTATATATCATTTTAAAGGGAGTTTATTAATGAATTCAATACAAAACACAAAATTCAATTATTTGCAATACAAAAAAAGTTAAACGATAATAGTTTATCAATACACATAAGATAGTGATAGTTGCAGTGAGTTATCAGTACTTAGTAGAGTACCCTTTATTTTTGATTACAGCTTCATATTGACATCTCTTTGAGCTGAAAAGAGTTTTAAGCTCTTCTTTCGTTATTACATGATGCCAGGAAACAATTATAGCTTCAATTATTCCCTTTTTATTTGATGGGCACCTCATTCGGACAAGAGTTTTCAAACGGTGCCACAAATTTTCGATAGGATTGAGATCGGGACTGTTTCCTGGCCATGACAACAAGTTAACATTCTTTGTACGAAACAACTCTTTTGATATTTTGGCCGTTTGGCAAGGAGCAGAATCCTGCTGAAAAATAAATGAAGCATTGTTGGAAAAGAGATCTCTGATGGAAAGTAGAAGTTTTTGTTCTAGAATAGTGTCAATGTATTTTCTGGGATTCAGTGTCCCATCGATGACATAAAGGCTACCAATACCATCTGATGACATGCATGACCATATCATAACAGTAACTGGGTTCTTCACAGTTGCTTGAATGCAGTCAGGATGTAGCTCTTCTCCTATCCCACGTTTTACATATTTTAGCCCATCACTACAGAATAACGATAGCTTAGTTTCATCACTCCCTATAACTTGTGAGCACTGATCATCTATCCAATTAATGTGTTTCTTTGCCCACTGTAATCTTTTTTTCGTTGCTAAAAATTAAGATAAGGTTTTTTTCGTGGAATTCTACTTCTCAGTCCAACATCTGTTAATCTTCTCCTGATTGTTCTTGAACAGACAGAAACACCAGCATCATTCAAATCACTTCTGATGGCCACTGATGACATTTTTCTATCTTGGAGACATAGTCTTTTTATTCTTCTGTCATCAATAGATGTGGTGCACCTCTTTCGGCCTTTTCTTTCTTTGTTTTTTATTTAATTTGTCTCCTGATATTGTAAACAAAACTTTCGGACTCCAGATGTAGTCCCTGAACCACCCACCTATCTTGCAATTTCAACATAGGAAAGACCACTTTCTCGTAACACAATAATATTACTTCTCTTTCTAGGTGTTAATCTACTCTTTTATTTGATATCATTGTTTCTTGACTAAATATTAAAATTTTTTACAAAATTACTACTTATAATTGCAGTGTATAAGAAACAGGTCCTCCTTCTACAGAACAAAGCACAATAAAGAATTGTTTCAAGTGTAAACATGTCAGCTTCTACTGGCAGTTACTAACATTTGATTGATTCTCAGAACAAGAACAGTGATTGGCCAGGAAAGCTAGACATTACAAACAACTTCATAACTGTGTTTTTTATTTGTATTAAAGTACATATAACTTTTTTTGTATTGCAAATAATTGAATTTTGTGTTTTGTATTGAATTTAGTAATGAATTATCTTTAAAATGACTTATACAAGTTTGCATTTTGCAAAATGTAAATTTTCTATAAGCATACAAAGTTCAAAAACATAAAACTTTCCAAAAGTGTCCACAATTTTAGCCACCACTTTGTGTGTTAATAATTCTTAATTTTAAAATTTTTTTTAGAAATAAGTGTTTGGAAATAATCTTTTGAAATCTTTTTTTACTTTTCTCCTATAATCATAGGTGCCTAAAACTCTGCTTTTTACAAGTTATTTTTCTTTTTCTGTTTAATATATATATATATATATATTAATCAAGGTACTTTTTTGTTTTCAAGTTTTTAGAAATAACTTTAACAATAAGCTTGAATTAATTAACAAACAACCATTATTAAAATAATATTGAATGTAAGAAATTCTTTTTCTGTGTTTAGCAATAATGCTTTTATTTTAAATTTTGCTAGATTTTAGTAAAAATGTCTTGATAATATAAAAATTTTTAAATGAAAATATTTTAAATCAAACTAATTAAATAAATTTTTAAATAAAAGGTAAAATCTTATTATTGTACTAATTATTATTTTTAATAAAATACATTATAAAAACTGAGTTTAATGTTTTTCTTTGATTTCTCTTTTTTGTGTATATTATTTTTTTATTGAGAAATTTTTAATTGACTGCCAATTTTTATTTTGCATTTTTATGCATATATTGAAATTTCTGTTTGATAATTATTTATTATATTATTTTTTAAGATTCTCGTGGTGATGGGTCTTCAAGTGAAAATACATCTACCTCTGCTACAGGATCACCAAAATTAACACCGGATGGTGGTTTAACTGATGCATATAATCATCCTCCAAAACCTGATAAAGATGGACATTTTAAGAAAAATATTCCAACTGCTAGTAAAAGAGATACATGGATGAGACAAAGACTCTTACGCCAGGGCAGCGGAGACAGTGATCGAGGATATCGAAGTGACCACGAAGTTTATCTTGCTGAACGTGATCAGTTTGGCCAGCAGTGCTACCATGATGGCTATGCTAGTGACTGGGAGGCGTTTCTTGCAAAGCAAAGTTATGATGGACCAAATAATCCTGATTCTGTACACGGATCTCCTCATTATAATAGGAATTCTCTTCCACCTAGTGAAATAGACTACCGTGGTCATGCTGAAGGACAAGAAATAAAAATAGATTCAGAAAGAGATGCATTTACTTATAACTGGGGCACAAGGCTTCGATATCCAGAGGAAAATGCCCCTGGTTTGATTGAAGATGAATATCAAGCTCGAATGACACCACCTTTTAATGGATATTGGCAAATAGTAAGATTTTTTAAATAAATACCATTAATTATTCTAGCAGTTCCTGCTTCTATTCATTTGTATCAAATGCTTATAATTTATACTAAGCAAATCCTTACAAAAATTTTATATTTAATTATTATTAAAATTTATATTTAAAATTATGTTAACTCTAAAAATATATTGTATTACATTTTCTACATTATTACTAAGAGAAAAAAATGTGTTTACAAGTAAAAATATTACAGCTATTGTGATGTTTAAATGATCAATGTAAATATGAAAGATAATAAGTTAACTATATTAACTTATTTAATTGCAGTCTCGTGCTTTGTTTTCTAATATATGTTTCTTTTTTACATTGAAAATAAACTTTTATGAAATTTAAAAGCTGTAATGGTTGCAAATGAAATTATAAGATGTTATTTAGAATGAAAATTCCTGGTTTCAATGTTAGCCACTGTTGAACAACAGGAGATGAATGTTGCACTTCTGCATGTACATTCACTAGGATAGTTGTTAGGGAGTTTTCCAAGTTTCCTTCCTTACGACTTGTAAATATAGCGTACTACCTAAAAAAAAAAATCCAGCCAGAAGGTAATTACATGGTAGATCCTAAAATGTTCTACAACAGTGTTAGGCTGTTCATGTGATTTAGTGTCGAAATTAAATGATTCGTTCTTTTCACTGTTCTCAGTTAAGAACAAATGTACTAAGCAAGCATTGTGAAACAAGTCTCTCATGGAACACAAATGATCTCAACTGAACCACAATGGGGCCAGATTGTGAACACCACCCGCTATATATATGCAGCGTTTTCACTTTTATCTTCCTATTCATTTCTATCATTATAAATAAAAAATTTTCAAGCACTGAGTTACCAAGTTTTTATTTATACCTTCTAAGTAATAACTATTTAAACAGTGTCAGTTTTAGCAATTCTCTGATATCTATACACTACTGAGATCTCCTATATATGTCCTGGAAACTTTGCAAGAGGTCTTCTTTTGGGATTCAGTTCAAAAGCCTCATCATGTTTCATTTGATATTAGGAATACCATCAAATCTGTTTCCTTTCAAAGCGAGTTTGAGTCATGGGAATAGGAAGAAGTCAGGAGGATTGAAATCTGGAAAGTATTGTGTATGTTCAATTTGCACCACTCTCTTTCTTGCCAGAAACTGTTTGAAGATATTAGCTTTGTGATTGCTAACATTGTGTTGCACAAAAAGCCATGAACCTCGTTCTGCATACTGGAATAATACCCTGTGTAGGCATTTCATGAAATGGGTCAAATTTCATTTATCTTGAAGTATTTATTGTTGTTCTTTCATGTAGAAATTCCATGTGGACAGTGCCTTGACTATCTAAAAACTGATGAGCATTGTTTTAATGCAGGATTTTCCTACTCTGACTTTCCGATGAAGTGATATAGGATAACGCCATTCCATGCTTCGCTGTTTCATTACAGCTGTTTTGATCAGCAGTCAAGTGATGTGGTACTAGAATGCTACACATTTTTCTCATCTCTAAATTTTTAGTATTTTTATTTGGCACACAGAATTACTGTTAATCTACAGTTTATTAGGTATCATGCACACAACTAATCAATGATCTTTTATGGTTAATTTCCTCACTTTCTCGAATGTTTTCATCACTGATGTAGTTCACCAGTCTTCAAAAAGGGTCTTGTCAAAAACACTTTCCCTGCCTTCTCGTAAATAGGCAAACCACTTGTACACACACTTCATGGACAATGCTTGATCTTCGTAAACACATACCTGCATTGCATGAGTTTCTTGCAATGTCTTGCCAAGTTAAAAATAAAATTTTAAATTGATCTTTCATTTGTTCTTTCCACTGTTCTGAGTTAAGAACAAACATTCTAAGCAAGCATTGTGTAAAACAAGTCTTTTACAGAACATAAACGATCCTCAACTGAACCAAGAAGGGGGCAGATTATGAACATCTGCTGCTATGCATATGCAGCGATTTGCTTTACTAATGTTGGCATATCAACTATTCTGACTTCATTTACCAAACTTTATTGTCAGAGGTTATATTAGTCTGTGTTAATTTATTGTGTATTTATAATTTTTATGTCGACAGTTTGTCATTTTCTCTCTAAGTATGGAATTATTTAATTTGTGAATAGTTATAACTATATTTTATAATCATTTAAGTAATAAAGTTCTTTTAAAATAGTTAAAGGAATATCATCTTTCAATCTTTTAATTTTCCTGATATATTTTAGTGGCTGCATAAGCAAAAATTTTGCAGCCAGCATGAAGACTTAACAAAACTGTCTAATATAAATTAAATGAGGGCAATACAGATAATTTAAGAATAAGTTGATATATATATCATCTATATATGTAGTTATAATTATGACTATTTAGTTAAGCAAATTTTTAAATGATAAGAAAATTTCCTTTCTATTTATGTTTTATTATTATTTTTTTAATACTCTTTCATGAGATTTTACTTGTCATATTTTGGTTTTAGTACTTGAAAAATAAGTTGTTAGAACAAGTTGCATGAAATATTAAAGGAATAATGATTTTACAATTTAATATCTATGAAATTAAAATGATAATCAATTCTATTACTCAAAATTGAATGTCACAGATTATTATAAGGAAAAAAAAAATAAAGTGAGGAAAATAATTTAGCTTTTTTATGATTTGCCACCTATTTAAGTTTTAAGTTTGATCAACAAACTTTGTTCAAAAATTTATTCAAGTTTTAGTACTAGACAAATTTGGCTCTTGGATATGAAAAAAAGTATGTTATATAAAAAAAACATACTGCAGTTTTTCTCACTGACATATTGTTAAAGAAATGAGAACACATTATACTAAAAATGTTTTACATATGTAAAATAATAGAAGTCAAGTGCATTTGTCTTTATATGTTCTCAACTTAAGTTAAATTAACGAAATCTATAATTTATCATTTTATTATTGTATTTTAAAGCCCTATTTATTTTTAGGACCCAGTTTCTGGGCAGTTTTATCCTTCTTATGACATGAGTCACTCATATCCTCCAGGAACTGAAAATCCTTCCTACATATATGCTCGAAATCCTGGATCAGAAATGATTTCTTCTCAACCATCTTATTATGAAGATTGTGATGGATATAAACATCCTACTTCACATTTTTGGGTGCAACCACCATCAAATCCTCCACCTCCTATTCCATGTAGCAATCCTGGAACTCTGCCAAGAAGGTTAGGTGCTGCATCACCACGTCTTAAGCGTGCACAATGCTTAAGTGTGCAGGCTCCTCTGCATGGTACTCCTCAAGAATATCATTTGATTCCCCACCAAACTGCATCATTGCATCCTTCAGTTCCTAATAGTTCGCCTCGTCCTGGTCGTTCTCCATCACCAGGAGTGGAAAACAGAATTACTTCTCAATATTCTCCTCAACCATACCCAAAATTTCCTCCTCACTTCCAACCTCAATACCCTATTCAAGGTTACCCTATTACTACACAACCGCTTAATTCTTCCCATTTTCCTCCCCCACCTCCACCTTCTAATATGCATCCTCAATATCACCCTTCATCTATGTATCCCACGCTACCACCTTCACTTCGCACAAAGCAACCATCGCATGTATATCAATCATCTGTGGATGACTCAGCTTTAGTGTCTAGACCATATCCAATGGCACCAGTTCCAAATGTACATAATTCTGCTTACTATTCTACTGGTGTTCAAAGCAGTCTTGAACATCATCACCCGCCAGAAGCATATAATCATAGTTTTCCAAATACTATGAATACTGAAGTTTATGATAGGGTTCAAGAAGCTGAATATGGAACAATGCTTCCCGGAACATTACATTATCGCAGTGGATCAATACCTGCTCAAATTCAAAATATTGAAAACTGTGATGTGAATGCAACTCAGCATTTAAATCGTTCTGTGCCAAGTATTAACATCATTCCAAGCACCTCCCCACCTCAGACTTCATACATGACAAACATGGACACTTGGAAAGGTAGTAGCTTATTTGCAGTTATGAGTGTTAAAATTATCTATTATTTAAGATATTAGATTCATGTAATTTTATATAAATATGTATATCGCAATACATATGCCATATGGTTTTCTATTTCACCTTTCAAAATTCTTATTTTTTTTAAATTTTAGTTGATTACTTTTTTTTAATGTATTTACCTTACTTATAAGGTGTCGATATACTCAACTTTTGCCTTATTTATCTACATATATATATATTTGGAAAAAAAGTGTTAAATATTGATAAAATATTTTATATAGTCAATTGAAAGGACTAATATACCAAGTTAAATCATGCAAACATCTCTGTAAAATTAATGAAATTTTTAATATGTGATTCTTGCACTTTTGCAAATTATAAATCTTACTTTGTAATTAATTTCTATACTTCTGTATAGTAAATTATCCAAGTATAGCATTAATATCAACCATTTGTAACACACACAAAAATGCTGTTTATATAAATGGTGTATTCTGAGTGATAATTTCCAAATCATACCCAATAATATTTTTTATATTGTTTTCTTAATTCTTAGAATATATAAAATGAAATCTAGATCATAATAAGATTAAAAGTGTATATGTGATAAAATATGATACATTGATGTTAGCATGATAATACATGTATATCAGCATAAAGTTATTGCAACAAATATTCTATATTCTCCAAATATTTTAATTTAATTAATTTTCTTAATTAGTTTCTGCTTTTGTTCTAAATGTGTTTTCTGGGTTTCATAATTCTTTATTTATTTTTCAATATATATTGGAATTTGTTTGATTAAATTCTTTGTAGCTTAATTTGTTTTGGGAATTACCTTATTAAAAATTAAAAAGTAATATATTTTTTTATATTTTCAGTTATATTAATTTTCTTTTAGTTTTAATATGGCATATTTATATGAATAAGTTAGAAAATTAAAATATTTTTTACTTGATAAGCATTTACTTTTTAGACATTTTATCAAGTAAGCCTAACAATTGATGAAGTATATCTTTTATTTATTTTCCGCCTGAATAAATTTAAATATATGAAATATTTTTATTTCATATGTGTCAGTAGCATTTTTTTAAAATTAAGCTGCTGCTTTATATATTATTATTTTGGAAAATTGCTTTGTTACTTTATGGAATATATTAATTTTAATTCAAAGTTTTAACAGTTGACCTTTTAATATTGTAATTAATTTTAAAAATTTTTAATTTTTATATCAACTAAAACTTGTTAAATAACTTGATTAAAAAATTTTGTTCAGTTTATTTATTATATTAATTTTATACATAAAACATAAAATTCTTTTGTATGTTAAAGCTTCTATTTTAAATTAATCTATTATGTACTGTACTGCAAATTTGTATGTTTGGACACAGGTGGGCTTTTTTTAATAAATAAGATATTAAACTATTAATTTATAGTAAAATGTCAGAGACTAGCTGAAACTTCTAACAGTATATGTCAAGAAGGAAATTTTTTTATTGTTGTAAATTGTTTAAAAGAAAAGAAGGCAAATCCATATTTATAAAATTTAGACCATTTTTGAGTTTTTTGTTTTATATATTGAATTTTGCATTTTTTGAAAGAAACTACTATTGATGAATATTAAAAATATTCATGTGTTATTGTCATTTGATATTCCATGTGTTATGATTGTTTGTCTTAAAAACATAAGCCAAACATTTGAGTCAAAGGAATTATTTTTTTTAAATAGAGTTTGTTTTTAAATACCTTTTGTCAGTTAAAAATAATAATTAGTGAGAATTATCTATATGATGATTTTCAAGCCAAATATAAATTATTTAAACTAGCTTAAATTAATGAAAAGTATAACAGGATCATTCTGATACTAACTGTTATGTAAAATTTTGACTGTTTGATAAATTAGAATTCTTTAAGGCTCTTATTTTTTTTTCCTTTATAAATTTTATTGATAAATTAAAAAAAAAGGACATATTTGAAGTAGAAGCATGAAGTATAGAAATTAGACTTATAAACAAATAACAAAAGAGCCGTTTGTGGTATTTGGCAATGAATCATTGAATTTGGTTCAGACTGATATTTTATTAGCATGATATGTGAAAGGAACTAAAATTTCAGCTTCAGTTGTTGACATGGTGTTAAGCTACAGTAATTTGATTTGTCTTTTCAGTGGCTGAATATATTATTTCAATAATAAAGGATGAAATACTTCGCATTTTGTACATCTACTGAAAAGTAATTTATTTCCATGTGCAATTTTAGGACATGCACAATGAAAGTTTCAACAGAATATATGCATACACTGTGAAAGTACCCATTATTGTGATTATTATATGTTCCTTTTTTACCAGCATGTAGTCCTGACCTGAATCCAACTGTGAATATTATGCATTATGTGTGAGAAATAATTGACTCTTTTCTATAAAAGATTTTTAAAACTACAATTGAAAGTTATTGATATAATGTTAAGTCCCAGCTAATGCAATATTTAATGATAAATGCTTGAGTTAAGTGTCTTAAGAGCCATGTAATTTTATTAACAGTTTAAATTTTTACTGGGCAATGTACCGGAATTTTTAAATTAATTAGTATGCAATTAAGTATAAGTGATGGTAATCTGATATACTTTATTTATTTAACTTTAGTTCTAAATACAAATTGTTGAAATGTTATGATTTGTCATTTCTTATACTTGACAATTTGTTTTCTTAATTTTGTTTGTTTCCAGAGTTTTTTTCTTTTTTATAGTATGTTCTTTTTCCTATTAAAATTTTTATATTATCCATTACATTGGTTTTTTTCATGCATTATTTGTAGTGCTGACAAATAATGCATGAATGTAGTTCAAGCATTTAAAGAAGTTCAGAATGAAGTATGTCTTTATCATATAAAGCAGCAAGAATTAACTAAAGTATCAAATGTTCCTTTAAGAGTATGATTTTAAAAGCTATTCATTTTATTTTAAGCTGCATTTATGGACCGTAGCTGACAATGGATGAATGCAGGTAGTTTAATGTAAACAATAATTTTTATATTCAGCCTTTGTATCACAAATTAATTATTTTTGTTTGTTATTAAAATTCATCAAGATCATTAAAATTATTTTCTGTCATTTTTTTAAGCTATTTGTCCTTTACTTTATCACATAAAAAAATCAAATGGCATATGTGTTGGTCTGATTCGTTTAGTGCCAAATTTTTAAATTTTCATAAGAAATACACACACACTTCAAACAAAAGAACGTTTTTTTTTTTTTTAAATATATCAAAAATCTAAAAATTGCAGCAGCTTTTTTTTTTTTAATCTTTATATATTTCCTTCTTATTTTGAAAGTGTACTGATTTAAAATTACCTGTATAATTTTTATTTATTACATTAAAAAAAAAGAAAAAAAAATTGAAATATGTTGTTATAAAAATATCGTGAAATCATTAAGCTGAATTTCTTAAATAAATTTCTTGGTTACTTTGCTGATTATATAATTTTGATATCCATATGAATTTTTAACTTATTCTAAATTTGATAATGGTATAATTATTTTATAAATAACTAAAAAAAAAAAAAAAAAAACTATATTAATGCTGGGAATGCAAATTTAATCACATATTTATGTATTTGTGATATACATGATTTGTATACGCTGTATTAGTTGAAAATATCATCAATTTGTTTTATGCTCTACTGTTAAAATTTTAAAATATCTGTCTTACATTAATTTAGGTGAATCTGCTAACATCTCTCCTTCGAAATCTGCTTTGGAAAATTCCCAAACAGAATTGAAGAGTGCTGGTCACTCTTCACCCAATAATTCTGCAGATGTAGAAAACATATCTGGTAAAATAGATGCTCCTGTAAAATCAAAATTATCAGAAAAAATACAAAATAATGATACTCTTAAGTCAGAATCTTCATCCACAACTGTAGATTCCTCCAAATTAAGTAATGATAAATTGAGTGAAACAGCACAAAATTCATACATTGTTATTTCTCCGAAACCAAGTAAAGTGGTTCCTCAACCTGGTGCTGTCAACAGTTATAATACAATAACAAAAAATAGCGAATTTAAATTAGGCTCTACTACAAAGGAAGTGTCAAGCTTTCGTAAACCTGGCTGTTTCCAAGCTGTGCCAGTAAATATACCTGGTGTTCATTCCTTGCCTTATAAAAAAGGACAGAGTGAGAGTGACTCTCTTGAAACGCATGCAGTCACATATACAAATATTCAAGATACTAACAACTTAAAGCCTGATGAGAAAATATTAAATCATAATTTAAGTAAAGCAGAAACAGCTAAAGAAAATTCTGACAGTTCAGTGTCTTCAGAAAATGCACCGGATTCAGATGTAAAGAAGCGATCCAGCTATGTTAGTGGAATTATTAACAACATTAACAAATCTTTGAATGAACATGCTAAGGATAAAGAAAGTGAAACTAATGCAAGTGTAGTTGGTGGGAAGTTAAGTCATACTGTACAGAGTATTGCAAAAAATGAACAGAGATCTGAAGTTCCCAGTGCAAAACCAGGTTATCCCGTTCAAGTTGTAGCAAGTAATAAAGTGGAAATGCAGGAATCTGGTGATCGACCACCTGTTTTACCCAAGAAAAATAAAAGTGTTGTTACCATGAGAAATATAATTACAAGCTCGGAAAATAAAAATATCTCAAATGTGATGCAAATTAGTAATCAAATGGAAAATAAAAAGCAAAATCTTGTTGAAAATCAGAGTAGGTTTGAGGTAAATAAGAGTCCTTTCACTCAGAGCTCTCAAATAGCAGAAAAGGATCCTAATGTAAGTGCTCAAAATAAAATTACCAAAGAAAATACTAGCGTTGCACATTTTAGTTTGAATACACAAATAAATAGTTCTAAACAGGATAAACTTAGGACAGAAAAACATGATCCTAAATCTTTCCAACCTGAAAGTAATAAAGCCTCTGATAAGCGATTTCAGAAGGTACTTCCACCTATTGATAAAACATTCCAGTTGAAGCCTTGTACTGCAAGGAAAAGCCAAGACACCCCAGATGTTTCTCATAATTCTGAACCTAACTGTAACCTTAATAATGAAAGCAACAAAGAAGAAATAAGACAGATGGGTGTCCCTGCTGTTCCTCCAAAATCTTCAATAGATCATTCAGAAAATAAAACCTCATCTGAACCTCCTGTTATACCACCTAAAAGAACAACTAGTTGCACTTTGAGTGAAAGCGGTGGGCAGTTGCTTAAAAATAATATTCTTGAAATCAATAACAAACATATAGATAAGCTATCAAATACAAATGAATATAAATATAACAAGAATGAAACTGAAAATTCAAAATTCCTTGTAGATATTGTTCAAACCAAAGAGGTTAATAATGAAAAAAATGTTCAACTTCAAAAAAGTAATATGCCTGATCTTATCAGTCGAATAATCCCAGATGAAAAAGATGCTTTAATAATCCTAGAGCAACCACCTAAGGTACTGAAAAGTATTAATTCTGAAGAAGATGAGCTTTCAAAAGATAATTTCTCTTTTAATAAAGAGAACGAAAAGAGCTGCACTCCTGAATCACCTAAATCTCCCAAAAGACAGTCTTGGTTTTTTGGAACACATAAAAATTCTTTAGTTGTAAGTTTCTTTTCTCATTATTATATATTGTTTTAAGTTACATTTTTATTAATAAAAATATTTCATTATTTGAAAAAATATTCTGATATATTAGTTTTTCAATGAATGTTTTGATAACTTTTTTGCGTAAAATAATAATAAAATAATGATTTTCTTAAAATTGAAACCTGTATTAAAGTATAATAAAATAAATTATTAATATATCAAATTATGAAATAGTTTTTAAATTTTTTTTACTAAAATGTTTTGTATGACTTTAGTATTTATAATATAAGTTATTAAGCTTTTTAAGATAGTTAATATTGGTCTTTAAATTCAAAAAATTTCACTCATTCACAGTTTGAATTTCCAATAACATAAAAGTAAGAGTTTAATTTGTTTTTGAGCAACATATATAATAGTTACAATGGGGTCAGAAATCATTAATTAAGATGTTAAAAAAATTAGAAATTATCCAGGGAGAATTGTATGTTATAAAGTTAGAAAATATGTCCTTAGTTTCTGTAAATTTTAAGCTCCAGTTTTTCTGTTTAATTACTGAAGAATATCAAATCTATGAAATAAAAATGTGAAAATTATTCTAACAATACCTTCTTATATTTCTGTATTGTTTAATAATCATCCTGTTTATAATTTTTAAAGAAATTATTTTCTCTAATCATATTTTTAAACAGTTTCCAGTTGTTTTATCAAGAAATCCAGAATTTGGTTTTTCAATTGAAGGTGGAATTGGATCACCCAGAAATCCTGGAAAGCCTCATGACAATGTAAGACGCAGTTTTCTTCATAAATATTGATTTGTGACCATTTTCTTGTTGAACTTAACATATTTATTTTGATTTTATTTAAAAAAATGTTAAATATGAAATGTATAAAAATATTACACATAATAGTCATTATATATGAAACACAATTACATAAAAACATTTTATTATAAAAAAATCAAATTTGATTCTTAATCAATTAATTGCTTATATTAATGGTATATATTTTTGTATTTTAACTATCATGTATATATCATAAATTTAAAATAACTATTAGTTAAAAAATGTTTAAAATTGTTGATATTTTGAATATATTATTCAATATATTAAAAATAAGCATTCTTTGAGAAGTTTTTATTGATATTTAAAGCTTTTGATGTTGAAGAGATAATTTCAGACATTAAAATATTTCTATTATTTTAGTAATTTCATTGAAATAAAAACAATGAAATTAATTTGAAGTAAAATTTTAAATTTATTCTTAAAATCTTAATGTTTACACAATTATTTCTTTATCTAACTTCTCAATTGTATATTTTTCAGGGTATTTATGTTGCTCATGTCTTACATGATGGTCCTGCAAGTAATTTATTAAAACCCGGTGACAAAATTTTGCAGGTTTGTTTAAAAGTTATGCTTTAAAACATGCCATATTATTTTATTGCTTTAATCAGGTACCCATTACATTCCTGTCTTATTCATTTGGTTTGTCTTAGAACATTGACGATTGTGATAAAAAAAACCTCAAGTTACAGCAAAATGGCAATGCACCACTATAAGACAACATTTTTTTACCCTGTGGAAGTTACCAATCCTTTGTTAAATATGTTTATAAAGTTCAGTAATATTTTAATATGAATTGTCAACATACTCATGTATTTAGGAAGAAAACAAATACAATAAATTTTGATTTGTAGTACAAAGTGTTCCATTTCAGTGTAAATGTTCCACTTGCATGCCTTCACCTATATTCACCACTTCCAGAATACATAGAAATGTTCGCATATATTCTGGAAGTGAAAGGGAATGTTATCTTCTTTATAGCATATTGCAAAAAGTAGTACTGTTGGAACTCTCATAGAAACCATTTCATTTTGCATTCATCTCTTTCTTTCTACATGTGCATACATTGACACTTAGTGACCACAGATAATGCTGCTTGTCTCGATGACTTTGCTCTTAGATGCCCGCCGTGTAGCGATAAATGAGTAGCCTTATCTGGCCTTGTTGTGGCAAAGAGTTAAGTCACTCAGTCAGTGCCCACTGTTATTGAAAAAAATACATTGACTCTTAATTGGGGCTGATGTGCATTTGTTTAATTGTGTTTTATCCATAATTTGATGATTTGTTGAAACAAGTTAGATTATATTTGTGGATTTTACAGTTAAGGATATAGCACCTGTCTCACCTTGTTAGTGCATTACTGTTTCCCTTTACTTTGAACCCTTTCTTATACTTTTATTTACGACCATATCTATCAGCATTTCAAAGTTTTAAGGGATTAGATAAGAATTAATAAAACTTTTGTGTATACATTTAAAAGATACTAAGAATTGATGCAAAAATTTTACATTTTAATAATGTGCATTGATTATCTGCTAGGCAAGTTTTCTCTTTATTCTCAAAATAGTTTCACAATAAAGTATGTTTTTTTTTTAAATGGCTAGACAAATCATTAATAAAAAAAGACATAAATTGATTATATCTGTGGGTATGCTGAAATCATACATTTTTTAAAAACTAAGATTAAATACTATTACTACTTTTTATTTGATATGACTTTTATTGTTTACTCAAATAATTTTTTTTTAATCTTTTTCATATAAATAGAGATGAGTAACTTAATTTACATAAAGGAGAGATTACATCTATTGGATTCTTTCTTATCTTAAAATGGATTTCTTCTAGAATTAAGTTAATTTCCTCTATGATTGATCAATTCATTTTGCAAAATCGATAAATTTTCTTATATGTGTAATATGTGCATCTCTGAATTTTTTTCAGTTACAATTCTTGAATATATTTGTGAAACATTTCATAATTTTAAAACTTTTTAATTCACTTACTTTTAGTAAGGAAGTTTTGCTAATTAAATGTAAATTGAACATAATTAAAGCATTTTACAAGAATCACCAATTCCTTAAAATTAACAGTCTAATTAAATGCATTTTCTTAGATTTCATTGTTTATATATTGGTATTCTATTATTTTATTTATTTTTAAGTAGTTTTTAATGTTAAACTTCTATTTTTTCATTTGTCTGTTATATGTTTGGTATAGCATTGAGCATTATATATTATCAATGTTTTTGCATTAATAATCCTTATGTTGCATGAATTTAGTTTATTATAAATTATCATTTAATAGTTATTCATCTACATTTGTTTTAAAACAGTATAATTGTATTATGTTTATGAAGAATATTTAAATATAAGAAAATTCGTTTTTATATGAAATGTTTATGTATTTACTTTAAACAAAAAGTTATCTGTGTATAAGTTTGCTGTGCAAATACTTTTTACCGAAAATGTTTGAATTTTTTCATTAGATTATTAATTTAAAATTTGAAATAAGCTTATATTTTATTCATTGAGAGAAAAGTGACAAATTTTGATTTCTAATGTAATGTAATCTACTAATGCTCTTGGCATATTATATTGTTGGTTCTTATTCGACGATTATGATTGATCTCATTACCAAGAAAAATAGAAGATATGTAATAGAAGAAATCAAAAAATGCTTTCAAACACTTTTGACAGTTTTTATATTCTTGAACAGGAACAAGTACAGTCGATAACTAATTGCACTGATAAAAAAGATATTTTTGGGTTCGAGAATAAATTGCAAAATTAAGTTTACTAGGAGAAAAATGATTATTAAAAAATGGATAAGTGCATTGAAAAAATTTTTTGGTGAGAAATCATACTTAACAGGAAAAAAATTAATTGTATATTATAGGGTGCTGTGCCTAAATGATCATTAATTGATCAGAGGCTGCTAATATTCATTATATTTGGCTTATAGTCATAATTCTTTATAATATATTGATAAAGTAAAAAAAAAAAAGCTATTTTGACATTTCCTGTGAAAGTCACTACCATTTAATTTTCTTTTTCATTATAATAATCGCACAAAAAAAATTATAGCAGTTTTAAAATAAAAAATGAGCTTCCTTATCAATTTTAGAAAACCTGTTTTAAAAGAGATTCAGAGTATGGCTGAGACGGGGCAATTGCCTTGGGTCTCTCATCAAAAAGTCCCCCTAATTGAATTGAAAGTTTGTTGTAATGAAGCAGAAGGACCCCAAATATACTTTTGCCCTATGCCTCAATTAAGCTAAGTCAGCCTTTTAAGAGATTGAGATTATTTAGTCCATCAGATAAAAAAAAAATGATCAAATTCTTAGGCACTAAAATTTGTTTCAAAAACATATACATGAGAAGTAAAACTTTGTTATTCCTATGAAAAGTTTAGGTATTATTAAAAATGTAAAAGCTTAAATGCACACAAAATCTATGAAATATCATTTATACTAAGGAAATATGATTAGAAAATGTGTTTTAATGAAGTATTAAGTTAGAATTTTTTTTTTTCCTTGTATTGATAGTAATATAAAATCAAATATGTTATATTTATATTTCAGCCATTTTAAAAATTATTTTGATATAGAAAATTGCCTTATTTTTGTATATGGTAAGTTAACAACTTTTCTTAATGTGTATCTATTTAATTTATATTTTAAACAAATAAATTGCATTGTAAAATAAAAATGTGAAAGTGCGTTTCGTATTTCCCTTCCAGGTTATTGAAATTTGTTATGCTGTTTTGCATTCATTTTATCTTGAACTGTATTTAAATAGAACTATAATTATCATGAATCACATTTTTTTTTACTTTTTTATAAATTCTAGAAATTAATATGTTTTATGTACATTGACTTTTATTTAAGTGGTATATATTTTCAATCTTTTTTTCTTATAAAATAAGAGAGAAAACCTTTCTTATCACAGGTTGATGGGAAGGATTTTACACAGCTCGATCACAATAAAGCAGTTGCAGTTTTGCAAGAGTGTGGCACTACCATATCACTAATGGTTTCTCGAGAATGAAGAAAAGTTCAGATTTCAAGATTGATTCCTAAAATAAATGAACTGGTCTGCAATTTCATTGCGCCTTTAAGAAATTGTTTATGTCCTATACATTACTAGAGATGGTGCTCTATGAGAATATAGTTTTTAAAACATTGTTAAAATGTTTTATTGAAAAGTTAATTGTAATTCTTAATAAAATATTTGCGGAATATATAAACATTTTAATTTTAATCATAATTATGCTATTAAAAATAAAACTGCAGTCTTTGGTTAATTTGAATCAAAAAGTTCAATTTAAATTTTATATATATATATATATATATATATATATATATATATATATATATATATATATATATATATATTATTGTAGTAAAATGTTTATTTTTCAGATTTCATTATTGTGCAGTTGGTGCTTTATGATTTATCAATATGTTTTGTCATCAGGATTAATTTAATTTTGATTCAAGAGTTTCTCTGAAGATTGTATATTTGTCTTATTAGTTTTAAAAGAATTGACATAAAAAACAGAGTCAGTTTAAGAGAGAACTTTTATAGAATTTGAACTGTGATGAAATTTCAGAATTATATTGTACAGAATCAGGTTTACAAATCCTATTTAAAATCTATTTCATAAATTATATTAGAGTGGTGGTTTATTCATAATGACTTTGGGAAATTAATAATAAATGTGATTTAAAGTTTGTGGAAGTATAACTTATTTGTGCAGTATTGTTGATGTATTTTGTAAAATTTATTCTAGTGTAAATAAATTTATAATAACGTGGATTAGATTAAGAAATGCATATTATAATATATATTAATTCAGTATATAAAAATATTGTTTGTTATTTTATTTCTTAACTAATGTTTGCTTTAGCAATTCTTCTTATTGCATGAATATGTGTTTTCTTGTAAATTTTCATGTTGATGTTCAGTATGTCTGGTGCTAATTGAATAGAATGTTTTGAATTGTAAATATTTATATAAATATATGAAAAATATGATGCATATATATTTGTAAAGAGAAGTTTGTAGTTTTAATTGTTGACCATTGTATAACCATTTAAAGCATTAGTAATAAACACTGAATGCATTTCACATTTTTAGGAAAAAGAAGGCAGTACTTACTGTACCCTAGCTGGTATAGTTGCTCAAAAATATGTGGCAAAGTGTTTAAAATGTGAAAACAATCTCTTATAGGTAAATTTCTTATAGAAATAATAAAAGTAGAAGTGCTAGCTTATTTAAATTAAAAATGCTTATTTATGTATCATAAATATTCTTTGATTATAATGCTACTGTGTCAAAAATATGTAAAAAGAAATACATAATTTTTTTTAAATATGCATCTCAAAATTATAAATGTGAAAATACAGTTGAATTAGTTATAGAATTAACCTATGTAAATAACATCAGTAGATTTGCATCATTTTGCAACAAAATTGGAGCAGTGTTTTTAGTTGGAAAAAAAATCAAGTCAGTAGTTTAAAAATATGAGTTTTGTTTTATTTTTTAATGAAGAATAATTAGATATAGTGTAACTGTTTGCCAAAATCTTTACTTAATAAGTACACTTGCTTTCACCCATGCATGTTCACTTTATTTTAATTGTATGTTTTAGCCTTGTAAATGACATGAATTCATTCATAATTTATTCTTAATTGGGATAAAAAAAAAACTATTTCTGTAAATCTTCTAATGATCTTACAGTTTGTGAAATAGAATAATAGAAAGAAAAAACTTAAAATATTTAAAATGTTTTCAAATGTATTAAATCAGAAAATTAAGATGAATGAATTAAAAACAAAATTTTTTATTTTTAAAATTATTACTAAAAATTATATTTTGATAAAATTTTCTCTAGTATTTTTTAAATAAATTTTGAAATTGCTATTTTATTCTCAAAAAAGGTTATTATTTTATTCACTGTTAAGCATAATATCAGTTTCTACAAACTTCTATACTTAAGTGGATTTTGTTTTGCTGCAATTTAAACTTAAAAAATCTTTTGAATTTTTTGCTAGAAATAATTTTAAATAATAATCTTAATGAACACTTACAATATTAAATTGTAGTTTGTTTGTCCATGCAAAATATGTGCTTGATTTTAAACTAAAATTTTACATGGATTTTAATTTTCTTTGAATATTTTTCAAAGTAAATTAAAATCTATGTTAAAAATATAATAATATGAGTCAATGTACTCATATCTTCAATTATAATAGTTATATGTATTACCTTATTGCTATGTAATTGAAAATATATTAATGAATACTTTACACACACACTTAAAGAAAGCAAATTTTAAATTTTGCAAATATGTAAATATTTGTAAAATATTTGCAAATATGTAAATATTTGTAAAATATTTACATATTAGCAAAATTTAAAATTTGTTTTCTTTAACCTTTATGTGAATATTAAATAAAGGTTATAGAATAAAAGGTTAAATTAGTAATTATTTCCATGTGTTAAAGACATGAATATAATAGTGGTGTTCTTTCAATATTTTCTTTAAGAAAATATGTTGAGACAAATTCAGGTGACTAGCTATGCAGATTTCATGCATTAAGCTAAATAGGTATTTGTCTTTTCTTCATGTTTGTAAACCTGTTTTATATTAAGTGCTTTGAGTAATTTTAACAAAAAATAAAATGTCTATTGAAATATGTAAAATTTTTTAAATGAACATTTGAATTATATAAAAACTAACTATAATTAGTAATTAACTATCATTTAAAGTTAAGATTTTTCTGATTTCTTTTATTATCTCTATATTTAATAATAAGAGAATGAAGTTCTCATGTAGAATAATTTACTTTGTTACTAATGATATTGTGCAATTCTAGAAACATTCCATATTCTTTTATTTATTTAAATATTATTTTTTATGATATAATATTTTTTAAGTTTTTAATTTTTAGAAAATTTTTCACAGTTTCTTTTTAGATATTTTAGAATTTGTTATGAATTGTGTTGTATTTTGGCAATTTATATTTAATAATGTATTTTGTTTATATGTTTATTAGAAAGAAAAATTTTCAGTTAGATTATTCGATAAATTTAAAAATGAAAGAAAGACATTATAAATTGATATTTATGAAAAAATCAAATTGATTATATTAATTGTTGCCAAATGTTTCAATAAATTAAAGAAAATTATCACGTTTTTTCCAAAGTAACCACATTTTGAGACCTAATATTCATAAAAAAATCAATAAATAATATTCCAAAATTTACCTTGTCAACCTTCTAGTCAGAATAGTTTTTTTATTGTGTACTTTCATGAAACATTTTTCTAAAACTTTAGGTGTATGTACATAATGACAGCTTAGCTTATTTTATATTTTGAAGAATTGTTATCTTGTATTATAATTTACTATTTTTACTATTAAACATTACTATGTGTAGAAAATGATTGAATATAAATTTTAAATTGGTGATTTTCAAATGTTACTTTTCTCTTTATGCATTACTTTATCTAAATTCAGTCAAATTATATATAAAATCAGTAATTTAATTAGATTTTTTTTATTTTTAAAATTTTATGCCTAACAATGCAAGCAAAATAGCAATATAAATAGTTTTTTATTAATAAAAATTGGAGGCAGCTGGAGTTTGGTACATTATAAATTATTTTTGTTGATACAATTAAGCAATGCATTCTCACATCACAAAAAATAAATGAAATAAGTGCACATATCTATAAGCATTGTTTTTAGAAAATCATGTTTCAGGTAATATTTAAAAATTGTATTTTACATTGTTATTCTAGCAAGCTAAATTCAATAATTATGAATATAAACTAATTTCAAACAATTATTTCTTAATGCTTGTAAAATTACCATTGTTTTGTACTGAAAATCGATATTATTTATAGTATTTTATTAATATAAATTATTAACACTTAAGCAAACCAAGTTGTTTTATTATATGTTGTAATTTAATTTAATCTGATTCATTTTGTTTTATTTAAGTTTTTTTTCTTTATTATGTCATCAAAACAACTTCACTTTTCTTATCTGTAGTATAAAAACTTTTTCCTTCCATAATTTTATCAGTTTGTCAATATATTTGAAGATCTATGAAAAGACTTAAATTTAACAGTGACTATTAATCTAAATTATAATTTTTCATGTGGTTATTTTGACTTAGACTCATCAATTGCCACAAACTAGTTGCACTTATAATTAAAGCATATGCTATGATGTGTCATAAGAATAGATTAAATCATGATGAACAAAATTGAAAAATGTGCCATAAAAGAGCTTATGATTATTATATCAACATCACGTATACATATTTATCTTCCACTTTAGAAATCAAATTACATAATATATTATTGAATAAATCTTGTGTAATTTAAATTAACTGAACCTCTTTCATATAAAATATGTGTCTGCTTGTAATATAATGCATTTTACTCCATTGTTAATTAACTGGGTTCTATATTTTTACTCTTGATTGTGTTTTATTTGTACGTTTAAAATTCTAATCAGAGTGTAACATTTGTGATATACTACAGGATTCTTGATGTGAATTTGACTGTTCTTAGTAATGAATAACATATCATTGTTTCTGTCAGTTCCCAATAAATTTTAAAAATGTTACTCATTAAATGTATTTTGAAAAATGTTGCTGAACTGTGAAAATCAAAAAATAACTAGTTTATGATTTATTGAATTGTTTATCATTTTTATTTCTATTTTTTTTACAGTCTATAGAATAAGAATGTTAAATTTATCAAGCATAATTTTTTTAATGTACTATATCAAGATTGAATAATTATGTTTTAACTAAATATTGTATAAAAGAGTAGTCATTACTGTTATGTTTACAGCAATTTTATATGTAATTTATATTGTTATGAATTGTTTACCAGATTATAATATAAGGGTTACTGAAAATAGAAATTAAAATTTATCAGTTTCTATGTAAAATTAGTGAATTAAAAATGGCAGGTTCTATTTCTAAGGAGCCATATTGTATGTAAAAAAAAGTAGATCATACAAAATTTATGTAAATATGTGCCAAAAGTGTTATGAAAGAACTGCTTATGAGGAAACATCGAAAAAAATATGCTATTTATGCCTATTAAAGGACAAATAAGTGTGCTTCTTCTTATGAATATTACTGTCTTATTTCTTAAATAACTTTTGTAGGAATAATGTGTGTGTATTTTTACCTAGTGTGTTCTATTAACTTTTTTACAATTAAGTTTTGATTTTTCATAACGGTTATGATTTTATGTTTCATTTGTACATACATTGTTTTTGTTAATGAATGATTTGAAAATGACTAATTTCATTTCATATATTAAGAACTGAGTTTAAAAAAAAGTATATTAATAATGTCTTTGGAATGAAGAAATGAAGTAACTTATAAAAAATATTAGCTGTTTTTGTAAGTGTAATCAAATGAGAAATTGATTAGATAATTTTACAAACTAGAATTTAAAGCGTTCACTTGTGTCCTGCATGTTTTATTGCTTTGTGAATCTGGAATGAAAATCTTTTTTTAGTTTATTCAAACTTTTACTTATTATGTTTTAAGTTAAAAGTTTTAAAAAATTTTTAAATTTCAAATTCAATTTGTATCTTAGAATTCTTATGATGGATTTATATATTTAAGATTAAAAAGGGAATGCATTATATGTATACAAATAGGTTAATAGGATTGTAATAGGAGCATATATTCATGTTTAAGTTTTCTGTTAATCTGTTTTATACATCATATCGCCAAAGATAATTTTTTTTTATTTCTGAGAATAATCCTCAAAACTCAACGCGTTTTTTTCATAATCATATTTCATATCGATTTTACTTATTTATTATCATTTTACTTCAAAAATCTTTTGTACAGTGTAATTATAACTCTGTTTTTAAGAACTTATACAATTCACTGTTTTTATTATGTACATACTGATTGAAACGTGTTCATAACAGCATATGAGTGTTGATGTTTACTTATCTACATTAGTATTATTTGTTGACATAAAATCAAAAATTTTTAACCAGAGTTGTGTGATTCATTTCTTCTCATTATTTGCTTTTTGTTTTTAATGCTTTTTTGCAAATTTATCTTATAATTTAACTCTCTGCAGTTAATGAATAATAATGCAATTAATTAACCAAATGTTTCTAGTAAATTATTTACAAATTTAAAGATAAAAAAGAAGAAAATTTTTAATGGATATATTTTATTTTGTTCTTCAAATATTCATGACATTTTTTTCGTTTGAAATTTCTGCAGCTAAATACACTTTATAGAAATAATCATAGTTCAGAAATATAAATTTATTAAACGATTTCTCCCTCAGGGAGTTTACCTTCTTTAGGTAAACACGGGTGTCACAATCCCGAGGTACCCTAGTGATCTTTCCTCTTCTTTATTTTCTTCTCTCCTCTACTCTTCTGCTTTTTCTTCCTTTTCTCCCTCAGTGTGGTTGCCTCGTAAGAGGTTGAGGGCTCCCCTTGAGTAGCTTTCGCCGCTCTGTTGCTATTAGCTACTCTTGAGGACTAAATCACCCACGTGTTTGCCGTGCGTGGAGACCCGTGTCCCTGGAAAGGAGGATCCTGGTAATTGAGGCCTCCTGAGACCAACACATTGCTTTGGCCTCTGCTTCAGGTAAACGGGAGGTGTGTTGTGGTCCTCAGCACATCAATCGGCTTTATGGATCAAGCTGATCGGTACATCTACTGGGTGACTCGTTAAGGGTGGAGTCCACTTCAGGGATGTACCGTGAGCGTATAGGGACTGACTAGCACTGGTACAGTTAACCTGTACCCCCTTGTTGGGCTCCGTGGTGGGTGGTGCCGTCTAGTCCCTGAATTTTCAGCTATACTATATGAACAAATCAATTAATTCTTCACTCCCTTTGGAGCAACAGATGTCTATGTTGAATGCAAAATTTTTCATTGTTAAAAGAACTGAAGGTGGTTCTTTCCAATTTGTTTCGCCTTTTCTAATAGAAAAAAGCATTTCATCATATCTAGGTGAAGTTAAAAATATTCGAAAGCTACGAACAGGAGATATTTTAGTAGAGATTGCTTCTGAAAAACAAGCTATATTAATACAGTCATTCAAATCAATTGGTAATGTGGATATGGTCGTACAGCCCCACACAACATTAAACTTTTGCAAGGGAGTGATTTCTGCAGCAGACCTCATATATACATCAACAGACGAAATTCTTGAAAATTTAAAATCTCAAAATGTATGTGCTGTGAAACGTATAACCCTGAATCGAGATGGTGTATCACTTAATACAAAACACCTCATTTTGACATTTAGCACTCCAACCTTGCCACAACATATTAAAGTTGCATATATGAGATGCTCTGTGAGACCATACATTCCAAATCCGCTACGCTGCTTTCAATGCCAACGATTCGGCCTTTCAAAAATAGCATGCAGAGGTAAACTTACGTGCGCCCGTTGTTCAGACGTTGGCCACGATAGTGTCACCTGCAATGCTAAGGAGGTTTGTGTCAACTGCAAAGGCGACCATCCTGCCTATTCTCGATCTTGCCCAACATGGCAGTTGGAAAAGAAATTACTCTATCAAAATCAAGAATAATGTGTCTTATCCGGAGGCTCGACGAATTGTCGCCTCACGTACACCACACAGCCAGGTATCAGCTATGCGACTGCTACTAAGAAAGTAACTAGAACTTTGCTGCACCCAAACTGATTGTATTTTAGAGCCTTCAATAAAACCATCTGCAAAGCCAAAAGAAACAAAGTCCCCAAATGTTATTCCTAAACTGTCATTTACTAAATCAAGATCATTACAAGCAAAAAAATTAAAACTTGCTAAGGGAGGTGCTCTGTAAGTCTTGCTTGACAGAAAGGAAAGCCAGGCTTACATTGGATGAAGATACAGTCAAACTGTATCCCTCAGATGCTGATAGTTTGGAGGATTCATCAGAGACTCAGATGAGCACTGCTGGTGAATAACATTCATCCCATTAATGACTTCCTTTGTTTCATGGAATTGTCGAGGTTTTCGGTCTCGAACTGACGACGTCAAATCTGTTATCTCTCGCTACAACCCCGCATGTGTGGCTCTCCAGGAAACATTCCTGAAGCCCACTGTTAACACCAAACTGCGTGGGTTTCAATGCTTTAGAAAGGATAATGGTGGAGATGCGTCTGTATCTGGAGGAGTTTGTATATTCACATCAAACTCATATTCTAGTACAGAACATCCACTAAGAACTACACTACAAGCTGTAGCAGTGAAAATTCACGTAACCTGTCTTATCACGGTTTGCAGCCTGTATTTACCACCACAAGACGTCGTAAATCCAGAGGAACTAGATAGTTTAATTGACCAACTCCCAGCTCCATTTGTACTCCTCGGCGATTTTAATGGCCATAATACTCTGTGGGGTAGTGAAGATACGAATTCTCGCGGTCGTCAGATAGAGCAGTTCATATCTGACAATTGCCTCTGTCTGCTGAATACCGACGAGAAAACTTATTTTCATGGACCTACACGGACATTTCACTCTCTGGACTTAGCTATATGTTCTTCATCACTCTTGCCATTGCTGAATTTTGAAGTTGGAAATGACCTCTACAATAGTGATCATTTCCCTCTAATCGTGTCTCAGGCTGGAAGTAATAGTGTGTGTCACAAACCACCTAATTATGTGTACGGTCGAGCCGATTGGTCACTTTTCACGCAATTGGCTGTGATCAGTGAGACAAGACAGATGTGATAGATGATGCCGTTAAATATGTCACCGACACAATAATCAGAGCTGCGGATGTTGCTATCCCTAAAAATTCTATCATTCCACATAAACACAGGAAACCTTGGTGGAATGAAAAGTGTCAACTCTCCTATACGAAACAAAGGAACCAATGGAATCTAGTCCCAACATACCCTACCACGGACAATCTCGTTGCTTTTAAAAAAGCCAAAGCAGACGCTCGAAAAGTTAGACGTCAGAGTCAAAGAGAATCTTGGATTCGCTACGTGTTGTCAATCAATTCATCGACAACAAGTAAACAATTATGGAGGAAAGTTAAAGCAGCCAATGGTATTTATCAGGATTATTCCATTCCTGTATTAAAAACCGGAGCTGCAATACACTCCTCAGCGGTAGATATTGCTAATGTCATCGGTGAAACCTTTACTAGATTTTCCAGCTCTGATTCATATAATCCTACTTTTCTAAGGATTAAAAGAATCGCTGAGCGGACACCTCTAAGCTTTCATGATCGACATATTCTACCTTATAATTGTGATTTTGAACTGTCAGGAATTGAAGTCTGCTTTATCTAAAGCAAACGACACTAGCCCAGGACCAGATGGAATCTCGTATCAAATGCTCCGTCATTTAAATCATGATTCTTTATTAAACATACTTTCATTGTTTAATAGAATCTGGACTGAGCATGCTTATCCTACTTCATGGAGAGAAGCGATAGTGATTCCAATATTGAAGCCTGGAAAAGATTCATCTGACCCTCTGAGTTATCGTCCAATAGCTCTTACGAGTTGCTTATGCAAAACATTTGAGCGTATGGTCAATGCTAGACTCATTTACGTCTTAGAGAAGAATAATTGCATACATCTTCATCAAAGCGGATTTCGAAGAGGACGATCCACTATAGATAACATAGTAGATCTAGAATCCCGAATTCGAAATGCTTTCGTGAGGAGAAACCATCTCGTTGCAATTTTCTTCGACGTTGAGAAAGCATATGATCGTACATGGCGCTATGGTATTCTCCGTACTCTGCATAATCTTGGCTTTAAGGGTAATCTTCCAATATTTATCCAAAATTTTCTGGCCTTACGCGTTTTTAAAGTGCGCGTTGGAACTACAATTTCCAATACTTTTAGTCAAGCTGAGGGTGTCCCTCAAGGTAGCATTTTAAGCGTAACCCTTTTTAACCTTTTCATCACTGACATACTCCATCAATTACCATCTTCTGTTCATGGCACTTTGTATGTTGATGACTTACAAATTTCATATCAGGGTTCAAACATCAATATAATTGAGAGACAATTGCAAACAGCTGTAAATAATTTAACCACTTGGTGTGAACGGAATGGTCTTAGTATATCTCCTAGTAAGAGTTGCTGTGTCCATTTCTGTAGGAAAACTAGCTACCATAATGATCCTGTGATTCACATAAATAATAGACCCATTCCTGTAGTCAGTGAGATAAAATTCACTTGGCGTGATTTTTGACAAAGTTAACTTTCCTTCCGCATGTTTTACATCTGCGGAAGAAATGTAACGACTGCTTAACATCCTCAAAGTGCTTTCGAATACATCTTGGGGTGCAGATCGCACATCACTCCTAAGAATTTATCAGTCTGTAATTTTATCTCGAATTGACTACGGCTGTGTTGCTTATGGATCAGCTAGACTCTCCATCTTACTCAGATTGGACACTATTCACCATACTGCTTTAAGGATATGCTGTGGAGTTTTTCGCACATCACCCGTCCAGAGTCTATATGTAATTTGCCACCAATTGCCATTAGACCTGCGGCGGATGCAGCTGTTTCTTAATTATTATTCAAAAATCATGTCCTCACCTCATCATCCCTTGCATTCCACGATTCCAAGTGCTGCTCTTAAGAGATTATATAATGCTAGACCATCAAGCATTCAACCTTTTCTCTCTCGTATTAAATCCATTATTTTGCTTTCTGACCTATGTGATGTCCGAATCGAGTCTACCGACCTTTTCGCATATCCCCCTTGGTATGATCCACATATTATTGTGCTGAATCCCTTTGGAAGTAATAAAAAATCAGACACAAATACTGCTATTCTTCAACAGCTTTATTCATTCCATCGCTGTCAGTACACTATGTACACTCCATTATTTACGGATGGATCCAAATGTCCAGGATCAGTTGGTTGTGGAGTGTATCTTGATGATACCTCGTACAGTTATAGCCTTCATAAATCCTGCTCCATCTTCACCGCTGAGGCTACGGCTTTATACCGAGCACTTCAGCTGCTACAAACTAAAAATGAACGTAAATTCTGTGTGTACACAGACAGTATAAGTGTATTAGAAGCTTTGAGGAATAACAATTATAATTGCCATCCAGTTGTGTCTAAGATATTCAAATTAATTGATACTGTTACTAACAAGGGATTTGAGATACTGTTTTGTTGGGTACCAAGCCACATAGGTATAGATGGCAATGAGAAAGCTGATGCTGCCGCTAAATCTGCAGCTACTTCCATTTTGCCTTCATTACCATCAATGGACATGAGAAAAGGATTCAAATATTTCATATATTCTCTTTGGCAGGAATCCTGGTACCTGCAAGTCAGCAACAAACTCCATTCCATATTTTCATACATCATTCCATTATCTGTTTTATCTCCACGAAGCGCAGATGTCAGACTGACTCGCCTTCGAATTGGTCACACACGTTTCACCCACAAACATTTGATCTTAAGTGATCCCCAACTGTGGTGTGAAAAGTGTGATGAACCATTTACAGTATATCACATTTTAATTGAGTGCCCAGATTTTAACCATCAGCGTTTTAGATATTTTAATAGTAATATTTTAACATTAGAAGATCTGCTTGGGGAACCACCCCATCGCAATCTATTTGCGTTTTTAAAAGACATAGGATTTATGAATTTTATCTGATTTAGAAATATTTTATTTAAATATCAAGTTTTTAATTTTATACATGTATATATTGTATGTTTACACTCTTTTAATATGAATTTTAAATATATTTCTATTTTATACCTTAATATACATTTTAACTATATTGGTATTTTATACTTTTAATGTACATTTTAACTGTATTACTATTTTATGTTTTTAATTGGAAAAAAAAACTTGTATAATATCTTGTGATTGGCGCAGCTTGTCCTTATCTGGACCTTGCGCCATAAAAACCAACCAACCAACTATTAAACGATTTCTAAAATGTTTTATATTTTTTAAGTACTTTTTTTAATTTTTTATGTGCAATTTCTGTAATAGAATTTTATTTTAATTCTTGAAGAATTAAAATAAAATTCTCCTTGCGCCATAAAAACCAACCAACCAACTATTAAACGATTTCTAAAATGTTTTATATTTTTTAAGTACTTTTTTTAATTTTTTATGTGCAATTTCTGTAATAGAATTTTATTTTAATTCTTGAAGAAATTTGCAGTTATAAATATTGTCAAGTTTTTTCATCTATTATATACATTAATAATAGATGAAAAAACTTAGCATAATCTGGTTAAATTAGTTTGGAATCAATCGAATTCGTTGGATTCTACTGACATTAGAAAATCATTTCACTTCATTTCCCATCAATCTCGTTTTCAAATATCCATAAATTTAATGAATTCTAAAAAATCTAATGAAAGTAATACAATTATAGGTATAATTTAGCTAAGTAACATAACACAAGAAACAGTAACACAAATAGTAGTGATGAAACATTGTTATCCTATCGTTATGTCATTTTGTGAATTTTTCTTCATTCAGTGAAGTTAATTTGAAGTGATTTAAAGTTAAAATTTAAGATGTCAGATAAAATATGTAGAGATTTGAATAGAACTTTAAATTAAATAAAAAAAAAAAGAATAAGTACAAAACTCTTAAATAAAATTCATCAAATTTGTAGTCATTTAGAACTTTGTCAATTAAAAAAATCAAGTAAAAATATGCCGTAATTTCTTAAAGAAAAATGTTTTTCAATGTATTAACTCTGACAAACGATGATTTATACCCAAAACAAATTTCTTATTTCCATATCCTTTTTTTCTTTTAGTATGGAATTGCTTAGAAAAGTTAAAACTTATATTAATAAGTCTAATTAAAATATTTTGGAAGCTGACTAGAGAACCACTTCTTTTTCTGATGTTATAATAAAAAAACTTATACTTTTATCAACATTAAAAATTTACCCCCAATTTTTTTTTTAAATGCTCGAATCTATGTATAGAAGTAATATTAAGATTGCTCTTATATTGTTAAAAATATTCAATATCAGTATTTCCCAAATGGTAAACCAAGCAGATACTTCGTCTACTAACTACAAGGCGTTATTTGTCTATTTCAACAATTCTCACACCTTGTATTTGATGTTTGTAATAGTATTGGATTCATGTACTGTAGATCCTGGTTGGATTAGCTCTCGCATATAAAAAATAACCTTATAACTAAATTAGTAGCAAAAGATCCAAATAATGAATCGAGCTGGTAGGCAAATGCTAAACAGTCAAGCATAGAAAATGTTCTCAAAATTGAAAACTCATTTTTGATTATTTTTTTTTCATATAAAATTTTAAATACAAGTTAATTATATTGAATCATAATCAAATAAATGCCAACAAAAAATAGTGAAATTCCAATAGCATGATGATACAATTGTGTCGTACCCTTTAATTGAATCATTTGCCTTTCGTAAAATTTTGTCATATTGAAATTTTGACTTCATTCATTGTCAGCAAAAATTTTTTTCTAATCATCTGCATAGATCAATATCAATCAAAATTAAAAGTCATTATTTTTTTAAATAATTAATTATATCGATTAATTATTATTTTTTTAGATTAACTTTTTTCAGTCTTTTACTGAGTAATAAATATTTTTCTGGAGTTAGTAAATGATAAAAAGCAAAGTATTCGGTAAAATTTGACATGCGAAACAACTGTAATTGGATCAAAGGCACCTGAAGGAGAAAAAAGTGAGAATTTTGATAGATTTTATTAAGATCTTGTAAATATAAAAGTTTTGGGATGATTTTCAAAAATAAAGTACTTATATAAATGAATTCTTGCTTTTATTGTTGAGAAAAAATAATCTCTTTAATTGTATTTCATATTGTCGCCCACTTTTATCGTGAACTGTTTCATATTAAAAGTGCAAGAATAATTGCTTCTTATGATTTCATGACTTCATTTTATCTAACAAAATTATATATATTTATTGATAGTTAAATAAGATTTAAAATTATATTTCCTTTGCTTTTAAAACTTTTATATAAACATAATCATAGACGGATAAAAGACATCCCTGAAGATTGCTCCATAATACGAAGGTTACTCTGAAATTTTTGAGATACGCTTAGACGAGAATTTACAAAATAAAAATAACGATTTAATTTTAAAATACAAAGTATTTTAATACAGAAGACGATTTTTTACTGACTTCAACTTGTTTGGCGTAGAATAAATTTTAAACAGAAGAGAAAATGGAGTTGACGCGAGAACATTTTCGCGCTATGATTTTCTACGATTTTAAAGCAGAATTAAATCAAGACGACTGCGTTCAACGGTTGCAATTAGCATTTGGTGATGAATCTCCAGCTCGTGCTACTGTATTCAGATGGTTTAGAGAATTTAGAAGAGGTCGCAATTTTCTTCAGGATGAAGAACACACAGTAATCGCGGATAATGTGTGCCATACGAAAAATGTTAATGGCTGATAATCGCTGTACCTATCAAATGATACAGAAAGAACTTAACATTGGATCTACAGCCATACACAAAATCATTCATGAAAAATTACATATGAAAAAAGTAGTTTGCCGTTGGATTCCGCATAATCTAACTGATCACCAAAAAGAGGAGCGTGTCAGAATCAGTAAAGAAACTCTTAAATTGCTAAATGATGGTGGCCACCGCATCATTTCTAAAATTGTAACAGGTGATGAAACGTACATACCGTTTTATTGACGTTCCAACATGTCAAGAAAGCAAAGTATGGGTCTTTGAAGATGATCCCACGCCGACAATGGTGAAAAACAACGCGCACTGAAACAAGTGATGTGTGCCGTTTTATTCATATGTACGGGATTGGTCAAAGCCATCAAGCTGGAAGAACAGTAGACAATAACAGCAAACTGGTATACCATTAAATGTCTTTCAGAAATTCTATAACAACTGAATGTTATAGTACTAATGCTTTACACTGACAATGCATCTTCACATACAGCCGGATTAACAGTTGAGTTTCTTGCACAGAAGCAAATTAAAATGATCGAACATCCGCCGTATTCACTTGATCTAGCTATGTGCGACTTTTGGTTATTTTTTACTCTAAAAAAGAACTTACTTGGGTGTCGTTTTCATTCAGAAGAGATTGGTGTGGCTATAAATGCATTTTTTCATCTATTCCAAAAAATGAATGGCTTGATGCATTTAATCTGTGGAAAATTAGTCTACAAAAGTACATCGATGCTGGAGGAGACTACTTTGAACACACCTAAAATTCTGTAAGTATAACTTTAAAAACCTAGTTATATCTCAAAAACTTCAGAGTGACCCTCGCATGTGTAGACAGAAGTAAAGACGAACGGGACTGATTACGTTGTAGAATTTATATCTTATCCCAAGAATGTACAAGAAAATTAAGTTAGAGAAATTCAGACGGTCGCTTCGTTTTCAGCAGTAAGCTTATATCCATTGGTGTTGGGCTCAATTCAAATTTGTCTGAGAACAAAATCGAATGCCGTTTGGATTCTATCTGATAACCGAAGTTCTATTCAGCACCTTTCTGATTGGAATAAAGTGCGTGAAAGTGTAGGAAAAGCAATTATTCACAAACTGATACATATTTCATCCATCTGCATTTCAATGGATACCTTCCCAGGTTGATGTACATGGTTATGAGATAGCAGATAATTAGACAGAGTGTAATTAGCTAGAGGACGTTAGACATACATGAGTCACTGACTCATTTGAAGCTGTTCTCAAGGGCTAAAAAATGAGTTAATGTTTCTTGAACAATCCCACTTGTTCAAGGGTATCAGAAAAAGTGTCCTGGGGAGCGCGTAATCACTCAACTGTTGTGGGCAGGTCTAGGTGTTTATCACTAGGCTTATCAATAAATACTTGAGGCATATGTTTCACTTTTACAAAAAATAGTTTTCCCATAGTTTGAAGTGTAATGACCTTAAGGTCACTTCTGACCATATTCTAGATTGTCTGGGACTTTTCAGAATTGAACTTTCGACAAGCCCAATATTAGTGTTAGATTTTTTGTAAGAGTGTCAAATTTCAAATTTAATTTAGTTTTGCTTAGCTTCATAGACATGAGACATGCAATAACTGCATATACATACACGCATATATATAAATACATTATAATTTTGTTATGTTTTAATGCTATAATATTAAAAATTGACTAAGCGACACATCAAATAAAAAAAATTTGGGAAATACTATTCCCCATGGAAATAATTATTATGAAATTGTAACAGGAAGGAATTGTCGCTCATTTCAAAGAGAAAGGGGTTCAAAAAACTGTATATGGTTACAGTAATCAGACAAGCAAGTTTTAGAATAAAGAACTTTTTCATACTGAGCTATAATTTAAAATTTGTTTTAGCGATGAGAGATTGTACATGTTGGAGCAGCCGAATTTTCAATTTTTAAAACAGCATCTTGCACCAAATAGTTTAGATTTAGCGTCTTATTTAGGGATTTATGTCAATTAATAATTTGCATATAATTGGTATGTAATCTTAGAATATTAAAATTATTTTGTTTAAAAAAAAATTAGCGGCTTATTGTAATACCTCATCCACTTTATCAATGTAAAATCCATCCTTATCAGTTTGCATTTTATACAACTAAAATAAAAAAAAAACATTGTAAAAAATATAAAAGAATATAAACATTATCGTTCCTATTTAAAAACACACATCGTCATGAATCTTAAATGAAGTAATTATAAGTCTAAAAAGTGAATTCAAAACTATTGAAACTATCGAAAATATTAGCAATATATATAAATTAAATGTTTTGAATTCATAAATAAAATATTTTGTCAGGAAACACAATGTTTCTTAGACATACGCCTTGAACTGAGTATTTCATTGAAATGGCTGTATCCAAAGGTCAAAATGTAAAATACTTTCGTATTGATAAGCAGAACATGTAAATAACGTCGTTACTGTGGAGCAGAGCATGTAAATAACACTGTTACTGTGAGACAGAGCATGTAAATAAACTTACTGTGAGACAGAGCATGTAAATAAACTTACTGTGAGACAGAGCATGTAAATAACACTTACTGTGGGGCAGAGCATGTAAATAACACTGTTACTGAGGAGCAGACCGTGTAAATAACACTTACTGTGGGACAGAGCATGTAAATAACATTTACTGTGGGGCAGAGCATGTAAATAGCACTGTTACTTTGAGGCAGATCATGCAAATAACGTTACTGTGGAGCAGAGCATGTAAAACACTGTTACTGTGGAGCAGAGCATATAAATAACACTGTTACTGTGCGGCAGAGCATGTAAAACACTATTACTCTGGAGCAGAGCATATAAATAACACTGTTACTGTGGGGCAGACCATGTAAATAACACTGTTACTGGGGGTAGAGCATGTAAATAACACCGTTACTGTGGATGAAACAAAAAAAGCTGCATGTGTTTGATGCACTAAATTTTGCAGCCCACCTAGCGATTTTATGTTTCTAATGAATTCGAAATTCTTGCTTTTCCTTATGTGGCACAAAAATTATTAAACAAATAAAAATTAACATTATTGTAATGAGGAAATGCAATTGTGAATTCTATTTCCCTATTTAACAATCACGAACGTCAAATGTTGGAAAAATCGATTTCGTTAAACTACCACAGGTGCTCTTTATTTGTTATTTGAATGTTGGAAACAATCCAAGTTCTAATAATGTAGGAAAATGAAATGCTCTTAAAATGATAACTGTATCAATTAAGAGTATTGCCATTTTTGAATAATAATGTATTATTAGGAAACAAAAATAATTCTCAAAAAAGTAAATTCTCTGTCGATGCAACAAATTCTTAGCTTACATTTATTTGCAGTTTTGCTGTAAGACTTCACGTTGATTTCATAAATATGTTATTACTGATAGCAAAATATTTAATGATCGTTAAGAAAAATGTAATTTTTTTCACAAGACAGAGCTCCAAATTAATAGATTTAATTTGTTAAGAGATAATTTATATCATTACGAAACATAATCTTTAATGCCATCATGAGACAAAAATTTTGAATCTCTAAATTTCAGAGAAAGCAAAAACTGTTATTAACTATGCATAAACTGGACCTAAAAGCTCAGTAAATGTTCTTGGTTCATCATTATAACATCCACCTATAATCATCAAGATAGTTATTCTATTGGTAAATTGAAGAAAATAAAACTGTTTTTTCGAATAACTAAGACTGGAAGCAGCATGTTGAAGTATATACTATTGCAATGATGCTATTTTAGCCGAGACAGTAATTTTTCAAAATAAAATGAACTAATTCAAACAATGGTCATTGATAAAAGTGTAGACACTTCAGACTCATCTTAACTTCTGATATTTATTTCCAAAGTGAATGATTTAAGATGATGCTGATAGAAAAGGTAATTACTTTAAAAATTATATATATATATATATATATATATATATATATATATATATATATATTGTATATCACATTCATATACATACTATAGATCTTTCCCATGTGATTTCAGAAAATTTTTAGCCAAAAATAGCTTAAGTTTTAAAGCTCTTTTCGTATTAACATAGATAAAGCATCTGTTTGGAAAATGTTTTTAAAAAAATGTATAATTGCTTACAGAAAACCTTAAATGTGAAGGCATTGAAATATAATTATATAGGGTTGCCTACCCTATAAACGGGTCCCTATGGCATGTGTGTACTGAAGCAGTAGGAATCCACACCAAATATGGTTCAGTATGAAAAAGTGGTGCAGCGCACCCCAGCCTAGCTAGCACCAGACAAAAAAGAATGAATTGAAGGGAAAACATGCTTCTGAGTATGAAATAAGAATCTGTTTCTGAATTAAGTGATACTGATTGATTGTTAGTTTTATGTTTATAATGGGTATAACAGAAAGTGAAATAAAACATTAAAATCATTTCTAGTTCTGTAAAATATAATGATTTTCAATCTTAATAATTAAATCAATTTCTTAAAAAAAATTCAATTATTTTTTTAATATGATTTTAGACAATATAAAAAATAATTAATTTGAATAGGTCCTTTTTTTTGTATAAATATCTTTCTCCGGCATCAGAAGCACTCGTTTTCAATCATTACAGTTGTCTTAATCTGAGATTTTATTATTTAAACATTTTATTGAATATCTAGAGAAATATATAAAAGGAACTCCTTTTTAGAACTTTTAGTAAATAAAGAGCATGATCGACACCATATTTTTCAGCTAGTAATTAGTCAATAGGGCAATTAAGAATTCAACAGCTATGAATAGAAAATAATGTGTTTGTGCACTACTCAGAATGGTTTTTTAGATGTCGTAAAGAGACTCTCGAGTAAACAAATGTGTAATTAATTTTCAGTAATCACATATTTATTCGGTAACTTATAAACGCTTATTTTTTTCAAGCTCACAAAAAATTTCAAATTTTCCTTTTGTATTTGTTTAATTGAAATTTCAAAGTCCGAGATTTTGTTTAAAAAAATTTGAGGTAATTCGGAGAATTTAAAAGGAGAGAAATTATAACCTTTTCAATTTTCTAAATTTTGACGAATTATACTACTATAAAAAATTCAAATGGTTAATATTTTGCAAAATATAAGCATTTGTGCGTACATTTTGTCAAATATTAACCATAAATATATTATATATGGTACACATTAATTATAATTATAAATACCAAATAATTTTATAGGTTTCATATTTATAAATACGTAATTTTGTAAGGTTTTTATTTGGCCTAATATTAATCATATATGGTTATTTTATATAATTGAAATATATAAAATTATATAAATAAATAATTTTATAATCTATTTTTTTACTGTGCAAACCCAATTTCAAAAAATTTCATATTATAATTTAACTATTAGTCAGATAATTTAGCTTAAGTTAAAATTCATTAGAATATTAAGGAAGGTTTTGTAATACTGTGATCTGTATTTCTGCTACATGCTATACGCAACATGAGATAGTTCAAACTTGCTAATAATCTATTTAGTTTTTTTAACCTATTTTTAATTTAAGATAAGTATAATGTAAAAAATTTATGAATTATTAATAAAGGGAAATGTGTGTTATGTATGAAATAGATATTGATTCAAATAGCTTATATAAAGTTAACCTCTATAATTGTACTAAAGTGGAATAAAATTTCAATATGAGCAGGTGTGTTTTAGTTTATTGCTTTATGGTAACTTTTTAATCTCTAGAATCAATTCGATTGGGGTCTATAATTTAAAGTGTAATTTATATAAAGTTAACTTCTATATTGGAACTAAACTGGGGAAAAATTAGAATAAGAAAAGGATTTAGTTTCTTTATGGTAATTTTTTTTCATCAACTTGAATGGGAACTACAATTTAAAGTGAAATGCAATATAATTCAAATAAACATGCCGAAGTAGGATTCGAGCCCATTGGTGAGGCTTGACAGAAAAAGAGCATATAAATATATAGTGAAAAGAAGGAGCCTTGAAATAATCTACAGTTTTAGTTTTTGAGTATTATATGTGTTGTTAATATTATTACTTATGACACTTAGACAAACCTAGTTCGCTAGCCAACGACTATGCGAAATAAAGTCAGAAGGGTGCGTCTTTCGTTTAACCAGAGCACCACGAAGTGAAAGTACGTCTTAGCCCTAAGACTCCTTCGATAGATGGCACCACCAGAGGATACACTCCTTCAATTTTAACTTTGATCTAGAGGGGGAGGAATTTTTTTAGACCATTACACTCATGGTAACTGCTATACGACCGACCACAGGACTTTCGATTCCAGAGATTTAACGAGCACGCATATCGCATGGTAGGTTTTGGTATCAATGGGTATCGAACCCAGCCCTTCCGGATAGAAGGTCGATTCCCTGACCACTAGACTACCACGACCTTGAGTACTATATATAGAAATAAGATATACAAAGCTATCGAATTTTAAAAAACAATCCAAACTTGAATTCAAGCGTATTTTTTTCAATAATATCGAATATTACGAATTCTCTGTAAAGAAATATTTAAATGATATGATTTTCATATCGACGAGAGAGAGAGAGAGATCAACAGGGTCAACTCTCAATTGAATATTATCTCTTCCGCATCTAAGACGTGATGAATAAATCTCAACTTCAATCTCACGGTGATTGTAAATTTTTTTAAATGTTATAACTCATCTCAAACATTTTCAGTTGGATTGAATATTTAATTATTTTCTACGCAGTATTAAAAGTTACTAAGCATGATGAAGAAGTGGTAGAAATACCAAGGCACACATTCGATCTTCGGGTTGGGCAAGATTGACTCAGCCTTTTGCCCTTTCGGTGGGTAGATAAACCCAGCAGTACCCAGCATGCTTGGAAAGTAACCACTGGCGGCGATTTCGCGTTAGGCTGACTATGTAACCGGCACAAACGCTTTGTACTTCAACAAAAGAACTTTGCATTCCTCAGTCAGGAAAAGATATATGGACACTATTGGTCTTGTCCAACATATGAGCAGTCGGGCCACAGGTTTAGTTTCTTTAAGTAATTGTTGTTATCCTTCAGCTTTGTTGTATATATATATACAACAAAGCTGAAGGATAACAACAATTACTATTAATTATATATATATATATATGTGTGTGTGTGAAACAACTAAATTCACATTTTAAAAATTTAATTTAAATATAACTGATATATTTTCCATTAATTAAATCATAAATCCTCGCAAAGAGACATGGGCCGTTGTTGCACCAGCATGCTTCCCAGTACCTAGTCCTGAATCGAGCTCTACCAGTTAGATAAAAGCAACCGGGTAGAGTCTTCGTGATTTTGAAGCTGTGAGCAAGCAGAAGACCCTCAATACTTGACCTGCCATTCCCAGGAGTATCATTTCACTTGGAGGACATTCCAACCATGTCCAGTTTTAACTTGCCCCAGCCGCCTAAGTGAATACGACGGGTCTTCAGTTAAGCCGAGATTCGAATTCACAGTACATTCCGATAATAAGAACGATGCCATGGTAACGGCCTTCCGTCCGAAAGGGCTGGGTTCGATTCCCAATGCCGTCAAAGACTCACTGAGTACATGCGATATATATGCTCGTTAAATCGTCCTGTGGTCGGTCGTTGAGCAATTGCCATGGGTGAAATGGTCTGGATAAAATTTCCTTCCCCTCCTGATCAAAGTACATATTTAGGATGTGGATCATCTGGTAGTACCATCTATCGGATGAGTCTTAGAGCAAAGACGTACTTTCACTTTCATGATGCTTTGATTAAACGAAAGACGCACCTTTCTGACTTTCGCATAGTCGTTGGTTTGCGAGTTTGGCTTATCCAAGTGTCATAAGTAACTACTCAAAGAGGCATAAATTATCGCGCGTGAATCTTTTATACCAAAGCCTTTTTTATCCATTTTATAAATTGCATAAAATATATCCTGCATATGGTAATTTGGTGATAAACATATGGTACAACGCTAATACATTTATCACCATGCATATTTTATGCTCATCATAAAAAAAATAATACATTTATGATCACACGATATTGTGAAAAAAAGTGCATGTCAGCCTCTTAATGAAACATTCAAATGGATATTTTCCTCTTGTTACATTTTAAAATATGTCATGCGCATTCATCGAAAGAAATCTTATGAAATCATTATATACATATGAAGAGTTAAAGAATAAGTTGACAAGGAATTTTTGATTCTAAATTCTATAAAGTGATAAGAAATTTAAGCACTCACTCAAACACACATATACAATATTAAAAAAGATTTTGTTTTTATTTATCAGCCTTCATTTCAGAAAAAAGTAAAAAATTCCATTCCAATTTTTTCTAAGTTTTCTTCGTTGAACTATGATTTTGAATTTCAGTATTTTTAATGAGACTTTATTAATGCAGAGAAAAGTTGACTACATTAAAAAATGATGAGTTCTTTTTAATCAAAAATCATATTTTATTTATTAATATACACTAAAGAAATTAATGTTCAGACATAAATTCAAAAATATTTTATTCCAAAGAAATATAATTCACATATAATACAACAGAAATATAAATCGCAAAAAACGAGTTGTACGCTCGAAATCCATAACTATATATTTTGTTGTATGAAACTTCAATAAGCTTCAAGAAAGCCTTAAAAAAGTGAACACATTTGAAAGCGTTATATGATTTTGAACAAAAGAAAGCGTGAAATTAAAATTCTGCTTAAAATTCTTTGGATGTCATTAGATTTTTAAATGGAATTCAAATTTTGCCATTTATATAAAGATTAAATTAATTTTTTTAGTAAATATTGAAAGAGTTTTTTCGGAGTAAAACTTTTTTCTCACCAGTGACCAAACATAGACTTTTAGAGCATTAAAATTATCTGTAATATGAGGCAGAATTATTGTATACAAAATATATAAAGCGAATAACAATAATAACAATGTCACTTTAAAATTTTTAGTATAGGAAAATGCTGACTGAACATTGCCCCTGATCGTTGCCAATATATGTGCTTTAAGTAACATAAAATACACTAAATATTTAGTAAACATTTATTCTCAAAACCTCTTCCCTCTATTAATTATCTGCTAATGATAGCTAGAGGGCGCAAACTCCAAATATAACACCTTTATAGGGATTTTTTAGGATTTGTCATCGATTTCCTCTCCGTCAACGGATTCCTAGATTTGGTCTGACTCCGTCAGACCTTTGGAGATAAGCAACAACAACAACAGAATTCTTTATTAAAACTCTAGATTTTTTAACATCAATCGCATTCAGTTTTTAGAACAAAGCTGGAGTTTTGATGAGTTTTATAATTCATCAAAACTCCAGCAGAGTTTTACTTTGTGTTATATTTGAAATTTGCGCCTCTTCAAGCGGTCCATCGAAGAAAATAAAACCAGCGTGTGAACAATGCAGTTCAAGAAAAGAGTTTTATATAGAAATTGTTGTTTCTAAATCTTACGGTAAAATCAGCGGAAGTTCTCAACAACTGTAAGCCTGAAGTGTGTGTCGTGGGTGTCCGTGAATGAGACAACTGGTGTTTAATTTTTAGTTGTTGTTTAGTTACACCGTCTAATGGCAAAGTTATCTTTATCGGTTTTGAAAAAAAATGCGTTATTTAAAATCGCTGAGGAGACTAATGTCGAAAAACCAGCACTTCTGCTAATGTTGACAATGAAAAGAGCCATTGAAAAGTGACGTGTATAAAAAAAATTATAAGGAATTTGAAAGTATATTATATATGGAAATGGTTAAACATACAATTATAGATAAGGAAGAACTCAAGATTAAACTTTTAAAAGGTGAAAGTGAACGCGTTAAATTGAAGCACTTATACATGAAATTGAAGCTGGAAAAAATTAAATAAGATTCACTTTCTATATCGAAGGAAAAACTTAACGATAACGACGATTTAAATAATGTGAATAAATTAGAGTTTTTACTGGAAAGTGTTAGAACTCTATGCAGCTACCGTCACGATCCGAATTGTATAATTTTAACATTCAGTCTTTTGAAAGGGTTTTTCAAATAAAAGAAAAAAAGTGTTCTGGAGGTGTATGAAACTGAGATTTTGTTGAGCATTTTGGTTGAAAAAGCTATCAGTTTATTAGTCCCTACAACCGCGGAGAATTTAGCTCAGCACCAGAAGGTGAAAGGGGCGATATTAAAACAGTTTCAAAGTTCTCCCCAAGACGTTTTAAATGATTTTCGCAGAGCTCAAAAGTTTAGAGACGAAACGTATATTCAGTTTGTATCGCGGTTGAAAAGCAACTTTTGACTATTATTGTCAATTGCGAAAGGTTAGTGACTTAAAAGATCCGTGTGGAGTCAGTGGTTTCAGATAAATTATTTAGCACTTTGTATAAGGAACTACAGATGCATGTGGGAGTCAAACAGGTGGAAAAGTGGTGCAAGCCATACGATCTGTAAAAGTGTACAGATATTTGTCTCATAATATCAGAATATAGACTGCTCTGAAAGTTTTTCTTAGTTATATATTTCTTTAAGTTAACTTATTTTATGATTTCTACTGCTAATTATGGTAATAGAAAGTTTTCCAGGGAAAAAAATGTTTTTCGTTAATGACCAATTTAGAATAACTTCAAAAATTGATTTTGAGAAAATATTTTTTCTTTCTTTCTCTGTATGAATTTAGGAATTTTTATGACGGAAACATGGAAATGTCAATATTTATTCTCTGAGTCCTGAAAAATATATCTTGATATTTTTTATTAAATATTAATTCATAATTTTTATTTTAATAAATAATTTTGTTTTTCTCAGAACGATATGTATTAACTTCCTTACTTGAAGACACAACAGACATTTCTTTTTTTGGTTGCATAATTTCTTTGCTTATTTTACTTCTCTTCATTTATATAAGACAAAACAGTTCATTAAACGAAAATTGATTGGTTGAGTTTATTTCCTCGAAATTCCCAATATTTCCAAAATTACCGTGATTCAAAATTTTTGTGAATTTTACACATCTCTAAGTACCACTAATATTCTAGTGGCAGATAAGTTTATGAATTATCACGCTGCGCGGGTCTTGTTTGATAATGTTGGTTAGTCATGCTTTGCATATAAACGCTATGTGAAAATATTAAATTTAAAAACTAAATAAACATAGAGTCGTGATTTCTGGATTGAATCATGCTACTTCTGTTACGGAAACCTCAATAAAAAATTTTAATCGGGATATTAGATATAAACGAATAATGGAACTGTTAGTTGTTCCAAACATAACGGATTTTGCTCCCACTCATCATTTTGAAATTAGTCATCTCGAATTAGAAAACATAAGACTGGCAGATGAAAATTTCAATGAACCAATGGAAGTGGATGTGTTATTGAGTGCTCAATGGTTTTTTGAACTTTTAAAACCAGGCTAGCTGAAACCAACGGGTTCCGAGTTGATGTATCAGAATTCACAGTGCTTGGCTTTTTGTGTGAGGGAATGGTGGAAGTGAATAACAGATTAAATGCTCATTGTGGCTTAGTTTTGCAAGAATTAGATACTATCCAGTTCTTAGTTTCGCAAGAATTAAACATTTTGTTTTTGCAGATACCATACACATACCTATAAAATTTAACTATTCCAACCGATGTAATTCAATTATGTCAAATTAAGCATATTGTCACACACACACACACACGTATATGATTTCAAAATTTATGTTTTTATAATATAGGAATTTCGCACCGAAATATAAGAAATATAAGCATTTTTTAATTTTTTCTTCTAAGGCACTACAGCCTGTGCAGACCGAGGTCTTCCCTAATAGTCGTTGCTATCTGCTCCTATTCTTCGCGCGGCTCCTCTATTTTCTTGCCGAGCTGGCAGCCGAATGGTTAGTGCTCTTGCCTTCGGTTCAACAGTTGTTGGGTTTGAATCACATCTTGGGCATGGGTGCTAGTAGTGGTTTGGAATCCCCTTTAAACCGTAGGTCTCAGTCTAATTAGCCCTCGTGTGCAAAAAAATAACCGTTGTGAGCGACAAACAAACAAATCTGTATTTTCTTTTATTTATTAGATTAAAGTCCTTTTCCATCGAGTCCAGTTGGTTTACCACGTCTTTTGTTTTCCATGGATTAATAAAAAAGGAGATTTTTTTTACTGTTTCTTCAGATAGGAACAAATGCCCGAGATATTGTAGTCTGTTTCATTTTATGACTTGAACAATATCGGATTGCTTGTGCTTTTTACAGATTTCAAGATTAAACTAGGAGCTCCAGTTATTATTCTCATGGACTGCACTAAAAATGTTTTTTAAGATTTTATGTTCAGAGGTTAATAATAATTTTTTCCATGCAATTTAGAAATTATCCAGTATTCACTCCCATAAAGCAGGATTGGTTTTAATTAGTGTTTTATAGATTTTAATTTCTGTTTTTAAACTCAAGTCGAGATTTTAGTTGGTTTTATTTGGCGATGATAGCATTTATTTTAAATATGGTGAACCTATAGATTATATCTCTACAATAAAATCATTGTTTGTGATAATTTTTGAATTTTTCACTGTTTATTTTTAGTACTTTTATCGGGAATTTTTACGGTGTGTTTTTAAATTTTTTCCAGTTAATTATAATTATTTCTTATAATTTGTGTTTTCCGAAAAAGTCATATATTGAAATTATGTGCAACAAACGTTATACCACCTTAGTTTGTTACAACCAAGATGGAAAAAGAAATTCCTATCGAGACCAGATTATAGTGGTTTCAACCCTGAACTATTTGCAGATCATCCTATTAGCATCATGTGCTTAAGTTTATTAGTTAAGATTTAATCTCTTTTTACTTTGATGGGATACGGATATAAGGAAAAGAAATAATTGATGAAAACACCAGTCTTCATCTTTTGAAGATCATTCAAAATTATAAAACATTGTTTCTTCGAATGTTACCCTGACTACCATAAAATCGCCTACAGTTCTAGTATGATATAAAAATGGAAATTTTGATTTCAAGTTAAATGCTTCATTGATTAATCTGACCTGGAATAGTAAAAAACTAATCAATTTAACATTGGAAGCATAGTTTTTGAATCAGCTTAATTTAATATTAGTTAAATTACATTATTATCTTCTTTTATCTTTCATAATATGAGATTTATTTCTTTTTGTTACATTTAAGAACATTACCAAGGATTATTGAAAATGCTTCAACACTAAGCAGAATCATTAAATCTTTAAGATAATTTTTTATAGAAATCGTAACTTCGAAATGAGATTAAATTATAAAACTGTATGCATCATTTATCAATAACTTTGTAATATAAAAATTAATGTAAAATAATTTATTTACTGAAATTCGCGTACTCTTATTATCAAGTTTCTCCACTAGATTGGACAGCAGTATAATTGTTTATCAATATATATATATGTGTGTGTTTACATGGTTGATTTATATTTATAATATTTTTCCGATGGATTTCTACATTTTACTTTTATAAATTATGATAACACTAGAGAGCACTGTTTTTGTTTTAAATTTAAAGAAAAATCAGAATTGTAAATTTTTTAAACTGAAATTTCCTTAACGTTTCACTATATTCATAAATTATTTATGATACAATTCATTGAAATATTTATGAGAATTATTTTCAGAACCAAACAAAAGTGAATTGCAGAATGATAAAAAAGAAACAGACATCATTTTCGTTTCAAAAAACGATTAAAAAAAAAAAAAAAACTTAAAAACAAAGAAAAATCACCTGACACATATTTCCATCACACTCAAAACAATTCTGTCATTTTCAAAAATTCATTTTTAGGAGAATTTGTGAACCGTAAAGAAAGAAGACGATATTTAACGCAGGCAAACCTATAATTACGATTTGACAGTTAACGTCGCTCTATTAACGATCGCTCTATAAAATTCACTTCGTTGTTCTATATTAAATCAAGCTTTTCTTAGAAGAATGAACTATACAGCGCACAGAATTGTTCTGTTTGAGAAAATTTCCCATAGAAGAAAAGGATTGAATCCTCAGAGTTCCATTTCGTTGAGCACAGGCCAATTTTGATATTCAACTCGAATATCACACACACATTTCTTTTCGATAAAATCTTTTAAGGGGAGAAATTTTTGAGAGAAATTAATTGACCTAGAAGTTGGTATTTAATCGGATATGATGACGTTCTTTCATCCAACTAGAAGGCGAATTACGGGAATTCGAATTTCGATTTTATTATGCATAATCCTATTTCAGGTTTTACTCTATTTGGAACACATCCTGTATTTTTTCTAATCTTTATAGATAGTCAAATCTCTTACATCATACAGATGATGAGTCTTCGAAATTTTTCTCGTAAAATATTTAGCAGATTATACTAAAACACTTTAAAATTTGAAATAAAGATAAGGATAGCGGGTTCGATGTAGAAATGGGTAACCTTTGGTTTGGCGATAATATTTAATTTCTGGTAACCCTACCTTATTTAATTTTTGTGAAGCAGGAATCTTGTTAGCCACATCTTGGTGTCAAAAAAAAAATCGGCAAAGAACAAAGGGATACTCGATAGTAAACTTTTACAAGAATAGCTTATTTAGAATTCTTTCAAAATGTGTAAGATAATTCTAATAGTAAATAAGCTTAATAGTAAAATAATTAAGATAACTTTTAATTTGTTTAATGACAAGAATAAATAGTGAAACGTTGAAAAGAAATTAATAAATAATAAAAAAAAGTAGAATAATTTTAATTAAATTCAATACCATAGAATATAATTAATTAATTTAAAGGACTTCAATTATAAAAAAATTTGCAGCTCATTTACTATAGCTAATTCTTTAATTAAGATTATGTTAAAAAAATGAGTTTACTTTTCCTGTCAATGTCGCGGTCAAACTCCGAAATTTCGAGAAATTTTGGACCATAAGCGGTTTTGAGAATTTCATATTTCTTTTAACATACCAAATATTGTGGTAGTTAGGAGCTTTTCATACTTTAAATTCTTTCTTATGAAGAAGTGTCAAATTTTTTGGCAAGTAGAAATACCGTTGATTTTATGCGAAATTTGAATTTTATTTTCAAATTATTTTTAGTTTTTAATGTCAGATCAATTGTTGTAGTTTGAAAATCAGATTATATTTTTTAATTAATATCTAAAATAGTATCTAGAAACCATATGGATCTAGATGAATCTGACATCTAGATCCATAATATAGAAAATATAAGATGTGTTCATTAAAATAAAGATGTGGATAAAATTTTACTTTAACTTTAAAATTTTAAATTATAATTTTTAAGGAAAATGAGTAAATAGAAAAAAAAAGTTATGAATAAAAAATGATTTTTATCAAAGATTATATCGCTAATATCGATTTCAGAATCCTTCATGATTCTTTATAATCCAATGTGTAAAAATACTGATAATGGTTCTGGATTGAATTTCTATATTTGAATTCTTGCCCATACATTCTCAAAATTTTATAATACAAAAGTTTTCCTTTTTCTTTACATTGAAATACTCATTTCTATTTCTGTAAGGAAATAAAAGCAATTCTGTAAATAATCATTAAAATGGAAAATAAAATCACCAGCAACGTTGAGAGGCAGTAAATATTCCATACGGATGAAATGGCCTTTGTAACTATATTAATAGGAAAAAAGTTAGTAGTTAAAAGTATAAAGTATTAGTTTAAAGTATTTGCTATATATATGAATACAAAATTATACTTTACATTAAGCAACTGTAAACAGGAATACATTTAAAACAGATATTATTGATCTTGAAATTAAATTTAATGATGGGATCTAATAAGTTTATAACACCGCCCATTTAAAGAAGTTAAAAATATAAATTCTTTAAGTCAAATTTTGAGAGAAAATTCAAAGTTTGATAAAACAGAAGTTTTAGACAGAATGATTTTACAAATGTAAAAAATACAGAAAATACAGGAAAAGAAAAAGCGTTGAAATATGAAAATTATTTGCATTTCAGTGAATTTGGAAAACGTTTGGAATAGGAAGTATAACTACTATCAGAGAGGCTAAGAGTGTCATTACATTACTGTAAAACTGATTCCAAAAAAATGGATTGCTGAAGATTAAGGAGGGATACTATGACTTGTATACTATCCTGGGGTTTTCAGTGAATTTGGAAAACGTTTAGAATAGGAAGTATAACTACTATCAGAGAGGCTAAGAGTGTTATTACATTACTGTAAAACTGATTCCAAAAAAATGGATTGCTGAAGATTAAGGAGGGATACTATGACTTGTATACTATCCTGGGGTTTTCAGTGAATTTGGAAAACGTTTAGAATATTAAGTATAACTACTATCAGAGAGGCTGAGGGTGTTATTACATTACTGTGAAACTGATTCCAAAAAAATGGATTGCTGAAGATTAAGGAGGGATACTATGACTTGTATACTATCCTGGGGTTTTCAGTGAATTTGGAAAACGTTTGGAATAGGAAGTATAACTACTATCAGAGAGGCTAAGAGTGTCATTACATTATACTGTAAAACTGATTCCAAAAAAATGGATTGCTGAAGATTAAGGAGGGATACTATGACTTGTATACTATCCTGGGGTTTTCAGTGAATTTGGAAAACGTTTAGAATAGGAAGTATAACTACTATCAGAGAGGCTGAGGGTGTCATTACATTACTGTGAAACTGATTAAAAAAAATGGATTGCTGAAGATTAAGGAGGGATACTATGACTTGTATACTATCCTGGGGTTTTCAGTGAATTTGGAAAACGTTTGGAATAGGAAGTATAACTACTATCAGAGAGGCTAAGAGTGTCATTACATTACTGTAAAACTGATTCCAAAAAAATGGATTGCTGAAGATTAAGGAGGGATACTATGACTTGTATACTATCCTGGGGTTTTCAGTGAATTTGGAAAACGTTTGGAATAGGAAGTATAACTACTATCAGAGAGGCTAAGAGTGTCATTACATTACTGTGAAACTGATTAAAAGAAAATGGATTGCTGAAGATTAAGGAGGGATACTATGACTTGTATACTACCCTGGGGTTTTCAGTGAATTTGGAAAACGTTTAGAATAGGAAGTATAACTACTATCAGAGAGGCTGAGGGTGTCATTACATTACTGTGAAACTGATTAAAAAAAATGGATTGCTGAAGATTAAGGAGGGATACTATGACTTGGATACTATCCTGGGGTTTTCAGTGAATTTGGAAAACGTTTGGAATAGGAAGTATAACTACTATCAGAGAGGCTAAGAGTGTCATTACATTACTGTAAAACTGATTCCAAAAAAATGGATTGCTGAAGATTAAGGAGGGATACCATGACTAGTATACTATCCTGGGGTCTTCAGTGAATTTGGAAAACGTTTGGAATAGGAAGTATAACTACTATCAGAGAGGCTGAGGGTGTCATTACATTACTGTGAAACTGATTCCAAAAAAATGGATTGCTGAAGATTAAGGAGGGATACTATGACTTGTATACTATCCTGGGGCTTTCAGTGAATTTGGAAAACGTTTGGAATAGGAAGTATAACTACTATCAGAGAGGCTAAGAGTGTCATTACATTACTGTAAAACTGATTCCAAAAAAATGGATTGCTGAAGATTAAGGAGGGATACCATGACTAGTATACTATCCTGGGGTCTTCAGTGAATTTGGAAAACGTTTGGAATAGGAAGTATAACTACTATCAGAGAGGCTGAGGGTGTCATTACATTACTGTGAAACTGATTAAAAAAAAAATGGATTGCTGAAGATTAAGGAGGGATACTATGACTTGTATACTATCCTGGGGTTTTCAGTGAATTTGGAAAACGTTTGGAATAGGAAGTATAACTACTATCAGAGAGGCTAAGAGTGTCATTACATTACTGTAAAACTGATTCCAAAAAAATGGATTGCTGAAGATTAAGGAGGGATACTATGACTAGTATACTATCCTGTTGTCTATTATCAATTAGGTATTTTGAAATCAAAAGCTGTTTATTTTAAAGAATTAAAAATCCAGTATGAAGTAACAGCAAATATTTTTGATAAGGCGAATAAAGGACCTTTAAATGATCCCATATTTATTCGTAAAAGATTGCATTAAGATTGAATAAGCGATTGAAATTGCATTACATATGGCTCTGCATATCATTTGGAATAGCAGTTTGACGATCAAAATTTATGCCGAAAAAGTACTAATACTTCCTGTTTACTTTACGCATCCATTGATAATTTCTTTCCTTTCATGATTTTCAGTGACAAATCGATCTTACGCAGAATATACTTGAAGTTGAAATAATGAAGACTATGTAATAGCCAGCATGTTTTTTGGTCTTAAATCCTGTCGAACTTGCTTGAATTTTATTCGTATGATACGTAGATGAGAGAAGAAGTCTTTCTTTACAATTCAAACTTGGAGATTGCACTTCTTTAGGAATGAAACACTAGTTTTATACTTGAGTAAATGCGAAACAGATGGAAAACAAGTTTTGAATGTCTGGAAGGTATTGGAATAAAACTTTTTGGAATTTTGAGAAATATTAGTAATTTTGAGGAAATAAATTCAATCACAATCAGATTTCTTTTAAGCTGTGATGCAAAAACTGCCTCTTTGTTTTTTGTTTTCTAATACATAAGTTAAATAATAATGTTTCGTTTAACGAAAAAATTACTTATTCATATCATAAAAATTATAACTTAGTATTTAAAAAATAGCTCATGGCTGCCGGAATTTTATTGACATTCATGTTTTTTTTGTTATAAATTCATGCTTATAAAAAGGAAGAAAGAAGTTATTTCCAAGAACATTAATTCTTAAAGTTATTCTAAATTGTTCATTAACATTAAATTGCTTCTTATTTAATAAAAAATTATCTTTTTTAATTTATTAATAAGGTGAAAGTATATTGTATACTTTAAATTATAATTGAAAATATTTAAAAATAAATAGTAATGCTCTTTAAAAAAAATTAGATATTTTCGATGATTTTCTAAGAATTTATTTATTTTAATAAATGTTTGAAAAAAAAAGACTTAAATTGTATTATGTCATCTCTGGAAATTATCAAATTTTCTGAAAACTGAAAATTCTAGAGAGATTTCAAATTTCCCATGGGAATAAACTGGGTTTATTCCCAGAAATAAACTTCGTTCCCTCCCCATTTTTATAGTACAACAGGACATATTTAACATTTTGCACCACATATATAACATTTTTTTAAAAATTTTTTTACATCATTTACAAATAATACGCTTTTTTTTTTTTTTTTTACTTATATGATATCAAATTGTCGCCTGAAATGCTTTTTTAACCATAAAGTAGTTGTTTCTTTTTTTCCTGTTGAGATCATGATTACGCCACTTTATTACAATTCTCATTGTTTTAAACTATCCATGACGTCAGATAACGCTTCAAATACGTCACATCGTATTGAAATGTCATCGTAAATCAGACTTGTCGACGAATTGGCTGCCTAGCTTTAAATCGAATTCTTTGAGTGGCAAGAAACAAGGCGAAGTTCACCATCGAATGTCTGAGTGTATTCCACGATAAGAAAAAATTCATTCATGATTAAGTATTTTTTTAATTATAATTTGTTCCATTTGTAAAAGTTTTCAAAATCATCAAAAATTATTTATTATTCTAAACAGTTGGTTTTCTAATTTTCAAATCTTTAGCTATATTGCTTCCAAAATGGAATACATTGAAAATAGAACAGAAGAAAAAGCAAAATGAAAAATATAAGATAAAACATACATTTTATAATTAGTTTAAATTGGTAAGATTGATTAAATTTTTTTTTCATTTAAAAAAGAAATTAAAATATCCGTATACTAATTTTACGCCTTTTTTCTTTATCTCGTTTTGCTACTTGTTTATTTTCCCATTAATTCCCTTCCCCATAAAGTACGTAAAATTTTGTTGTTGAATACATATGTAAATACTAATAATATTAGAATAGAAATAGCAAGCAAATAATTTACAACATGGTTTTATTCGATTTATATAAACACACCAATAGTCACCACGCTTCAGTGATTAATTTGTTTTCTCTTTAGGCGAATCTAAATACGGTCAGTTATTGTCAAAATAAGTCACCAAAACATAACCTAGTTTTATCAGATGCTTAATTTCAGTAAGAATCCTTCAGGTAAAAAAAAATTCATGAAAAATTTATACAATGTATTCCCGTTCAAGGAATTAAATAGGAGATTAGGTAAAGCATCTCACAAAAGTAGATTAAAGTGGATTTAGGTAAAATTTACAATCGAAAAAATTTTAATATTAAATTCATTTCTGAAGTCAAGTGTATTAAATTTATCCAGGTAATCTAATAATTATAATTTAGCTGTAATGCATAATTTCAGAATTAAAGTTTTATATCTGATGGGAAATAAATAAGAGTTATTTCTAGCCTATCTTGAATATTTCAAAATTAAGTTTCCAGCCTAATGATTGAGAAAACAATCATTAGGCTGGAACACAGAAGAGATTATGTTATTGATAAGATTGACAGCTTATTTTCTTAAAACACAAAAGTGCTTTAAATTATTATATATAATGTCCTAAAATATTTATCTCATTAGAATTCAGCATTTATATCTGAATCAATGATATTTTATAATATTATAAGTAAATAGAAAAAAAAAGTTTCAAATTACATTGTTAATTGTTAATTGAGTACAAAAGTGCTTTCCCATTACTTCATTTATAATTAGCAAGCGACATTAAGACATGTTACCAACTAAAATTATCACTTCAGGAATAGAGATGCACACCAAAGTTAAATCTGTAAAGCTGCATAAAATAAAATAAAACAAATACTTACCCTAAATGTTAATTCAACACTGCAATTATAGTTTCCATATCAAAACTTTAATAGAAAATAGAAAAAGGAATTAACTTCTGAGCTCCACTCAAAGTATCGAAAAATTCCTTGCATTTCATTAATATAGTTTATATATTCTTAATATTTTAATATTATTTTATCAATTCGATAGGCGTATGTTTTTATGACTTTCCTCACTTTTTCTGTAATGACAGATTGGACAGTTTATTTTTCTTCCGTCAAATATTCGAATCTTGTTCATTTCTTTTAAAATGATTGCACTAAAATTTATTAAACTATTTATTATATAACGTGTATTAATGACATTTATTTTGGTATTTGTTTCCTATTTCAAGGTATAAAATCATATATTGAAAACACTTTTCTTATTTATGGGTCAATTTTTTCCACATATGTCAATTAGCAGTGTATAGAGCAGCAGCATCCATTACTCAAACATTATTTCATAAAATATTTTTCTTTTTTTTCTAAAAATGCTTCATTCGTTAATATGAATATATGAATGCCATCCAAATTCATATATGAATGCCATCCAAATTCATATATGAATGCCATCCAATGAATATATGAATGCCATCCAAATTCATATATGAATGCCATTCAAATTCAGATATGAATGCCCTTCAATGAATATATGAATGCCATCCAATGAATATATGAATGCCATCCAATGAATATATGAATATCATCCAATGAATATATGAATGCCATCCAATGAATATATGAATGCCATCCAATGAATATATGAATGCCATCCAAATTCATATATGAATGCCATCCAAATTTATGTATGAATGCCCTTCAATGAATATATGAATGCCCTTCAATGAATATATGAATGCCATCCAATGAATATATGAATGCCATCCAATGAATATATGAATGCCATCCAATGAATATATGAATGCCATCCAATGAATATATGAATGCCATCCAATGAATATATGAATGCCATCAAAATTCATATATGAATGCCATCCAAATTCATATATGAATGCCCTTCAATGAATATATGAATGCCATCCAATGAATATATGAATGCCATCCAATGAATATATGAATGCCATCCAATGAATATATGAATGCCATCCAATGAATATATGAATGCCATCCAATGAATATATGAATGCCATCCAAATTCATATATGAATGCCATCCAATGAATATATGAATGCCCTTCAATGAATATATGAATGCCATCCAATGAATATATGAATGCCATCCAATAAATATATGAATGCCATCCAATGAATATATGAATGCCATCCAAATTCATATATGAATGCCATCCAAATTCATATATGAATGCCATCCAATGAATATATGAATGCCATCCAATGAATATATGAATGCCATCCAAATTCATATATGAATGCCATCCAATGAATATATGAATGCCCTTCAATGAATATATGAATGCCATCCAATGAATATATGAATGCCATCCAATAAATATATGAATGCCATCCAATGAATATATGAATGCCATCCAAATTCATATATGAATGCCATCCAAATTCATATATGAATGCCATCCAAATTCATATATGAATGCCATCCAATGAATATATGAATGCCATCCAAATTCATATTGAATGCACTTCAATGAATATATGAATGCCATCCAATGAATATATGAATGCCATCCAATGAATATATGAATGCCATCCAATAAATATATGAATGCCATCCAATGAATATATGAATGCCATCCAAATTCATATATGAATGCCATCCAAATTCATATATGAATGCCATCCAAATTCATATATGAATGCCATCCAAATTCATATATGAATGCCATCCAAATTCATATATGAATGCCATCCAATGAATATATGAATGCCATCCAAATTCATATTGAATGCACTTCAATGAATATATGAATGCCATCCAATGAATATATGAATGCCATCCAATGAATATATGAATGCCATCCAATGAATATATGAATGCCATTCAATGAATATATGAATGCCATCCAAATTCAGAACAACACATTTCATTTCTAATTTGAGAAATGTTATGTGAGCTTCAGACCAGGGGTCGCCAAAGTAGTGGTCCCCGGATCACCAGTTATCCAAGAGAAAAATTCGCTTGTCTTTAAAAATATTGTGAAATACTTTCTGATTCGTCACGTTAAGCTATGTTTTAAGAGACATTGAAACATAATTCAAATCATAACAACGCGTGAAAAGTTATAAAAACACTACGTAGAGTAAAGCCACAATAAATTACTTATAGCTGCACTATTTCAGCTACATATTTTATCTCATCTCGTTTTGCACTCTTCTAATGTTTCACTCTCCTGTAAGTCACATTTGTATATCAGTTGAAGCATTTAAAAATGGGCTGAGAGATGTATCGAATTCAAAATATAAATTATATTCAGTATATTAGTTTGGTTATCAAAAAAATTCACTTAACTTATAAATGTTTAACGTTGTATAAAAAATTCACTTAAATTATAAATGTTTAACGTTGTATAAAAAATTCACTTAACTTATAAATGTTTAACGTTGTATAAAAAATATAAAGTGCATTGAAAATTTCAGATTTTTATAAAAGTAAGAATTTTTGAACTGTAAAATCCCTATTAATATTGCATACTTGCAATTTTTTAAATATGAAATTTTGAATCACAGTTTTTAATATTCGATTATAATTTGTTCACTCTATTGTTGGAGCTATTAAATGATTTTAGAAAAAAAGCCATATTTTTTTTGTATACTATTCTTTATTGTAATATTAATTGTAAAAAAATATGCTTTGAAACTTATAAAGATATAACAATGTTCATTTTTCTATTATTTAATGTTTGAGATCTTGTTGATAGAATCTATTTTTTTATGTATATTTTATTATTAAATATTAGAATAGGTGCATTTTATTAGCATATGTATGAGCAATTTCTCAGAAGACTTTCATGTTATATATATACACAAATAATATATATATATATATATATATATATATATATATATATATATATATATATATATATATATATATATATATATATATATATATATACACACAGCATGAAACAAACGATAAACGAGTTTCAGTTTTAGTCATCTTTTTCATATTCAGCAGTCTTGAGTTTTATTGGATTATTACTTAAAAAAACAAAATAATATAAATTTATGTGAATTAAAGTATATTTTATAATATTAAATACGTATATTATATAATTAAAATATAGAATATTAAAACATATAATCTTCATATTATATCCACTCCAATGGAAATATTGAAACAGTCAAGTTAAGATTCCATATGTCACGGAAAATGTCTACATTTAGGAAAATACTTGCGTGCCGATAAATATATAAGAAAAGAAAAAAGAGGTTCAAACCACGGAACTCTAAATTAATCCCACCGCTGCCAAAAATCACTCACGAAAAACCACGAGACCTTGAAAAAACCAATTAAAGCATAAAAATTCAACCTTCTTCCCAACTTGACCTGCTTTTGAGACTAAAAACACCCCATCCCTAGAAAAACGCAAACCCAGATATCCTGCCGTTACGCTCGCTTAAGCAGGGTATCCTCAACTGGAGCATCTTCAAGCGACAGTATATATAAAGAAAGAGACCGACGCTATTCAAAGCTTCTTCATCATGTTTTACGGATTATTACTCATTTCGACATGTGCAGTGGTGGCTCTCGCACAGATGCCGCCCATGCCGCCACCACCACAAATGCAGCCTCCTCCACCGTATAATTTGTATGGACCAGTAAGCCCGTACGCCAGTAGCAGCACAAGTAGTATGGTGTATCCTCCACAGCAAATGCCACCACCTCCCATGCCACCTGGAGTGCATTACCCACCAGGACAAGGCATGCCATACTCTAATGGGGCTTATCCAATGATGGCCGCTGCTGCACCATACCCAGCGTACGGTTTGCCACCACCAATGATGTATCCTCCTCCCTACCAGACATATTCCGGTTCAGGTCCTTCCGGTGATCCATTCACTTCAACCGCTGGGTAAGGAAGAAATTTTCTAGTAAGTTACATTCTAACACACATTTTCAACAATAGTATGAAACCTGGTGAAAATTTACTATGCAGCAATAGCACATAATGTCAAACAATCATCATGGTTTCAAAAACCAAAATTATAAAAAGTTATGAAAAATAATAGAAAAATATATGAATATTTTTAATAAATTATTATTTTCTATTGAATTATAGAGCAATAAATTTGAGAGCCTCTTGTAAAATTGGGAATAGTACGAAAATGTGTTATCCATTGTGATTAATGATTTTATGTTCATTTAATTGACTAGGCAACGAGACTACAGAAGTATATTTATGGGAGGTTCTTAATATTTATATCAATAACAATAATTATATCCCAGTTTATTTCTGGGATTAGAAACAACAACAACAATAATTATGTATTTCTCAAAATTTGATTAAAATAATTAGGCTTAAAATTTCCCTGGAGTAAATATTTCAAAAATAGATAATAATTTTTCGTATAAATATTAGTTTCACGCATTGAATATAGATAAATTAAATACGCATAAAATATTACAAAAATAATTTTTAATTTGTGATTAATTAAATGATTATATCATCAAAATCTTTTTGTTCTACACACACATATCAATTTTGCTAAAAATTAAAGAAAATTTAAACATTCCTTTTAATACTAATAAAATTATTTTTACTTCAAAACATTTTTAAAACAATTCTACTACAATTTCTCACCTGAAATGATAGATAGAATTTTTCTACATTTAGTTTTATAAAAGTGTTTTGCTTAATTGTAAAAGCTATTATATTTAAAATGTTCATTCTGATTTATATTTTTCTGACTTTATTTATAAAATGTAATTCAATTGCATAATCGTATTCTAAATTCTTTTTCACTTGCAAATTCTATGATTTAAGATCAATTGTAAATTTAAAATTTTTAAAATTGAGTAAAAAATAATATTTAGTTACTTTGTCTTCTTTCCGTTATAACAATATTAAAAAAAATGTGTGGAGAAAATATGTAAAATCTTGAATGAAAAAATTATGATGAATTTTATTGAGATCTTGCACTAACGGTTTTTAAGACTAAACTTCCAATAAAACTTATCTTGGCTTTTTCTTTCGGGAACAGATTAATGAATAATTTAAACGCAATATTTTCATGTATCTATATAAAGCTCTATCTTAACAGTTGTTTTACACAACAAAAGCGAAAAGCTATTTAAGAATTTTTTCCACTAAAATTAAATTAAAACTCAATAACTTTTAATGAAAAATAAAACAATATAATGTTTATATAAACTTGTAAAGTTTACAACTGTGAGTTTAAATAGTTACAGTCTAGTTAACATGTTTTATTTCAAAATGACGTTTTTGTTCAAGGAATGCAAAACATATTATTATAATTTTTTTTATATCAAAAAGGAACAACTTCCAAGTAATTCCTGTTTTCAGAAGATTGTTAGTTTCTTATGATATTAATCAACAATAATAATTTATTTATTATTTCCAGTTTTAAAATATAATTTATTAATCAATTTTTACTTCTTAGATATATTTTAAAATTTAACTGTAAAAGAATTATTTTCGCGATATTAACATACAATATTTGATGAAAATTAAAAAAAAAATGTATGTTGTGAATAATTTGCAAAGTACCAAAGGATAATAAAATTAAAATATCGGTTACCCAATTAGTTATAATTTAAAAATTGATAGTTCTGTGTTCATACTTAAACTTTACTAAATAATTAAACTACTGTTGGCAGTTTAATTAGTTTCATTTATCATTTCTTTCAAATTGAAAAAATTGTATACATAACTTCTTTTCGAAAAAAAAAGGCAATTATCGCTTCTTTTCTTTCGATTTTTTCTAAGAACTACAGGTCGAAAAAATCAAGAACTTACATTGCTCATTTATTTATTAAATAAATAAAAGCGGGTGAACTTGAAACTCTCTTTTTTCAATCATTCTGCTTACTTTACGAGCTCTCCATCTTCATCACGGTCAGAATACGATTTTGACGGAAGTTGATGTCCAATAAACAGATGATTGTAAACATTAAATTGAAAAAAAAGTGAGGAAGAATATATGTGGTCCATTGGGGGACGTATGGCCCATGACGTCAAACACTGGAGACTTTCTCACACCCATAAATCGTAGCAATTAATTCCCGAAGAACTCGTAAGAAAGTGTTAGTGTTAATTGTTCCAAAGGTCCAACGCCCAACGAGTCACGTACGCCATATTGAAATGGCGGTAATATGAGTTAAATGTCTCGTTTTTCATTCCGCATCTGTTCCTAGTGTTATGGTTTTGTTTAAGCAGAATTTGGCGGCATTGATTGTGTGTGACTCACCGTTCTGAGAAAACTTAATAGAAGATTCTACGATGTTTCTGATTTTTATTTTCGGTGTGAATTTTAACTGGGACGTTAGGATTGATATTTCATCAGTCTGAAGCAAAATCCACATCTTAATAAACCCATTTGTAATTATTTTTCACAGTGTTTGTGTGAAATTCCTGAACTTATCGCCACTTCAGATAGAATAGGGAAATGTTTCATCAAAGCTTCAGTTAGTTATTTATAGACAATTTGAAATATGTTCCTCTGGACAATTGACAATATGCTGATAAAAAATATAAAAAAAAAACCGAATTCGTGGCATTTTTTTTTAACGAAAAGTGCTTGAAAAATTAATTTTCCAAAATATAACGCACAAAATATTACACTAATAAGCAAAACTGATTAACATGGATAAATAATCGTAGCTGAAGAAGGAAATTTTACTTAGGTAAGATTTATTTAAGGATTTTGTCACGTCAAACATTTTCTTACTATTTCCTAATTATTTTCCAAAATGGAATTTTTAATTTTACACAACTTTTTAATTTTTTTTTAAATAATCAATTATTTCGAAGAAATTTTTCCTAGTATTGGATATGGAATTTTTTTTCAGTGTGGCCATTAAAAAGAATTATAATTAATATTTTTAGTAAATCTAGACTGCATAAATCTGGAAAAAATTTGCAGTTGAATGTTTTGTTAATATTTTATAATGTAATATACACGTGTTCTTTATATATTTAAAATATCTCAAATGACATATCATTTTCACAGAAGACAGAAATAATATACAAACTTTTTAAAAGGTTTTTGACGATCGAGTTTCTCTACTTTAAAATCTTAATGAATCAAAAAGATAGAATGACAAAAAACTTGCACATTTTAAATGCATAAATCAATTTAAATTTTATTATATTTATAATGTATATAAATTGTTTCCTTCAATGAATCTTCAGCAAAAAATATATATACTTATATGACAGATTATAAAAATTGTCACTCTACTTAACACCATTTTTCACATTAATATAAAATAGAAACTGTTTCATAGTATGAATACATTTAATTAAAAATTTCATTAAATTTACAACACATCTAATAATATGCATTTAAATAAATTTTAATTACAAGTGCTGCCATCTATTGTAAATACTTAGTTTTAAAATCTAACAAGAAATAAATTTCTAATAAGTGAAAAGTTAGAATTATTAATAAGAAGGTAATTTATTTCATAATAAACTCCAAATTTAATAAATGAAAAACAAGTATTGAAAGCTGAAAATTTTAAGTACACACCCAACAATTTTATATGAAACAAAAAAGGAATTATTTTTCTTTCATTTGAATTGGAATGCATTGTTTTCCATGAAACATTTCCGATAATAAAATAACGAAGTGTCCCTTTCTCTTTCTCTCATTGGTGGATCAGGATATGCAAATATACAGGAAGCCAATATCAATCTCCGGTGGCCCCACTGTTCAACGGATTTTTTCACAGAGCGAATGTGGGGGTGGTGTGCTCTCGTTACTCCTGATTAATCATAGGTAAAGTTATTTCATTGCAAAAAGTAAAAACGATGTAATTAAATGAACCTTACAATGATTAAACATGGAGTGCTGAAAAATAATGTTTAATGAGTTTGCTTGAAGTATGAAAAATTATGAATATAAGCATAATTAAAAATCGTACAAGTTCAAAGAGTAGAGAATTATTAATTAATACTGTCTTCACACAGTAAAAGATTAGTTTTTTTTTTAAACTGTCTATCTTTTTGTAGAAGTATTGCCTAGGTATAAATTTAGGGAAAATTAAAACAAGGTTTGTTACAATCATTTCAATTCTGCAACCGTTATAATGAAATAAAATTTAAAACATTTTTAGAGATGATTAATATAGGCCCAAAATTAGATCCTTGCTTTCGTAACTCCATACATTTGGGAAGTTAAGATAATCATGAATATATAATTACATGGATATTCTTCAGCATTCATTTCATTATATATAATATTCATGTATACGTTTATATTAACTCTTCAGAATCTCTATATCAATATATGTTAGTTTCAATGCACTGTAAAACCTAATTATCTTGAATATAGGTTTTGTCAATGTGTAACTTGCATTCAAAAAAAAATAACTACGTTATTTTTAAAATACACATCTTAATATAAACAAAAATCATTAAAGAGCAACGCTGAAGTTATTTTTGATTGTTTGAATGGATTAACTACTCGAATTTATTGGTAATTAAAGAATTCATAATTTATATTACTTTATATTCAGATATAATGTCTTCGTTGATTTTATCCTGTTAATCTTTATTATTTGAGTTTTTTTTTTTTTTTTTTTTAGTGCTTGAATATTTGCAGAACATATTATTTATTCACATCAAATTTCTCTAAGTATACGTAATTTTATTTAGCTTGATTGACTGTTGGGCAAGGTAGCACTAGCATTCAAAGTATTACTTATGTAAAAAAGGCTTAAAATTGGTAAATTTGAAGAAAACCGACATAGGAAATATTTATTATTCGAAAAAAAAAATGTTAAAAAGGTTGTGAAACCAATGACGTACTGGACGTAGCAAATTGGTTAAGTCTATAAGCTTTGAAATAGGAAATAATAAGAAGAATTGTATGTATCGATGAAATTTGGAATACATATGAGAATAAATGTACTTTTTACATTTAAATTATTTTGATCAGGATGGTTAAAGTGCGTACTCTTTCAAAAGATATGAAAATTTGAACAAATGTTAATGATTATTTTCATAAATCACGATTCTTCTAACAATATTTTATAATACATTAAAAAAGCATACCGGCTTACGATTTACATAGTTTAATGCAGTATTAATTAGTGGATTAAAAAATAAACAAAAAGTTTATTTATTAACATTGAAAATCATTTTTGGGTAAATAATACTTGAGAAAATTCAATCATTAAAATTGTTTTTGTACATTAAAACTATATTGATGCTAAAATATTTGATACATTTAAAATTTTCATTTTTTTTTTCAGAAATGGAATATTCAATGCAAGGACTCTGAGCCAATTACTTGGTTTACGGAAACGAAGATAGATTGAAAAACTTCCAGCATATGTAACTGTAACGGGCTGGCCCCACTGCGCTTGTTCATCTATTAATGGTTCATTTGTCATTGATTTCATCTTAAATCTGCCCTGTCATCATTTATATATTCTAGTTTTATCTACGTACGTGAAAAGATTTCGTATCATAATTATATAATATGTATATAAATTTATATATGTCTATGTATTCTCTAGTCTGAATTGATTCAATAAAATATTGAACGTTTAGTCTCAACTTTGTTGTAGAACTATTTGCAATTTAATTTTTCGTATGCATGTGAAATTTAATATTGACAATTTTGTTAGAGATTATATTGTAAGATTTAACAAAGCAACTTCTTGTGGGGTGTTACGTTAGGATAAAATTTTTGCGATAATGAGATCCATATGATTAAATACTAACAATGCACTTCATTTTAATACTTAATAGATCATTTTAAATATGCAGCAACTCATATTCAAATAAATACAATGTTTATTTTATGTTAGAAAGGAGTCCAAATTTATTGAGTTTAATTTGAACCCTTTCGTTTAACTACTAAACATTCAAACCCGTTTGTCAATCATTAAAAGTAGCATTTATGTTAAGTATAATAATCAGTTATAAGTTAAAATTTGCCGAGAAACGAAGATATTATGGGTAATGGTGATATTTATTATGTAATGGTAATATTTAGAATTATCACACACCCACACCAACATCGGGGGAAGGAAATTACGAGAATAACCAAGGTACTCGCATTCTATTTCCAGTATGCTGCAGAACATGGTATGAGAGAATAGGAAATACGTGTGTTACATATTTGTTTCGATAGTTGTTCTTGCTCTAGATTTTTTAATGGGGCTCTGGTATCATTGCACGTTGCAGACATATTTTTTCTGGCAACAACAATATAAAAACGCATTAGATTAACCAGTTGGCGCGCCCTTACACCCGGCGAAGAAAATTTAGGCATCAGTATTTCATGAATAAGAATGTTTTTAGAAATTATTTTAATAATCCATGGTCAGTAGCATCATAGATTCTAACTACGAGTGATTTTTCGATTGTCTGGCCGTATAAAAAAATATACATTGGATACGAGATTACATTGGAGACGATGCAATGTTGGTCAGCTTGAATGAACCTAGTCAGCCTTCGTATGCTAGATATCAGATCCGTTTAGTATTTAAGGCTAGGTACAAGGAAGTATGCTGGTGCAACAGCAACATCAGCTTATTTACAACCTGTTGTTGATATCGCAGTCTAAATTTTGAAGTTTTACATTTTGAAGAGGATAATCTTCTTTGAGTTTAATTTCAGATCACCATGATTGATTAGAATGTCCATTCAGGTTAAATCTATTATGGGTAGTTAAGAATCTATTATGGAGTTCCTCTGTTGTACAAATTGGAAAAGAAATTATTAAGACATACCCCTTATTATTTGGCCATAAATCAAAACTTAAACGTTTCATGTGCTTTCGCATGTAAACTAATACTTGCATAATAAAAGGAAAAATTAGTGATTTTTTTATGGGAAACTTTAAACATTCCATGTGTGATAATGGTATTTTTAAGTTTTGAATAGTATTTTATTGCTTTTATAATTCTCTTCAGGGAATCTAGTCAAATAATGGAAATTTGAGTAGAAGCTACCAAATTAACATTTCACAAGCTGTAACACATAATATGGTCTGGAATAAGTTTCTGGGAATGCTTATTATATTGGATCAGATTATCTTAGAATTATCTCAGATTATATAGAACTTATAATACAAGTTCTATATGCCACACTTCCACATATCTTATTAAATTTTGTTCCTATATATGTATAAATACCAATTGTTTTCTAGAATTGATCAATTTTCTAATTGTAAATTAGAGCATGAAAGCATTAGCACATTAAGTATATGATAAATTCAGTAAAGGATTGTTAATTATGTTATCTCAATTTTTGTAAACTTGTTTTGCTCGTATAGTTAGATTTATCATTTTCTTTACTTTATAAAACATATTTTTATTTCAATATTTCAAGATTCCATTATAAGTAGAATGAAATGGATTCTTTATGAGTGCAGTTGACTATCAGAAGAGAAGCCAAACGTTTATCTAGTGGTTGACGTTCATTAGACGTTTGGCATCCAATCAAACGGTCGTTTACATACCTCTCGCTATATCAACCAAGACGGAAAGCAGTTCAGATAAAGAGGAGTTTTCTATAGATAGTTAGGAATACTGAACGAGACATTTAGTTAAGTTGAGACTTGAAGAAAAATTTGCAACCATACCTGTTCATCAGAATGGGGAACTCCTTCAACTCTTCATAAGATTTCCTCTTGCACATAACTTTTTTAAAGTACCTTTCCTTGTTATTTTAATTATATTGTGTAATATAACGCAATAGATGCTTGATTTTAGGAGCATCTAATTTATGAAAACTTACAATTTTATTAACTATTGGCAGCTCTCAAACATAGTCCCATAATAACAGTGATAAAACTAATTTTTACATTTATACGAACTAAGATTTTGAAAAATCTTTTTTGCAGTCTCTTCCTTTCCCTTCATTTTTTTTTTTAATAATCTGTTTATTTTCTTTCAATTTTTTCCTAAATTTTTTTGTTTAGAAACTTGGATCAATATTTTCATTAAAAGACTAGTAAATCCTTCTAATGATTTAGATATTAAATTGATTACTAATGATTTAGATGAATTAGGGATCAGATCAACTGTACGGTCACCCTTGGCGCGTTTTTTGGCGCCAAATTTGGCGAACATTTTAATTGGAAATCTGGAAAACTAGTATTTTGGCAACCCTATTTGTTATTAATTTTTCATAAATATTTACCGATTTAAATTCATTAATAAAAAATTTAATCAAAAAATTTTATGAATAATTCAACGTATCAACTTTAATATTTTAAAATTGATGATTGAAATCTATAAATCTGCGCTTTTTGTTAATTTTGTAAAATTAGTTGAGCATATTGTTAGATACAAACAATGTATGAAATATTTATCACTTTTTCAGCCATTTTTTTCGATTGGAAATTCGTCATACGTTCACCCTTGGCGACTTTTTGAAAATTTCGCCAAGTGTGACCGTACGGCAAATTTTTACCGATTTGTGTACTGCTGATGTTGATATCCCATATTTTTAAAGACTTTTGTCAAATTTCTTTCTTTTAGTCTAATGCCGTCTTACAGACCAGGTATAATCAATAATTTCGAGTGCAAATCTAGTGAAGTATTTTTGCAAGGAGTGTTCATGTCTTGGAATCGCCTTTTGAAGAGGATGTTCTACGCTCGATGCATTTGTGGTACGATTCTTTGAATGATGTTGCAGAAAAAATTGTTAGCTAGGTCATTTTGGCTAGCAAGCCTTATTACCACCGTAACTGAAGAAAGCCAAGAACATTTACCTGATAATTTGAGTGAAGATTAGTTACTCAGTCATAACTTCGACAAAGAAACTAACTGTTGCCAAAACATTAATTTCAAGAATTTTTGAATGTGGTCTCAGATGATATTGAAAGTTATCGGAAGAGAGAGAATAGGTCTAAAAGTTGATAGGTGTCTAGCCGTTAGGCCATTTACTTCATTATTTTAATAAAATTAAGTTCACCCCTAATAGAACATTCAAAATACACATAATTCTTACTTTTAAATAAATCTCAACTTTTTGATAAGCTAAGGTAAGTGCTCCCAAGTTGGTAGTACTTTGCATGGTATCACAATATTTATAGTAACAATGAGTAGTGATACGATTCACCATTCTGATCCATTGGATTAGAACAGAAATATTTAATTCAATAGTAATACTTACAGTAACTTTTTTTCCCTTTATTTGTTCATATTATATCTATACATACATACATATACACATACACAGATATATATACATATACTCACATACATATCTACACACATATATATACATACACACCCATATACATGTACATATATATTCTTTTTTATTTTAAATATTTATTTTCAAAAAATACAATGAAAACAATAACAATTAATTTTCTAGGTTTTGATAATGGAACCAGACAACAAATTACATATCAATATAGATATAGTAATAAATATACAGTCAATATTGATTACGCGTCAATCATTGTTTATCTGCAGAACATTACAATAAACTTAGTTGGAATCTCCCAATGAAATTTTTATTTATAATTATAACTAACATGAATGTAATTATTCTATAAAAATGTAAGTTGATCATTATTATCAGAATAACAAAATTATTTCACAAAACAAAATGTAAGGCCAAGATATTTCATTTTTAATTTCGTATGGTGATTTAAAATAGTGTCTCCTTTACTTACCAGGCAAATTTTTTGTTCTAGTCTGCTAATTCTTTTGATAGTTGTTGTAAATTTAAAACAACTATTATACTATTGCATTTCATTATTTATTTAAGCTAAGAAATAAGCACTTACAACTTAAATATAGAGTGGAATTGAAAATTAATTACCTAATCATTAGAAGACTATCTATCTATACAAGGAAGAGAATAAAGAGGTTTTTATGTTCTCTTACCATTATCATTCTTTTCAACCCACACCCGATTTCCGTAAAGACATTTATGGATAAGTGGAGCAAATAACCATGCAATTTAAGACATAAACCGTAAAGTAAACCCAGCAAGAGACGTGATTATAATACTTAGAATTTACTCTTCCAGTAGAATCGATACGGTAAATTTTTGTTATTTGGTAAAACAGAATGGTGCTCCTATCAAAAAATGCATTTGAAGCATGAATTGTAAAAAAAATAATGGTAACAATAAACAATAAAATGCTTTATGTTTTTTAATTTGTGATGTTGCTGTCAATATTTACAGTTAATAAAATTTACAAATAATTAAATATTTTAAATTTACTCCTACTTTAATACTTGTAAAAAATCAAAAGCATTAATTTCTTCTAATCATTTTTCAAAAATAAGTTACATAAAAAGTATATTATTAAGATACAAAGATAGTTACTCACTACGTGTGACTACAAAGCGCGCTAATTAAAGGTATTTTTAAGTGAATATTTTATACCGTAATCTTTTAGCAAGAATAAATGACACGATTAACGGTGGACCCTATCATCAATACATTTTAATAAACTTGTTAAGATGCAAAATATGTATTTATTGAGGTTTTCTTGATAGTTTGAGAACTAAGTGATTTTTTTTTTTTTTTTTTTGGCAATTATGAAAAGAAATAAACATTTTCATCGGTGTATCAACTTCTAGTAACTAATTAGTTTTTCCAAAGCAGAAATTTCTAGCCTTCTTCGTGTCTTTGTGATAGCTAATCTTTTAAAAAATTGTAAGATGGGTTTATTACTTTATTTTGAATGCTTTTTCACTGCATATAGTATAGAAAAATAAAAATGTTCAAATTTAAATTCTTTCAACAAATTTTATGCCTCAGATTTTTTAAGCAAATATGCTTTTTTCAGGTAATTTCAAAATTCCATTTACTTTTTCACCTCTTAGTTTTACGAAAGCAAAAAATTCCAACCTTGTTCACCCCTTGGCTTTCAAAAACATATCTATTGCAAAAATTATATATTAGAAATTTTTAATGAAATTTTTCTTTGCCTGCAATTAAAAAAATGAGTGATCAAGTTTAAATTATGTATACACAATATAATTTTTGTTTTTTCACTGTTTTTCTTCAAAATTCTAGTGAAAATCCACTAGAATTTTGTGCTTATCTGGAAAAAGTTTATCTGAGAAAATAAACTTTTTCCAGATAAGCACAAAATTCTAGTGAATTTTCCATTTTCCTTATAATTTTTTCCAAGGTAGGAAGTTCCAGTCTAGTTCGTACAGAAGAAAATTCCAACTAGTGATATCAAATCTATAATAAAAATTATAAAGTAATATTATTATATTTTATTTTAAAAGAATGTTTTCATAGCAACATTTTATTCTTATAAAATGTTAAAATTTAAATTCTTTTTACAAATTATATTTCTTTATTTTCTCTGATTTTCTGAAAAAGAGTACTTTTTCCAACCAACTGCAAAATTCTACTTACTTTTCAGCTGCCTAGTTTCTCCTTGGCAGAAAACTTCAGCTTTGTTCGCATTTTTGTTTGTTTTATCTATTTTATTACAAAAACTAAAACAATAATTTTTATTTTGGAACGATTTTTTTCATTGTATAAATTAATAAAAGTGTTCTAATTTAATTAGTCTTATTTTAATCATTCTTGTTGTTTTCTCTGATTTATGGAATAAGAGTATCTCTATAAACCAGATTTGGAAATCACACTTACATTTTTAAGACGAAAGTAAAAGTGAAAGAATAATTACAAAAACGCTCAATAAATTTTAAAATATAAATTTTACTGTATACTTTTTTCAAAATCTTTCTACAGTCAAATTAAATAAAGTTATTCGAAGGAGAGAAAAAAAGAGAGAGAGAAAGAAAAAGAAAATATTTTTCGTTTCGGGTTTTCCCTCGAAGTTCAGAAAAAGCGCATTCACCTGACGTTTGAAGAACACTTAACATCAACGATTTGGCATCATTTGTGAAATATTTTGTTAGAAGGCAGAGAAAAATGAAACATTTAATCGATATGTGGTGACATTTCTCGGGTCAAATTGAACACGAAATTTAGTAACGTTCTGATTTCAAGGTCTTGTCAACTAGACTTGGCAATTTCATAACAGGTTTCAACGGAATGTAGCTTATGTTATTGTAATACTTAGTTGCAACATCGTCGGTGACAATAAATAAAATAATATTGGTACAAAGGAATGATACCCATTCATTGCTAAGATGAGCTCGCTATATGGTACAAAAAAAGATTATTCCAAAATAGAACTAACATATTAAAAAAATCGTTGTGGATAAAAAAAGCTATAAACTTAATTCAAGTAGAGGTTTATTCTAAAAATATATTTATTTATAATTGTATATAAATATATTAGTCATAATATTTCATTGAGACAGACATAATTTTGCTGCACGAGCTTCAAACATAAAAATCTGTCATAAAAAGATTTACTATTGTTAAATTATTGCATCACTGAAGAAAACAACAGTTAATACACAACTGGATTTGAAAATAGTTGCATAATTGCGTTTTTATTTCCCAATACTGTGCACAGTAACTTTTTGAAAAGTTTATTTCTTTTTAAACTCAACTTTGTATGTGTGTGTTTAGAAATTAAGTAATTACTTTAGTTTGAATATATAGCCATTCTCTGATTTTAAATTTTAAGTTAATTTTCCTTTATTATTTAAAATGCAGATAAATAAATACTCAAACCTTCTAAAGGTTTACTATCAAAATATGGAAACATTTAACAGAAGTAATCTTAATGTTAATGCATTACTTTTTTAAAGCATTGAAAGTCATCAAGAAACTAGTAATGTGATTCTATATTTTACACAATACTCACAATAGAATATAAATTACTCGTATGTGATTAGTTTTATAAAACTTAGATTACTTATTAGATTTAATTTGAAAGCTTAATTATTAGATATGTAATTTGAAGGCATAGGTAAAACACTATTTTTTATTAAACTTCATCGGATAATTGCAACTATATAAGTAATAATCGTTTTTTATTTGCTAGTAATTATTCGCTGAAGTTGGAACCCCCCCCCCCCTTTTTTTTTCCAGAATATTTTCTGCAAAACAAGACCTATGGGAATATAAATCATTAGATAGATATTGGAAAAAATTTATTATTCCTTATATCACTACATATGGTATGAAAAACATTGTAAATAATCTATCAATCATATGTAATATATCAATTTGTAAAAACGCAAAATTCAATACTTGTATAGTTATTATTTCAAATAATTGCATATTTCAAAAGAGACCGAAAGATGCTTTACTTAATTTTGATCTATATTTTTTTAAATTTATAATGAATTTTGTTTTATATTATACCGTAATGTTCATAATAAAAAGTGAATTGTTTAATTATAATTGATAAATAAAATTTTTTGACCAAATTTTAAATATACAAGAATTCTTGTACACAAGATACAGATATATACTTCCTTGCTTGATTTTTATGAAGATTACTGTTATTTAAAACAAAAGGGTAATATTAAATAAGTTTCAAATATTATTTTATTGTTGCCAAATGTGATTTTACATACATGAGAAAATTGATTAAAAATGATATTTAAAATTTTGAGTGTGTACGAATCAATGTGTGGCGCCAGAACTCGTCTAAAATATTTATTTACTGAATATAACATGGGAAATCAATTCAAAACACTTGGATATAAAATAATCTATGTTATGAAGTAAGTAAATGCAGTGATCAACAAGATTTATGGCAAAGATAATTATCAACTTTTAAAAACATAAGGGTAAAAATAATATGATATGTTAAAATATCAATAATTCTCTTTGTGAAAAAGCGATTCTCGAAGTGATTAGGCGTCATTTGTCAAAGCTCTCAATAAACTGTAAATAAATTAGTTTTAAAATGTCTTATATGTTAAAAATTTCATCCCTTTCATTTTGGTATTTTAAAAGTAGCCAGCAAATTTAAAGAAGCGTCATTTCAATTAAAGACGGATAGATTTTAATATCATAGTCTATCTATATTAATTGAACATTTTATGGCATTCCTTCAATTGTCTCCACATGTTAATTACGAACTTTTACATTAGAAATAGTGACAGATATTAAAAATAACATTTTGAGAGTGTAGAGTAATTTCTGGTGAAGATTTGATCTTAAAATAAAGTTCAGTTTGGTGTTTAAAAGTCATCATTTCATATTTTAGGGTTTATGACTAATCATAGTTAAACTAGGCAGAAGTCTATCCCATTCGAGATCCGTAGTTACGAAATTGTACATTGCTCTCACTTTCATCAATGGAACTCCTATTTTGAAATACTTTTTTGCTTGTAAAATTTCATACTGGAGAAGATTTGGTCTTTATTTCAGTCGAGTATATTTACATTAAATCTAGTTAAAATAAATGCAATACAGAACCAGATCTATTTATTAAGATTCCTTAAAAATGTCCTATATATTACATAGATATGTACTGTAGCTTCGTACTGTACATAGTACTGTTGACTCAAGAAATAAATTTTCTTACATGAATACTAAAAACATTTAAACAGAGGAGGATAAAACTGTTATTTTAAACTAAATTAATAACAAGATTTGAAAGACATCAATTCCCATGAGAAGAATTATTGATACCTCATACTTTTTTGATTATAGCAGACTGTTCTCTCTGTTTGTTATTTAAATTTTTTTAAAGTATACCTGAAAGTTTTTTTAAAGCAATGGAGTTTTTGTTTTACAATATTTTTATTTAATATAATAACTCTACATTATTTGAGATTCAATTTTTATTGATTGGCTATTAAAAAGCCTGACTCCAACTTTGGAGAAAAATTTTTTTTCCACGGAGTAGTTTGTTTTGGTGTCCTTCATTAAAGCATTATTGTTTGGAATTCCTAGAAAGATTGAATGATTGTTGGTTATATAAAGGATCTAATGCATAAATCACATTTGAAAACATTGGTTAAAATTTCTTATCCTCATCAAGAAATTTAAAATTTAATTTTTAGTGAAAAATGTGTGATGAGTGGATCAGATAAATAAAGTTGAGGTATTTCTTGTACTTTTCTTTACAGTTAAGTTTTCTCTTCACTGCTGTAACGTTATTCCTAGAAGCAGCAACAATTCAATGTCCCACAGAATAAACTACGTTTTAAAAGTTATTAAATGTCAAGAGACTGGGAAATTATCTCAATGAATTGAAATATTTATATGTATATTGTAACTACTTTTAGAAAACCCTGGGTAATAATGTCAAAGCAATTTTATTCTCAGATGTTCACTGAAATTGCAATTTCACGAGTGGCTTTAATTTATTATATATGTTAATGTTAAAAGCACAAAAGTTTAAACCACACAATTTATCAGCAAATGAATATCTTTATAAACAGCAGAGTAATTTACTGCTATAGCCTTATATTAGTCATAAATATTTTGCATTGTATATTATTGTTTTTGTATTGTATATTATTGTAATATTGTATTATTATATTGTATAGTAGTCATAAACAGCAGAGTAATTTACTGCTATAGCCTTCATATTACTCATAAATGTTTTGCAGATTAAAATATCCATAATTTTATTATAAAAACAGTATTTTTTAAGCTTTTTTTATGTTTTAGATTATTTTCTTTGTTTTAGGAAACAGTTTCCTTTTTATTATATTTCATATTATATAGTTCTCCTTTGCACTTCAATTTTAAATACATTATTATTTGTAGAGGAATTTATTTTAATTATAAATCTGTTTCCCGTCACACTTACTTATCTTAATACATAAAATGCTATTTCTATCTATAATAATTATAAATATACCTGTTATTTTTAGAGCATGAAATTGCAGATAGGAATTAATTTGAATAATAATTTATAAGCACTTGAAAATGAAGAAAACACTTATCAGTTCGTCTAAAGAATTTGTTTGATTGAATATATCTATCATTCAAATCAGAACAATTTATAAAATTTAAAAAAGTTTACTGCTTTAAACGCATTATTTATATATAATATTGTTAATAGTGTTTATTTGTAAATAAGATCATTGAGATCAATATTATTCTGAAAAAAAAAGTTTCTAGAAAAATATTTTGAAAAAAATATTTTTCTGAAGTTAATTATAAAATTTTAGTATACCCATTCATAATATATCAAATAATTTACATATTATGAATAAATTGCATTCATTAAAATTAATTGCATTTTTTCTGAATCAAGGAAAAGTCATTTTGTCTGAATTAATTATCTGTCAGAATTTAATACGATTAAAACAAATTAAAATTAGTTTTCAGCATTATTTACATTTTAACTTGATAAAAGTAGTTTAAGGCATGAATATGTCAAATTTCATTGATTTTTAAAAGAAGAAAACTATATATATATATATATACATAACATAGTTTGCTTTAACCTTACATAATTCTCACTTTTAAAATTATTTTTGTATTAATTGTTATGTGGTAACAAAAAAATAACTCTTAAAACAGTCTTCTTCATTCATATGAATAAGATTAAATTTATATTTCATTCACGAATATAAACAGACAGGCAGATTCCAATGCTTAAATGCAAGAACGAGTTTTTTTATTTTATTTTATTTATTTATTTTTTTGTGACTTAGTAGCTTCAGAAGTAATTTAGAATCTTACATAAGCGAAGATATTGCTACATTTAATAAAAAATAGACTTGTTTTGTGAAGTATTGAAAATGATCTAGATTAGAACGTGGCAGACGCTGATTTGAATGTTTTGTTTCACACGTTTAAGATTCATTTTTTACACTAATTTTAAAAATCGTCAACTTTTGAGTGTAAAATACTTGGCACCAACACTTCCAACTTTATCAAACTGTGACATTACATTTTATTTATACATTTCCTATTCAGGGTCATTTTGGTGAAATATTACACAAAGACATCTGTTGGACCAGGAACTGCTTGCAGAATTTTAATTTGATTATTGAATATAGTTTATGCAAAACTTTATCCAAAGTATGTATTTTCGTTCATTTACTTTGATTACTTTGAAATATTTTAATGTGTGTGAGATTTAAATAGTTATTAGTAATTCTGAAACTCAAATTATTCAAGCCGTGTGTAATGAATAACAATTTAAAGAATGAAAATTTAATTTAACTTAGAATAAAAATTAATTTTCACCTGTCTTATAAAACCTGAATGAATTCTATAAAGTATACACTGTATAAATAAAGTATACGTTATAAATAATATAACACTTATTTTATACGTGTATGCTCTAATATTCGCATTGGAAACTTTGTTCGCTCTGTCTCGTGATAATCATTAGTTTAAAATAAATACTGGAAATTATTAACTTGCTCAAAATTTTTTGATAAGAAATAAAAGTTACAACTTGTATATAAGCTTAGATAATTGCATTTAATGATAAATTAAATTTACAGAAAGTTGCGTCAGATAGAGAGAGCGTCAAGTGTTTCCAATATTTATTCCAAAGTTAGATTATATTTAAAATGATATACTATTTCGAAAACTTAATGTGCATTATTACTGATCTTGCTTTGGTAATATAAATATATAGAGCATTTAAAAAAAAAGAGTAGTAATTATTTACACTTTAGTTTAAACCATATTTAATTTTATCAATATTATTAACACTTACAGCAATTATTTTAAGATAAAAACTACCTACAAAAATTTAATGCATTCAAGATGAAAAATTATTAAGCAATTGGGATGCATAAATGAAAAAATGCTATCAATGTATTACGTTCCGCTTTGAAAATACTACTTTAATCGAGAAAAATATTATCACTGACGTTGATTTCTTTTCACTCACTGAATATTATAACGGACAAAATCCATGCAACCAAGTAGTCCAAGGACAAAGTGAAAGGATTGATTTTGGACTTTGCTGTCTATGACTAAAGTGATGTTCTCACGTAGTAAAACATTTACAGCAAACTGTTGCTACCAGAAAAAGACGAAAAAATAATTCAGTAACTAAATTTAGCCCTAATTGTGATGCATTTAACATAGTTAGTAAATTATATTTTTAAAAAAATATAAGAAATAAACAGGGAAATGTTATAATAGTCATAAAATATATTTTTTGTAAGTTTGATTTGGAGAAAATCATTATTACAAAAAAAAAAATTATTTTGTAAAAATCTCTCTACAGAGCAATATTTATAAACGTTTCAAAAATATTATAATAAAAAAAATTATCAAATAAACGTAATTTAAATAACGGAAATTAAAGATAATTTTATTTATAAATCTTTGCATCATAATAATTTTAGTATTCGTTAAATGAAAAGAATGCTTTTCAAATGAAAAATGCATTATTTTACATTGAAACAGTTTTTAGATATTAGAATGGTGATATCGATAAGTGTATAAAAACAATAGCAAATTCGATAACAAATTAATCAATCTGAAAACTTACACTACCACTCTGGTATTAGGTGTATGTGTGATTTTATAAAAAATAATATTTAAAATAAACATATGATATGTCTAATTAACTGATTAAAGTATTCGAATCACTTTTGAATATACATCGAATATGAAGTACCAGACTTACAGAATAAAATAAATAATAGTTCTATCTAATAAATGCGTATTATATCTAAAATATAATAGTTTCTATACAAAATTTGGAAAAAATCCTAAAGTTGGTAAATACTAAATTAGTGGATTTAAATATGTAAGATTTTACAAATTTCTATTCTTTAAATTCTATTTCTATTTTTATTCCTATTTTTTAAAAATGGTTGACATTTTTCATATTCTTTCTGAAATTAGTTATCTCTACTTTGATATAAATATATATATATATATATATATATATATATATATATATATATGTGTGTGTGTGTGTGTGTGTGTGTGTGTGTGTGTGTATGTATGACCGGTAAATATAAAATAAGTTATTTCTCCGGTTAAGGAAAGATCGTTTTAAATTTTTTTCAATTTTCAATTTCTAGAATATGTTTATGCTAATTATTTATTTATTATATTAAAGCTCTATCATTTCATTATAAAACTATTAAATATCAGATTTGGTTTAATATTGTAACTTTTGAGAGACAAATTTCTTTGAAGATGTACTTGCAGAAAGGAAAGACGAATTCTATTTCGTTGAGGGCCATGAATAAAATGAAAGCTATTTTCAGTTTTGAGATTCTGGAATTTTTTGATAAAGGTAGGTCTTACGTAAGCATTTAAGGTTTATGTATCCGTGCTTAAAGTTTCAAGAAGTGAATAGAAGAATTTTACGATTCGGGTGAAAGTTTATCGCTCTATGAACTCTGTATCTAAATTCTAGTTTTCGCATGACTTTTTGAGTAAAACTTGTCACAAATAAGCTACAGAATTCGGCAAGCAGTTTTTTGTCTAAACATGTATGGAAGTTTCATATCAGAGTAAAGGAAAGATTGTATAGCTTTTGTTAATAGTCTGAAAACTTCCGGTTTGCAATTTCTGAATTATTGTTAAAAAGTGATCGTTTATTGGAATACATGCTTAAGTAGTCTAGAATTTAAATGCTAAATAAAAAAAAATACTTGATGAAACTAAACAAATGAAAGATATTTTCAGCATCATTTGCAAACAAATTTTATTTTTCATTTACAGTTGTGGAAGTGGAATGAATATGTACATGAGCTTTGTTCCTTACAGAAAGTATTGTTGTATACAAATACATCATTTTATGAACTTAAAAATTCTTTGATAAGAGAACTTCATAGACATTTTCAAGGTAAAGCAATTACTTACTGAGAATAAAATAATTTGTTAAAAAAAAAGTATAATGCAACAAAAATGTGAAGGTGTTGGTATTTCTTCGTTTTCAACTTTACAAGAATTTATTTCTAAAATAAGTTACCAGTCTTTTCAATTATTGAACTGATAAGCTTTAACCCAAGAATTGATATCAGTTGTTTTATAAATTGAGTAACTATACAGTATTGAAGAATGCGGAGAACAAAACAGATTTTAAGTGTATTTGATGAAATCTATAATTTCAACAAGCATTATTTAATATTTATATAAATTTTGTAAAATAATTTGTATTTATTGTTTTAAGGCAGCGGTGCACAAACATTATGTGAGCAAAACATTTTGTATGCGATCGCCAGCTTGATTAATCACTATGAGCAAAAAATACTACCATTCATTTATATTTTTTGATAGTAAGTATGATAAGCATTTATAGTCCTGCGAGAGGTATCCTGCAAGACGTTATAAAATAATTAAATGCAAATTCATTATATTATGTATGCATTTTAGAATTCAAAGTAATGTCAAAATTCAAAAGAATTATCAAAGATTTAACAAATGATTATTTTTCATAAGTTTTGTAATTTGAGGATTTAAATTAGGTTTTTATGTCGGTAAATTAAAAAGAATAAAATTAATGCTATTTCAATAATGTATTTATATTGAAATTTGTGATAAAAATATGTTTTCCAAATTCAAAGCAAATAGTTTTTTTTTAAAGGATTTTTTCTATAATTCTCTTAAAAACTTATAAAATAAAAAACTATTATAAATAACTATTAATTTATTTTACATGAAAAAATGCTTATCTTTAATTTAAAAAATATTAAATCTAGTATTTTCTTACCTATTTAAAGGTATAAAAATTTTCAATTGTCTATACATGCACCAAAAGAAAATGAAATGAAAAACAATACAATTTATTAGTGACTGAAAAGCATCTTATATATGGCTTGTTTTAAGTTTTTGAGTTAAAAATGCCCGCTCTAGGCCGAAGGTTGGATACCACTATGAAATATATATATACATAGTTAATTTATTTAATAAAAGTAACGAATTCTAAATTTTTAAGGCATCAGAATTAAGAGATATAAATAATGACTTGATGAATATTGTTTATCATAAAAAAATGAGATATTTACTCGCATAAAAATTAAATATCATACGTAACGCAATTTCGAATTCTTACATAATTATTTCATAAATATTTTCGACCTGTCTGCAAACGTATGATTTCGACCCCAGTAGAGGTCAAATAGTGACACAAAAATCAAATGATCATAAATAGCAATTGATTATGGGAATGACGCAAGATCAAAAAGAATTCTCGCGGGAAAAATTAATTTCCTCTGGAAGTATGGATATGAAAGAAATTATTGAACTCATAATTAACGAAATAAGGTAAATGCAATTTACGCATTTCCCGTTCCAGAGTTCGGAATCACGTGTAAGTTGTCGAATGAAGAGAACAAATTATTTTCAGGAGCGTAACACGGGAGCGTGATATATCTGATGGACGATGAAAGGATTCACTTTTGGAGTATCAGCGATGAAAAGCTTGACGTCAATTTAAGGTTGACCACGTGACCTACAGAACGTGAGGGCGACCGATGCCACTCACGTCGACCGCGCCTCCAAAATGATTTACATGGTATCGTTGATTGTATTACGATTTTTTCTTTTGTTTATTGGAATAAAAAATCGGACTTGACGTCTGTATTTGGCGATGTATGAAAGTATTTTGAATTTTTTTAAGTCGAAAAAAATTCACTTTTTTAAATTCTTGTAATACCATCTATAAATTTATTTATTTCTTATGAATTTATGAATTATATTCTGGTTTTTCTAAAAGGAATATTTACATTTATTATATAAATTTATTCAAATAATATTTATTTGTTCTTTTTTTATAAACACACAAATTAAAGAAAATAATTTTATTTCATATATTTGAATCAAATGTTTTGATAGTTTACTTCTGTTCTTCAATACATGGTTAATTTAAATTTACGAGCAAATAATTATTATATAAGTTTATAATTATGATATATATATATGGTGTATACAATAATAATATGCACATCCCATTTTTTGAGTGAGAACTTAATGAAGTGAAATTGATAATTTGTACGAAACTTTAATAATTAATCCTATGCATTTGTTAAAATATTTCATTTTGAAAAAATAAAAAAAATTTAACAGCTTAATTCCTTATGATTTTTTTTACTACATTTCATCAGTTGCATTATGTAACCTTTAAAACAGTATTTAAAATATATTCGTATCATACTTCTATTTTCTGTTTGAAAACATTTGATGTTATTAATACATCATGTTTTTAAAAAGAATTATCGTTTGTAAAAGTTTATAAAATAAAAAATTTCATTGATAACGGTAAACATTACTATATAAAATGTGTAATTGAGTACTTCTATTAATAGAATAAGCACTCACATGACAATCATGTGCTTTCTAATTGGCTGTGAGTGAATCCTCTGACAGTAAAATATTTGATTATCATTAATCATTAAACCTTTACAATAAAATTATGCGGATAATCAAGTGCGTATTTCAGTATTATCCTACTTAATTCTTAATTCAATTCTAAGGCCTAGTTATAAAAATAGTGACGAAATTCTCTATTTTATTTAAAAAATGAAAATATAATTTTATAATTTCACACTCTATTTTTTTCTATAAAGACATAAAGGAAAATTAATTAACATTTTTCACGCATTTAAGCCACTCAATAAATTATTTCTAAAATATATTTTAAGAATATTTGATTCTAAGAATATATTATTTGTATTTTTCTAATATATTTATAATTTTGTAATGAGATACTCATGTATTGCATTATATTTTTAATGTATTTCAACATATTTGTTAAATTGAATCGTCTTTTCTTAATAAGATTTATGAAACTCAAATGCTCAAATAATACACTCAAAAACATATTATGCGCATAATATGCTCAAAAACATATGCGAAAATTCGTTTTAAATTTTTGATTTTCATTAATTAATGATAAATGTTTCAATCTATTTCATCATTTACTGTAAAATGTTTTCTGATTCAGAAATACATGAAAATTTTGATATTAAATATAAAAAAAAATAGTTGTTTGCAACTAACCTCAAGGTCAAAAATATTAATATTTAATTGTTTTACTTAATTGGGTTTTAAGCAGTCATTTCTATTAATGTAAAATTTTCTTAAAAATTGTTTTCCAAAATACTATTAAAAATTTTTAAAAAAATCATCGAATACTTTTATATAGTCAATCACAAATCGAAGACGAAATAACAAATTCACATAAATTGAAATAGATTTTAGAATTATAACTATTTTATCATTTTACGGGAAATAAATGCATAATATTATTATAAAATATGCTATTATGTTTTTATAATAGTTGAATATTTATATATTAAATAATTTATATTTGTCAGTTTGAGAAAAAAGGAAAATATATATTTAAATATCAGGTCAAATATTTCTTTATAAATTAAGCAAACTAAATAAACAAAACATTAAAGAATGAATATTGGATAAAAATCATAATTTATGAAGTATTGAAGCTACTTCAATATTAGAAACAAAATGAATTTATTGAAGAATCCTTTTAAAGTTCTTTGATATTTTAGTAAAAACTTCACATTTTAATATGTGTGCGTGAATGTAAATTTCTTCCTATAATACTTATTTATATTAAATGAATTTAAAAGGTAGGATCAAATTTTGGTAGTTTAAATAACTTGTAATTAAATATTAATATAAATTTTAGGCATCCATTAAATGAATATTGATAATTAAGTGGAAAATTGGAAGACTTCATAAATAAATTAAAATTAAGCCATGTATTTTTTTCACTTTTATTTTATCATATTCCCAAAACAAAATTCATGATGTATTGCCTCAAATAAGTAATTTGACATAGGTCCTCATATTTAGTTAATAATGTCAAATACTTTTAAGTTAAAATTGTCAGATAGCATTTAGTTTAAAGTTCAAATTTTTAAATTGAATAGATCTTCAGTAGTTCTATTTCCATATCATATCTAGAGTGAAAAATTTCGAAAATGCATAGTAATCGATTAGTTAAATTGTTAAAACATTTTAAATTATAAAAATTTAAGTGATTAAAAATAATTATTTTCTATGGAGAAAACTAATTTCCTGTACAGAATCAATTATAAAATATTTTGCAATTACAAGGAAAAAAAAAAAAAGATTCGCATCTATGATAAATTGAAAATTTGAAAGCATAAAGAATCGATGCCTTAATTTTTGAAATGTGACTTTAACTGGAATACACATTCATAAAATATAACCTGTATAAAAATATAAATTAATAAGCAATATTGAAATAATTTCATGCTTAAATTATGCACAACTAATTATTATATAAAGAAATGGAATTTTTGTTTAAAATCATTTAAAAAGTTATTTTTTAATAATGGAACTTATTAATTAAATTTAAAACAATGAAACAATTTAAATTTAATAATCACAATAGTATAATAAAAGCTATGAAAATATTTATTATGAAAAAATAAATGAAATCTAATCTTTAATTCATAAAAAAAATATTTTTTAAGAATATATAGAACATTATTTTTGGAGATTTAAAAGAAAATTAATAAATAAGCAAAAAATCTAATAAACTCCACGAAAAAATAATAATTTTACCCAGGAAAAAAAACCTATTTTATGATGAGCAATAATAAAACAACATAAAAAAAGAAGAGAGAGTAATAAACTATATGGCGACCTAAAATGATCATTGGCGGATTTTGTATCAAAAGAACAAATTTGCTGGCAACCCTTATCAAACGATATAGATTCAGATATATAAAAGCAAACGAAAACTCCGATTCATCCTTTAAAGATTCGTCTGCAAAATAATTTTTTCTTTTTCACATTGTGCAGTCTGAACGCAGTGTTAAGTTCATGACATTGCCATCATAAATTTATACTAGTAGTTTAGAAATGAATAAAAATCAAAACGTAAATGATTATTTGATTGGGTCTGTAACGTGGATAATGTCAAATTTATCAATGAATCAAGCTGTTGTCCCGCAATGCCGACGGAGCGCAATCCAGGGAAATTTAATTAGAAAACAACTAATACCGGCATCGCTTAAGTAAGTTAGTTTTAATATTGTATCTTGTAATGCTAACTGTTTGAAATTGAGTTTTCTTATAAATTCAATTTTCAATCAAAACTTAAAAAAAAATTTTTTTTTTTGTTACATCTTATTATTATTTATATCTTTGGATTTCTATTGTTTATACTTGTAATTAGTAATACATTTTATACTCAATTAGTAATACAATTTAAATAAGTTTATGTAAAATTTTTCACTTTAAGCATTTTTTAATGCGATAAATAGAATTTAATGAGATAAGGAGTTTTTTTCTTGAAAGAGAAAATTAACACACAAATGCACCAAATTATTTAAAAAATAACCGTTACTGTTTTCTTAAGAGCATGAATTATTGATGTGTATAATCAATAATTCATGCTCTTAAGAAAACAAATAATAAGCGAAAGTATGAATGATTATTTTTTCATTCATACTTTCGCTTATTATTTTTAAAAAATCCATAGGTACACTATGTAAAATGATATTTTCTTATTAATTGTCATTTATTATATCTTAAAGTTCTTAAAATCATAGATCGAAACTGATCATTAAAATAACTGAGATCTTTTATTATATGCATTTAAATATTTTATGTGATTTTGTTTTTATTTTCGGGGGTATATGTTATAATGTACATTTTGCTTTACAATAGAATAACAACGTTTTATTCTATTTGGAATTGATAGTAAGATAATCTTTATTTCTTCAAAGTTAATATAATAATTTGTATTTGAGTAAAATTTATTGTAAATTACGTACTTGTTGTTATAGATTATTTATTTGTTCATTAAATTATAATATTCAATTTATTACAAAAAATTAATTTAAAATTTCTTGACGTATAATTATTTTATTTTGTATGTAATTGTAAAGTCATTAGTTTCATAAAATATAACTTAAAATTTCTCTTTCATATAACATAATACAAAATTTAATTAAAATATTTTAGAATTAATGCAAATTAATAAAATAAAACTAAGCAAATGTAAACTTGAAGTTTTGAAATAGTGAATATAATTTATTTTTAGTAGAGGTTCACAGTTTTATTCTTTCACTTGGAAGTCATATAGAATTAATTTAATTCAAAAACATCAGATATATATATTATTTATATAAATTAACTTCACCTTAAATTGTCTGTGTTAATTGATAAGGATGGTATAGACTTATCTTTTATAATTTTACTCAAAAAATCAGTTTATATATTCATGTTTTTCTTTTTATTTTTGAATTTGTAGTAGGTTGTCGTTAATTTTCTCAGCAGAAAGAGGAATTTCACATTTTTTTAAAAACATATTTTGTTTCTAACTTACGTATGCAGATGAATTATTTAATTATAATCTGTTTAATTAATTTCTTGGAAATTTCTTGATTTATTTTCTTGATAATTTCTTGATTTATTTTCTTCATAATTTCTTGATTTATTTCCTTGATAATTTAATGCATTTTTTAAATGTATTAAAATATTGTAGAAGTCGGTTCTTATCTTCGTATTTAACTACTATAAACAAAACTTTGAAGTTATTTTTTATATGCACGAAAGGAATTATGATCATTTATAACTTACTTTCAAAAAAAGATATGAAACAAAATTCATTATTTTCTTCAGTTTCAATCGCACCTCTATTTAAATTTTACACAATTCATGTAAAGATTATGATTTTAATAATTTTTCCTTTTTCGAAACTTCATTACTGAAACAGAATGTATCAACTGAAAACTGTCTATACTTTGAAATATTTAAATTTTTTCTTTTGTACTTACTTTCAAATATTTAATTGGTAACTAAATAAAAGTTTTCTTACTTATTGTGCATGTATGTATATATATAACAAGATTTTAAACTTTTTAAACAACGCAATACTGGGAAAGGCTGTCTAGTATTGAACAAATGCATTTATTTAATCTAATGCTTAATAAATTAACGTTTAAAAAACTAAAATATTTAAAATGAAAACAAACTCTAAATTTGAAAAATATAAAAAATACCATACAACTTTCACAATATATTCATTTATTGAAATTATATAATATTATTTATCTTTTCATCGGAAAGCAGTAATAAATATTAAATAATAGGAAATTTTATAGTAAAATCTAAAAAAGTATTCTTTAAACAATACCATTTTTATTAATGGTCATAAATAAATTTTTCTATTAATGACAAATTAGATATACTAATTTTGTCTTTCGCATGGAAAATTTTCTAGCTTCCAATTAGCATACATATTGTTTCCCAGTGCTATATTCTTGATTTTTATTTTAGTTGCGACGTATGAAAACCCCAATTTGAATCGTTGCCAAACTTTCTTTACAAAATTCGGTACCATTGATTAAAATTGAAACAGACAAGAACCTTTCTTCTGTCTTGAAACAAATTAATGAATAATTTGTTTATTTTGAAGAACTACTACGACATAAGTTAATTTTTGTTATGCTGTATTTACGCACTAGAGAAATTCAAAATTTCATTTTTTGTCATTATCTTTCTTTATTTTTTTATAATGCAAAATTTAATTATTAGCTTCAATAATAACTTAATATAAATATTTTCTTATAAATTATAGTAAATAGTATGAATGGTAAAATAAACTCGGCATTAATATTCTAAAATATATATTAAGAGATGTATATTTCTGTTTATTCACTATATTTAATTGCTTTTTTTAACGTATTCTTAAAACAAATTTAACTTTAGTAAAAATATTTATTTTATTTTTATATTTCTTAATTACCATGTTTGCTATTCAAATTGTGATGCTTATATCCAAAGTATAGTATTATTAAAGCACATGAATTTTAATAATAATTTTTTTGTCACAAAAACGCAATTCAGATGGACTTAAAAAATTTAAATTTTTAAACGAAAAAAAATAATATTCGCCTGCACTAATTTAACAATTATACTAAAAATCTTTAATTTATTTATCTATCCTTCTCATTTGTCTTGCAATAAGTTTTTTTTTCACCTCATTCTTCAGAATTTTTTTTTTCTTAATTAATCGAAAGTATTATGTAATGAAATAGAAATGTTATATTACAATTTGATATACTTGAAATTAACTTTTATAAAATAAAAGCTCAAAATATCATATTAAATTAACTATATTTTTTAAAATTAATACACCACTTTTAGTTATTTTAGATAAATAAATAAAACTTAAAACTTTTCTTCTTCTACTTAATTGTAGTGAAAACAATTTATTTTCAATTATTAAAAAAACATATATAGTATGCTGAAATTATTAAATATTCCCTCATTAACGAATTAAAAGCGGTAAATTTCTTGAAGTATTTAAAATTCTTTTAGTTTTCTTTATTAAAAAATATATGTATTATAATAATTTTATTTATATATTATTGATCAGTATTTGTGGAATCACATTTCGGTGATTTTTAAAGATTTTTCATATCAAACTTACATTGCGTGAGTGACAACAGTTAACAAATCAGGTTTTTTGGATAAATCACTTTTTTTTTACTGAAGGAAGTGTTCCTCTAGTACACTTCTTATATATAATGATGATAAACTGTTCAAAAGTTCAAGATTATCATTTCCTTGTTGAAACTGAAATTTGACCAGATCTCTTTGTTTGATTCTGATCTATCGAATGTCATGTCAAGTTCTCATAAATAAAAAAAAAAGGAATGTTGTAAATCATGCATTGAAATTATTCCTGAGGAACTTTTTTTATCTAAGATAAATCAGCCAGCGATTATAGCATGCTATATTAAGTCACATTCCGGAATACATAACCTGATTTCCTAATGTATAACCAAATAATATGTTTTATCTGAAATATCTGTATACCATTGTGAATATTTTCAAAATTTTTGTGTAAGTTCAATTTAAAGGAATTTTATTCTTGCTTTATTCAGTAATTTCCAATTCTATGAATCGCTTCATGTCTGTAAATAAAATAAAGCGGATTATATCTTTTAATTAATATTTATTTCGTTTATATATGTGTATGAAAATAATTTCTATTTAATAATTAACGTTGTAAACAAATTTAAAAATGCTTTTTGTTTCGATTGTCTTCTCGTGCTTTTTAACATATTAATATTGGATTTAAGTGCATAAACTTTGGTAAAAATATGTGTTAAAATGTTTTTATTGCTGTAGTAATTATTTAATTTAAAATTACCATTAATTATTAAATTTGGTATTTAAATATTTTGGTAAATTTTTTAAAACTTTTTACAATTTTATAATATTTCTACTTAAGAGTTACATTTTAGATAACTGTAAATCTTAATTTTTAGATGGAATATTAAAAGATTGAAGAAATAATCTCTTTTTATATTTTTATTGCTTTTTAAGTTATTTGGTGCACGTAATATTCAAAGCGAAATATTTTTCATTATAAAAAAATTAATAAATAATTTAAAATGTATAAAATTTCCTTCACATTTTATTTTTTATTAACATTTATAAAATTATAATTTCAAATAATAAACTAAGTTTTACATACATCACAATGTTAATTAGCTCTTGTAAAAAATATAATCATTTCAAATTCCAAAATTTCTGTAAATGAAACGTACGTGACATATACAAATATATTAATTAATATTCTGAACGGCATGTTTGCGTCACTTGTTTTAATAATCTATCAAATTCACAACTCTATTATAAAAGAAAATAAATAGAACAGTTTTGGAATCTGGCGCTATAAGTTAACGCAGTAGAAACGAGATAAATATCATCATTATTTAAGCACTACGTACGTATCTACTCCTGGTCGTATTTTAGCTTATTTAAGACGAAGCAGGTGATTTAAATCATCACTCACAAGTTATGCTGTGACGTCATGTATTCAACATTAAAAACGTGACACAGCATGCGACATTTTCAATAAACATTGCTCGCAAGAAAGTTTCGTCAACATATATTTTCTTTCTATATATATAAAAGCAAATATAATATTTCATCTCTTACTTTGAACCCTTAAGTTTATATCAACAAAATTTAATAATGAAATTTCAGATGAATTTATTTAATGAAAATATGCTCATTATCTGTGATTAAGCATTAATGTCATACTGGAGATGGTTGACTTGCTTACAGAAGCAATTAAAAAAACAGTAAAAATTGAAGATTTGCTTATTATCAATAACTTTCAATTGATATCTGATCTACCACTTTTCAGTTAGAATATAGAAAATTGTTAGATTTCTAAGCATTCTTTATCGATATTTTTGCAACGCGTTTATATCTCAGGACATAAAAATTGTTTCGTGTATAGAAAAAAAAAAAAAAAAAAAAAAAAAATGGAGGTAATCCGATACAGCTGTTACATAGACAGATTCTCAATCAGGACAATTCAGAAATGTTCCAATCACATAAATGATAATACTGCAGAGAATGTCCTCCAATGCACCACAACCGTGGTTATAGTCACGTAGGCCCACCTGCCACACACCGAACTAAGTTCTGGGTCATCCACCGAATTATCATCCTGATTTTTTTTTTATTCTTCTGCCGTATCAGCTTTATTTTTCTTTCTGATTTTTATTTCCACTGGTGCGGTCCTCTTTTTGAATGGCCACTTCAATTCTCTTTGTTTTTCGAAGAGATGATTGGTTATTTACATTTTGCAGACGATAATAACGGGTTGTCAGAAGTTAAGCTTTGTGTCGAGATTGTTTCTTTATGCTTCTTAATAGTTTTATGATTATTTGATTGGTGAGTTTATGATACTTAGGCGGCGTAAAATATTGTTGGGAAATATAAAGAACATTTCAATCTTCCTTGAAGATAATCAGGTCTTGGTAATAAATAATTGAATAAAGTGGTCATCTTCTGAGTTTTCTTGTAACATTGCTATGATTTAATTGTTTTAGAAGTTTAAATAAGCAATTTTGGTGTTTTTGATTATTATAGTTTTGAAAATATTATCATCGAATTTAAGGAATGTGTTTAGAATCTAGTAATATATAGCATGCAAGACTTCGCAGACAATAGCAGAAATGTATTTAATTTTTTATGAGGTTCTCAATTTATTTTCATTACATTGTTATAAATAATATTAAAGTAGAAAATATAACTGCCTTTTCGATTTTTCTTCTTAGTTTCGTACTATTGATATTTGTAAAACTGTCGGATGAACTGGAAATAGCACAATTACTTAGCTATTCACTTGTTGCTATCTGTATAATTACTATGCTCTACATTAATATTTAATTTCATTAACTTTTGTCAAAGTAGTTTTTTTATTTATTTAAGAATATGATAAACCATATAATTCCCACATTGTGCAAACATTTTTATTTGATTTTAATACCTTAAAATTAAATGAAATTGTGTTTCCTATTGTAACTTTTATTATTAAAAACTCTTAAGAGGTTTTGCTATTTGTTTAAATTTAAAGATGATTTTTTAGTTTCTTTTAGTATGCGTGGTTAAAAAAAGGGAATATGTATATATATATTTCAAAGGTACTTTTTTATAATGTAATGTATTCAAAATGAAGCATATTTCGAAGTTGAATATTTTATTCAATATTTTTCGAGATGATGATGTTGTTGATTTCAAAAACTACAATATTAATGGTATAATTATAAATTTGTGGAATATATTTTTTTGTTCTATTGGATACTTGCCTAAATTGGGAAACAGACTTTTATTAAGATCGATTTGGGCTAGACCATAGCGTACATCCTCAGAAAGAAGCTCTCAAAATTTAAAATATATTTTTTAGTTTTACTATATTCTTATTATCCCACGTGCATAAGTTAAGTATTTTCCATCAATTAATGTAAAAAGTAAAAGCTCTCCCCCCCTTTTTAAAGAAAATTTTATCATTAATGAAAAAAAATTTATCCTTATGATCGAGAGATTCTATTAGCTTTTCTATATATTAAGTATAGTTGAGTTACCTTAATAATGTTGATAATAGTGATTAGAGCAATATCTACTACATGTGCACACGCTCGTTGTATTTTTAGAAACAAAAATGAAGACTAATTTCTTTTACAGTTCATTCACAAATGTCATGTTGTTAACTGATCATTTCTACGATGTTTTTAATGTATAAATATTATTTATATAATACCAGTGATAATGAACACGTTTTTTTTTTTATATTTTCAGGTGGTTGTTTCGTTTTTCTCAGCCTGCTCATTTTTTGACATTGTTGATGTCACTGTACCTGGCGTTTCTCTTCTTCCCCAGAGACACCAGACTTGCACCAGAACAGCCATCCACATTTACCAGCCTCCTGTATGTGGCGTGCTTTGCAACACATTTTGGAACGCAGTTCTGGATGACTTTTGCATCAGGTAACTCATTAGTAGCAATGTCTGTCACTCATTGGCGCAAATGCTATAAATCAAGGTTAAATAAAGGTTAAAACATGAAAGCAGTCGCGTTAAGTGGGACAGATGAATTTAAGATAAACTTGATGTTCATTTGTTGTTAAAATTGAAGGTTAATGGTTTTCCTAATTATAGTTTTCAAAATGAAAAAAAAAAAAAAACTTAAAATTATTTAGGTAAATAAAAGTCGGTATCATTTATAAATAATAAAATTAATTTTCTCTTATTAGTATTCCATTTAAATGATCTTAATGCATAGATTTTTTAAAAAAGATTTTTTTTTATTTTTTATATCATGTAAAAGGCTTTGCTATAATTTTGATTGAAATAATTTAAAGTGTTCTAATATGGGCTAAATATAATATCCTAGAATAATCTAAACATCTAAATAAACAGTCAAATTTTCTGATCATTATTAGTGTATGTTTTGTATCCTGAATTATTGATTGATGATATTAAATAAATTAGAGATTTTCGAAGTTAAATGTTAGATTTAATGGAGTTTGTGTTTTGTTGTGTTTAACTATATATACCAAGTCACAAAATATTCACTGAAAAAGATTGTTTTTGTAAGCTGTTTTTAAAAACACTCATTATGTAAATTAAACTAAAATATAAAGAAGAAATTAAAGTAGAATTTTCAGTTACGGTTATATACACATACTACTTAAAATTTTAAGTACCTATTACTTTTTCATTCTAACAAATAATGCAATGAATATGATGCACGGATTAATTATAGTTAAATAAATTAAAGAATGCGTTACGAATTTATTAATTATATACGTTTGTTAAGTCAGCTAAATTTATTTTAGAATAAAAATATTTTTATATGTATCATCACTTATTTCAATATCGCGATTTTTTATTAATAAAATTATTTAAAATTTAACCTACAATTTTTATTAGCAATTAGCTTTACTCAATATTAATCGTTCATTTTACTTGTTACGTTGCTGCCTATCCTGTCTAGTGGTCAACGTGCCTGGCTGCGGATATGGAGGTCATGGGTTTTAATCCCAGCTCGGGGAACGATGTACTTTTTCTCTGTGTATATCTTTTCTTTGTATGAATGGGTTGTGAATGGTTGCCTACCCTGTAAACGAGTCCTTATGGCATGAGTGTAATGCACTGGGGAAGTCGGACTCCACACCAAAATATGGTTCAGTGGGAAAAGTGGAGCAGCGCACCCCATATTGCCAGCCTATACCTCATATAAGACAACAAAAACTTGTTACTTTGCATTTATTGAAATGAAAAATGAATGATATCTATTTTTAAATATAATTAAAAAGCAAGGAAATTTAATAATTAAGTTTTTTTGTTTTTTATGAAATACTTTCACTTAAAATAAATTATCTATTTTTATTTACTAGGTCTGGTGCTTTTCTTTTCCTTACCTCGTCATATCTTTGGAAAAGTGCAGAAATGTCTGTTTCCCAAGTACTTCATGGTAAATTCTTTACTTTCAGCAATTACTTTGGCACTTTTTATCCTACACCATCCTACCACCGCTCGCGGAGAGCTTAAAGTCCAAGTAAGTTTCATTTATAAACCTTGAATTTTGTGTTTTCAAAATATCGACGATCTATTCTTATCTTTAGAACAAGTGCAATATAATTTAAAAAATTTCAATTTTACCTTAAACTTACTTTATGGCATTTGATATACCTTACTTCGGTGGTATAATTGCTCATTGTTGGTATATATAATTTCTAATTTTAAGGAGATCGTAAAATGATTAAAAATAAATGTAACTATAAATTGAGTTTGTACAATAAATCTTTCGGGTTTCGGTGTAGAAGTGGGTACCCCTTGGTTTGGCAAAAAATTTGGCGATAAATCTTGGCAATAAAATTTAATTTTTGGTTTTAACCCCACATCAGCTTTAGTTTTGCTTTTATGTAGCTGCAGCGGCCACATGTTAGTCACATCTTGGCGCCTATCTTGGAATAAAAAAAATCGCCAAACAATAAAAGGGTATTCGATTGTAAACTTTATCTTCATTTAAATAAGATAGTTAAAATGTATATATGTATCATTTTTATTGTTTAAATTAAAGCAAATAAAATACAAAGTTTTGTTTCCATTCCAGATGTGGACTCTCCTGATATGCTTTTTGAGTGAATTCTGTGCCAGACTCTACATTGTTCCCAGTTTATTGGATGCTCTTGAAGAACGGATGACGATAGAGGAAAATGCAGGAGTTGGAATGGAAATTGGCTACCATAATCCAGGACCACTAGCATACTGCCCCCATTATAACGTGATTAATAAACGCTTCAGGTTGTACCATGGTCTTTGCGCTTGCGCAAATGTCCTTTCAATGGCCTGTAGCACACTACATCTGTATTTCCTCTCAACCAGGTTACGATCAGCTTTAACATAAACTTAGAACTTTGAAATCGTCTCCTTAAGTTATATCATCATTCACATACGCCGCATGCATCTGTAAATATATGTAGTGCATTGGACATAATCCACGCTAAATACAGTCCAAGGATAATGTCTTGGTTATGGACAAATTCTAAGATTGATACTTAGTCATTGTTTGATGAATATCGTTAAGTCATCTAACACTAGATGCCATTAGGTATTGTTTTTTTATGTCATGAATTGTTTTGGTAAAAGAAATTGTTTCAGTCTGAAACTAATTTGAAATATCATTGAAATCTGAAGGATGATGCAAGAGTTGAAACAAAACGAGACACCGATTCAAGAAATATGAAAGATATCTTATGGAACAGATTCATTTTTTGAGTGAACCATGAAAGAGCTGGTCTCTTAGACCACATAAATGTCGGCCATTAACTTATGAAAACAGGGAAGTTCATAGAATCTTCACTAGAAGAACTTGGGAAATAGAAAAAACGTAAAAAAAAATAAGACACATAAAGTAATTGATATGGAGAACACTTTCAACAACATAATTAATTATATTTCATACGACTTTTATTCAAATAATGTAAGTTGTACAGTTTTGTAAAATTAAATTTATTCTCTTTTGATTAGTACTTTAAATTACTATTGAAATGAAAATTATATGAAAACATTATAGTGAACCTATTCTTCTACTTTTAATTTTTTCTGCATCAAATAATATTCTGTAATTCAATTAAAGATAATCATCATTTGTAGTTAAAGAATGTTTGTTAATTGACAGAATGTTTACGTCAAACGTCGAAGTCTGTTTTCTGTAGCGCATTTTTATTTTAATGTGTAGCAAAAAATATTGCAGTGATGTAGTATTTGATTTCATATTTATTAAGCAAGTTTTGGTAGTTGTTTGTAAATTTATAATACTTAAAGTATAGAATTTGATGCCATTTTAAATGTTGAATTATTTATTACAATGTCTTTTACTAGATACTAGATTTGAATATAATGCAGAATTTGAATTTTTGTAAAAAATAAAGATGATTTGTGAAAAATGTTCTGAGTGTCACTTACTTTCTTTTTTCGACATATTTTGTTGTTTGACTGCAGTTAAGATTGTTACTCATAAATATAGTCTTTTACTTAAAGAAAAAAAATTATGAAAAAAAGTAAAGCTTAAAAGAAAAATTAGAAAATTGACGTTAAAAAATTAGAATCACGAGAGAAATATTTTTTTCATACTTTATTAGTTTTTTAATAAAATGGAGCCTAAAATAATGTGACTTTAAAAGGCCTTTTATATCATGTAATTTTAAAAAAATCATTAAATGTTTTAGATTACTTATGAATTTAAAGGATTTACAACCACACATTTTATAAAAAACAAATTAAGGATTTTTATCACATTTTATAAGAAACAAATAAAGGGTTTTTATCAAACAAATTAAGCGTTTTTATCATATTTTGTAAATTAAGGGCTTTTTATCACGTTTTATAAAAAAAACAAGTTAAGGGTTTTTATCATATTTTATAAAAAAACAAGTTAAGGGTTTTTTATTACATTTTATAAAAGAAAACAAATTAAGGGTTTTTATCACATTTTATAAGAAACAATGGGTTTTTATCAAACAAATTAAGCGTTTTTTATCATATTTTATAAAAAAATCAAGGGTTTTTATCACGTTTTATAAAAAAAACAAGTTAAGAGTTTTTATCACATTTCATAAAAGAAAACAAATTAAAGGTTTTTATCATTTTTTATGAAAATTAAAGTAATGGTTTTTATTAAATGTTCTCTATAGGTGGTTAACCGTATTGCTCCAATATTCAAACTGAAGGCAATATTTTTTTTATATCTAAGCCTTTTTCACCAAGTATCATGGATAATTTAAATTTACAACAAATTCAGTTTGGTTGTGCGCCGTGACTAGAATGTTCTATTAAATATTCTCGTAAAATAAGCGCTTAAACAAGCTTGTTTTGTTTCTGGCAATTTGCACTAAACTGCACAGGAAACGGAATTCGTGCCTATTAGAAAATAGCTGTGTCATCTGGATAAACATGTTGTTCAGATTTTGTCATGAATGCGTCTTTAAAAACGATTAAAACATGCTTGATTTTACCTTTACTGTTATATAATTTCAGATGAAATTATTTTAGAAGTAAATAATCTGGGGAAATTTATTTTTTATACTCACTTTTCTTATCATCGTTGTGAATTTTCTTTCTATTGTAATTTTTTTTATAGAAATCTAGTTTTAGCTTTTATATATTAGTAATATGAGAAGAGCAAAGAAATATTAAAAATAATGCTTACAACAAAGAAATTAAAATATATTCTGGACGGAAATTTTTAAAATTTGCTTCTTACATTTTTAATATGTTTTTGTAAGCTATCGGAAATATTTTAAATCGCTATAATATCATAAGAATAAAAGAAATGTAAAAAAAAAAATGTATGCTACAAATTTCTTGTAATTTCATTTTTTAAAAAATTTTGCATTATTTATCCTACAACATGTTTAAAGAATGATCCAACAGTAGTTTAAATAATCTAATAAGAGTCATTGGTTATCTTTTCTAAAGAAAACATATGCAAGTAGAAAATATAAAACAATGCATTTGTGAAATAAAAATGGAAAAAACTTAATTGCTCGTAGTTAATTCTATGACAGATTAAATATTCTGATTTTGAAACTAAGCTGGAATGCTGATATTATATTACTGACAATGTAAGTATTTTAATGGGTATAATTAAAAAGACAGGGTAGTTTCTTTTCCATTTTATATTTACGAGTTTTAGTGAAAAATTGATTTAAATTTCTTTTTTAGCAATTACTGAATGCAAAAATTCTTTCGGAAAACAAATTTTAAAAACTAATACAATTATTAAAATTGTGTTTAAGTTTTCCAAGACTTTTACGCATCATAATATATATATTTTGGTAAATATTAAGCGTCCGAGAAAATAAATGAAATTCTAGATAGAAGACAGATATGATACTTTTCCGTATTATACTCGTATAATTTACAAAAAACTAAGCTTCATTTTTGTGCTTAAAATTCCTTCTAAAATTTACGCCCAACTTATTTCAATTAGATTTCGATGGATATCTTTCCTGAACTAGGGAAAAATGAAATAAAATAAACTTATTACAAACCTTGAAATGTAGCAGTGAACATACAATCCATTAAAAATCTTTGAAAGAGACTTAACATCTGAACTCATCTGAACTCACTCACCTCAAAATTCACTTTCTTCATAATATAATTTAAAATTTAATAACGTAAAAAATAGTTTGACTTTATGTTTGTGTTTCTGCTAAACTTCTTATTTGTAACATTCTTTTCCATAAAGCTATAGTTTTTTGATCAAGGATATAAAAGACAATTTATTTCGAGAACACAAGAAAAATAATTACTTTCTAAAGGGATGAAAAATAAACTGAAAACATGTAGAAGTTCAAGAAGAGTTGTTGTCTAAATCAGCAATTTATGGTACACGGAAATCTTGAACACTTCGATTTATTATGTATAATCCTGTTTCTGGAATATTAAACTCTTGAAACCAATCTTTGTTTCTTAATCTAGAAAGAGTTCAATTTATAAAAAGAAAATAAATGTTTGGCATCTTCGAAAATAGATGAGTGTAAAAAAAAGGAAATAATGGTGTTTTTAGGTGATTTGAAATAAAATACGCATTGTTTTTATTCTGTAAATCTCTCCAAAGTATAAGATATATTGAGATTCGACTTCAAGAAAAGAATGCTTTCTTTTCACTTAATCGCTGTTTATTTTAAAATAAACCTCTCATTAGCATGCTTATACTTAGTATTCACCTCAGTTTTAAATTCATTTGGTTTAGATTTTGTAACCGAGGTTGCCAGAAGAAAATCCGCCAAAAATTCCGCCAATCTCAGAATTTGGCATTCTGGATTATACAGCATCTGTGCCAAAATTATAATTATAGCTCTCGACAAGAGTATCTAAAACTTTAAAAATAATTTTCAATCTATAATTTTAATCAACGAAAAATTTTTATTATTCATTGTTATCATTTTTTTTAATGTATACCTGAAGTGGGACCTTTTTTTTTTTTAAATTTGCAGAATTTAGCAAGATTTCTATTGTATAATTGCTTACAGTGATCCTTAAATGATGTATCAAGCAAAAAAATTTATTTGGTGATTTTTTTTTTTTAAATTTTAAAACATCATAAATCAAAAGAGGTCTTATTTTAAAGTTCTTCTTAAATTAAGATTGTAAATAAAGTTCGTATATTTAGATACATTTCTTCTTAGGACAGAAACTATAATTTTCAGTTCGGCTTTAGATTATCATCGGATATTCTTTTAAAAAATGTTTTCGAAAATATTGACAAAATTTCCCTTAGTGCTGCCTTATAAGCTGAAAAAGTAGAAGTCATCAATGCATTATTTGCTAAAATATGACAAAGAAAAACATTTTAGAGCTCTTTTTAAAGACAAATAAATTTTTATTAAAATATCATAGAATTTATTGGATAAATTTTTTCTAAAAATTACTCCATTTTAAAAAGCATTTCAAATATTTTAGAGCTTTTTTTATGATTTGTAAGATAAATATTAAAACGAAAGAATGGAAATTTTTACTAGAAATTTAACTTAAATTACAAGAATTATTTACTTATATTTTCAGCTAAATATTTATCTCATGAGATATATAGTTAAAAAAAAGAAGAGAATTTAAAATTTTATATATGATATAAGAAGCTTTTTTATGATAGTAAAAATATGATATTGATAAGAAATCAATATGGTATTTTTATTATATGGATGATGTATATTATGTTTAGAAAAAGTATTCATAAAAGATATATTTCTGACAAAAAAATGATACATCAAATATCTGCGAAAAAGAAAAGATATTTTTAAATATAAATGTAAAACAACTCAAGAAATTCAGATTTATTTTTTTCGTAGTACTAGTGCCCAAAAATAAAATTTTTCAATTGAAAGCAAAAATCTTTATTACCTAAAGAACTATCACAACTACATTTTAGGATTAGTTTACTATTTTTTAAGGTTAGAGTTTGAATAGAGTTTTCAGAAATAACCATAAAGGTATCAAATGTATATATCACTATAAAATTTTGAACAATGTTAAAATTTATATAGAATTAAAAAAATAAGTTCTTTAATTACCAATAGTCACTCACTCTAGGAGGATGTGTATTTTCTCACAATCGGTGTAAATCTGCTATTAAAAACGCGTTAACATCGTGCTTTAACACTTGGCTTTGATCTCTTCGTTTCTCAATTGTTTGGGTTCCTCAAAAAAGTGTTTGTGCTGATTATTTTGAATTAAAAATTTGAAGATTTTATGTATATGTTAAGAGTATGAAATCTATGATATCATAGAATAACTAGGTACCACATAAAATAGCTAGGAAAATCAGTTAAAGTATCTACAAGTTATAGAATTCCACAATTTAACAAGGTATTCAGTAGAATAACGATTATTTGATTGTTAAAGTATGAAATGCTGCATCCGAAACTTTTCAAACAGATTGCAGCTGTTTTTAGTCAATTTTTGTATTTTAGATCTCCTTTCGGCATATGTAAGCGAGAATTAATTTCCATTGAAGAAGTTCAGAACATTAACAAAACGCTTCAACGCCCTTGCGACAGCTGAAAGTTGCGGCACAGTACAACGATTTAAAAACTGCACGTGTAAAAAAACGTGAAGGAATTAAAAGTATGGTTGTTTCAAAAATAATATACAATGCAATTCAAAGTGTTATCACAGCACGGTTCTTGCTCTAATAAATAACGTAATGTAATGTAAAGGTATTTTCCACAATTTAAATTTGTATTCTCTTTTATTTTGTTTTTGAAAGTGTACACAATGTTTTCAAGAAACAACAGTTTTCCTGCCCAGTATACAATTTTTGATAATATTTAAATATAATTCTATTTCTGCAAGATATTTTTTTTTTTTTTTTTTTTTTTTTTTTAATTTTCTGCTTAATTAATGTTAGCAATATCATCAGTGATAAGTTCTACCAGCAGTTTTTCCGTATTATATACCTCTTAATCATCAGCAATGGGATTTAAAGAATTTTTTCAGGGGATTTTAGCTATTTATAGTAAATTAATTTATAAAATAACTTTGAAATTATTTATTTTCCCTTTAACGGCTTATTGTTAATTAGTTTTCACAAAATAACTAAGTAAAGTAGGAAAACTTTCATATATTATTATTTAAATGTGTCAATTTTATGAAATATTAGCAATTTTATTAAATAACTGATAAATACACTTTAAATTTTAATGATAATATATGTAATTTATTTTTTATATATCGGTTTAAATTTCTTTCTTAAAAAATTCAAAAGTAAAAATAAATTCTTTATGTTTTGTGAAAAATGTAAAGAAGTGAAAATAGAATTTATATTAAATAACAAAAAATAAAAGTTTTATTTAAAAAAAAGTTATTTTAAAAAGAGTTGTTTTAAAAAAAATCTTGCATAAATTTGGTATTCACAAATCGAACTTTTGTATTTCAAACATTTTGACTGATAAAAACAAAGATAAATATTTTACATGATCCAAAGTATTGCTAAAAGAAGTTATGTAACCTTAGAAATTAATTAAAAAAATAGTGAAATATAAGTTTTTTCCTCCATGTAACATCAATTTCCAATCAAGTAAGCAGCTTTAAATTTTGTCTGGTGCTGCCATCTTTTTTGATGAAATTAAAGCTAAAAGTTCGAAATATTAAAAAATTAATGAGCTTTCCATTTATGTGATTGTGAAATTCAGGGATAATAAACAATACAAAACACAGAATTTGAGAATATATTGAAATAGTGCTGGATTCAAATGTTTTATATAACATTCTTTTCTGAAAACAATGCTTTAAAAACTTTTGAAAGGAAGTCTAATAATCTGTTATGCAAGAAGACAAATGTCAAAAATTTCACACAAATTCAAATTAAAATCATACAATGATATATATATCATTGTATGATATATGATAATGATATATATATCATTGTATGATTTTAATTTGAATTTGTGTGAAATTTTTGACATTTGTCTTCTTGCATAACAGATTATTAGACTTCCTTTCAAAAGTATATATATATATATATATATATATATATATATATATATATATATATATATATCTATCTATATATATATATATATATATATATATATTTTACTTGAATTTCTTAAATTTTTACTTTAATTTTCTTTAAAATTCCTAAAGTTTTTACTATTTTCTAGTAGATGGCAGCACTTAAAAATTATTTTTTCGACATTTGAATTAAAGCCTATAAACTTTTGTGTTAGAAAATTCCATCAAAACATAAATTTAAGGAATTTGTTTAATTTTTCAAAAACAAATGAAAACTTTTGATTTCTTTTAGTTCCTAGAACTTAAGATGGATAGTAAAATGTCATCAACCTTTAATTAAATATTAGAAAATGAACTGGTAAAAATATATCGAGTGTTTTAAATTCATCTCATTGATTAAAGTATCTTTGTTAAAATGTCATTATATTAAATGTTATTGATTAATGTCTCGATGTTAAATGAGAGGATAAATTTTGCTGTTCTGTCACAAATAGAAAATAAATTTAAATAATTATAATATATACATTCATTTAGATTTTCAACTGGCGAATGTTATATTATTTTAAATTACTTTTATAACAATCGCAGTTTCTTAATTATAATTTACATGTTATGTTTATTTTTGCACCCTTCCTATTTTCATATTTTTATCATAAGTTAATAAAAAAATAGAGGGAAATCCATCAAAGAAAACTTAAGTTTGTAAACATAAAAGAAGAAGAGTCATTATGAGTTGGTGAAAACATAATGAGACCACGCGTATATACCTAAAAGTGATATACAAAAGTTTAGAGAGATAAAGATATTATAAAAAATGAAATTTTTTATTTTCTACAAGTATAATACTGCATCTAAGAAAAACTGTATACCAAATGAGGGGTAAAATAAAATCTATCAAAATATATATTTTTTTTAATTAAAATTTGTATATAATTCATTGTGTTTCTTTTTACATGTATTAGTTAGACACTAAAACTTAAATTTATAAAACAAAAAAAATTTTCTTTTCAATTTATGAATTAAATTACTGCAAAATTAAGTTTAACTCATATTACAATTTTTTAAATATATATATATATATATATATATATATATATATATATATATATATATATATATATATATATATATATATATATATATATATATATATATATATATATATATATATATATATATATATATATATATATATATATATATATATATATATATATATATATATATATATATATATATATATATATGTATATGTATATGATTGTTTAAAAAAAATACTGAATTATTTCAGAAAACTAAGAAAATTCTAGGCAAACAAAATAAATAAAAGTATAATATGAATGAATTTCATAAATAATACTACTTCAAATAAAACATATTTCGTTAATGTTTAAAAAATTATGTTTTCTTGGAAGCATTCCCTCATTTTTCTTGGAAGCGAAAAACTTGTTTCAAAGTTTTTTTCCAAAAGAGAGAAAATAGAAGCACATAAGTCGATGCTCTATTTTTAACAATTTTTGCTCATAAATTCTTAATTAAAGTTTATGTAGATTTTCAAGTGAATGTTAAATACGAAAGAAATTTTCTTGTATAAAATCATCAAAAACTTCTAAATATGATGGATTTTTGTCCTGATGAAAATTTCGATCTAGGAAACAATAGATGATTTTAAATATCTAATTTTAGAAATGCTTCAAATAAAAATTTTTAAGTTTACTATTTTTGTATAGAAAAACGGAATTTCATTTTTATTTCGATTTTTTGACACTTATTTTTGGTGTTCATGAATAAATATTAAATATTTGCATTTTTATTTTTTTTTTCACCTATGAAAAACGTTATTTGCCGATTTCTTTTATTACCATTTAGCATGATTAACATCTTAGGAAATTGTGTTTGGTAAAGTACTTTCCAAACACAATTTTATTCATATTTTTTATTCATTTGTGTTTTTATTTTTCATAAAATGGTCCCCATAATATCAATAAAATTAAACCACACTGATAAAACATTTATAAATTTTGACTTATCATGGGTTTGTGCGAATAGAGGAAAAGTTTCCTTGAATACATTAACGGAAAAATGGAAATATATATATATATTTCTTTCTCTCTAATTAATATTCATGAAAGAGATGTTATGAAAATGATGCGTAAGTTTTTTAAATCAAATTATTACTTACATTTTGCTTAAGATGTTAATACTAACATGAAATAATTCAAACTGAACCCTTTTTTATAATTTTTTTTCTCCCAAATATTATTTTTCTACATTTTACAAGACGTTAAATGCATGATTTTAAATTAAATTGCTTTTAAAATTTTAAATTAACAATTTAAATTCTGAACTCCATTTAATGTAATTCTCAGTAACTGGAAATGATTAAAAATAGAAGTATAAATAGCACCATAATATATATTCAGTTAGAAAGTATATTAATAATTTACATGGATTAAATATTCATTCTTGATTTACGCATTTCTTAATTAAGGTAATAACCCTTATCTAATTTTATCAAAAATGATTCTTAGAAAGATGAATAAAATCTTGTGTTTTCTATTATTTCTTATTATTTTCACTAAAATATATATGATAGATGTTACTTTGAATTTCTAAACTTTATCAAATAAATTATTTTTATTAATTTAGTTCAAATATTTTTAACCATTTCCAAGGTTAATACTTAAAAATGTTTTAATACAGATGTACACTCTGAAGTTATAGGAAAGGAAAATTTTTTAAAAGTTACTGAAAACTAGGTCATGTCGTAATTCCTCTCTAAATTGTTTTTGAAAACATTATTTATATAACAGATGGAAAAAAAAGGTTAAGTGCTTTTATTAAAAGATATTTGTATAAAAGCTTTAATTTCTGGTATATTTAGATCTGACAGGGAATTAACAATAATAATAATTCTTAAAAAATAGTAAAAAACAACAAAAAGACAAATGTATCTTTATTTAGTTAAAATTTGAATAATTTTTTTCTTTGAAAATTTTTGTTTCAAACTGGTAGGAATTCTAAAAAATTGGGAGGAAATTTGCAATCGAAGTAACGATCTCCTGATTTAAAATCTTATTTTAAATTACTTAATTTTTACTCTATTTTCCAAATCTAAATGTTTTTTTTTAATATTTTTTTACAACTGCCAAGCATAAGCACACAGCTTAAGTCATTAGTTCACGAGTCCTCCAACAATTCTTGACAATGTCCTCATACTGAGAAAGTACAAAGCAATTTTTTTCCAATGGCAGTTTGTAGACAGTTACAACTGCAACAGATTCTGTTAATCTATTGTTTCCTGATACCAAGGAACCGGCCAGACATAACAAACTCTTAGTCGCCGAGGCATTGCCCCGGGTGCACCACAGGGGGTGGGCCACCTTCGATCCCTCACACATGCCATAGGGACGCGTTTATATGGTAGGCATCATTCTTGCTTCATTCACATACACAAGGAAAGGACAAAGACAGGATAGAGAGAGAGAAAGTATATCCATGCCTGAACCGGGATTCGAACATAGGACCTCCCTACCAGTAGTCAGGCACGTTAACCACTAGACAAGTTATCCGGCACGAAACAATTATTTAAAAGCTCAAAAATCATTGTTTGATTAAAGTCACACAAAACACAGTTTTATGTGAGACCATCATCAAGAAAAGAAAACAGGAGAAAGTGGCAGAGAGTTGTAGTAGATTTAGCGTTACCCAGGGTTACACCACGAAGAGGTCTGCTACGTTACACCCCATTCAGACGGTTAATGAGTATAGATTTAATAAAATTTTTAGAGGAAATTACTGTAACGAGAGAGAGAAAAATATGTTTTCATTTTATTTTACTGTTTATAGAATGAACACTTAAATAGAATGAATGAACTATAGAATGAACACTTAATTTCAAAATCATACTGAAATTAATTTTTTTTAAAAAGTATAATTATTAAAGATTGTAGACAATTAAAAATACAGATATTTTTATAACTGATTTCAATCTGATTTCTATAATAACTGTGATATAACAGATATTAATTTTATTGAATTATTTGCTTAATTTTTTACAATATTTAGTAAAGATTGAAAAAGTTATATTTGTAAAGATACAGTTTATGATATAAGGAAATTTTTTTTTAAAGGAAAGTACTCTTTGAATAATTAACAAAAAGCTATTTCAATCTATCTCTTTCACATAAAGAATTTACAAAGATTACTTACAAATCGTATTAAATTGTAGAACAGGAATTCGATTTTTAAAACTGTTTTTGGTTTAACTGATGCTTTAAAATATAAAGAATTACATTTTACACATGAAATAAATATTTGTTTCTTAAAAATGCAAAGCGAATTTCTTAGTTTTAAGCGTTTGCTAACAAAACCAACGGCCTTTGTCTTTCGTGTTACAAACTTCTAAAAATTACTTGTATTTGTTCTAAAATATCTCATTGTTCTAAAATCTGAGATCTGAAACATTCAGATTTCGGGCAAAATTAGTGGAATTTTGGAGCAGTCTATTTTATAAACGGCATTTCTAGAGATTTAGAGACTTTCTAGTAATTCAACTATTTGAAGAAAAACAGTTATTTTTTTTTTGGAAAATTTCATTTCCGAACCTGTAAAAAATATTAAGCGAGATGGCCTAAAACCTTTCAGAAACATTGGCGAGATTCTTAGATGTTCACGCCAAATCAGGTATAAATACTGCCACCCATAGAAGGATGATTAGTGAAGACGATCAGTCTAGTTCATAGAAGCTGTTGTCTGTTTGAGGTATTAGTAACTTCTGCTTTTGAAAGCTGTTTATTGTTGTATTAGCTGAATTGGAGTTGTGTAATTGTCACAGCTGGAATTTCCTGTAGCTTTTGGATATTACTACGAATAAAAGTCTTGTGATTTTTAAGAGAATCTTTTATGGACTCTCAAACAACGAACTTCGAAGTGTGGTACAATATTAGATGTTAATCACAAGAAACGGAAAATAGAATGCTATCCTGACCATAAAATCAGAAGCATAAAAACGGTTATTTGTAATGTATATTTGGAAGTGAAAAAGAGCCTTAGCTTTAAGACCAAATAGTGGACATTCTAATGGCTGAAAGCTTTTATAAAGATTATTTATATCCACGTAATGTTACTAACTTATTGCGAGAGATTTTGAAAGTGATCTATATCCACATGAGCAAAGGAGGAGATCTGAAAACTTTTAGAAATAATGAAATGAAGCTCGAAACTTTTCGCTCAAAAGGACGTTGTCTTTCCACTGGAATCCCAAGAGATTTTGTTTAAAGGAAATACAAATATTTTTATATAATAATATATAAAAATTGAAATTTTTACCCTTTATTTTTCTTTAATCAGTCTATTCTTGCAGGAACACATATTAAGGGGCAAAATACATTTTATTGCTTTCTCATTTCTCATTTTACTTATTATTGTTATCTAACTATACATTTCAGCCGATCATAGTTTTTTAAAAAATTCAAATTGCAGTCTTTGTAATAAAATATTGCAAAAATTAATTTAATTTATTAAATGGAGTTTAAAATAATGTTTGATACATTTTTTAAAGAAATTATGAATGACTGCTTATTAATTTTTTAAATTGTGTCGTACAATTAATAATGAATATTGTCTATAAAAATCAATATCTTTAATCAATCATTAAACGTGGAAAATTAAAAGAATACTTTAAAAATTTTGTGAAATTTTTACTATTTTGATATTTGTTTTTTTTTACATAACTTGTTTGTTGTAAATACTCATATTAATTTGAATATTATACTTTTACTTAATTTAGCATATCCTAATTTATAATAACTGTGATGCTTTATCATACTCATATAAGTAGATACTCATAAAGCCCGATACTCATATTCACTTTGACTAAGTGGGACCCGGGGCAGGAACTTCTTTTGGGACCCCTTCTGTTTCACAGCAAACTTTCTATTCGATTTGGCAAAGTATTCTATTCGATTGACAATGTAAAATAAACTTTCTATTTCATTTGGAGCTTCCTCTGATGTGGAGGTCGGGGGCAACTGTCCCGTATGACCTTGTCTTAGTCAGGCACTGGATATTCCCATTATTATTAGTTTTACAGTTGGAGCTTAAAAAAGACATTCTTTCAAATCTTCGAATTCAAGTTGCCATTATGATGTATAACATTTGATGTATAACACTCTAAAAGTCTTCTCTTATTGCTATACATTAATACATTTAAATTTACTTAAAAAATTTGTATGCTGTAAATTATCTAAACTAAGAGACTTTAATCGAATATTGGGAAAAAAAATACGATTTCTTCGTATTTGAATGCAATATTTTGAATACATTTTGAATTGAAAGCTTCCTAGAAAAGGATACTTCGTTTTTAATTTTTTTTTCTCCTAAATTTTAAGACATTTAGAATTAAATCCTAATACATTTTGTTAGGAATGTGACTCATGTTAGTAAGATGTTTTTAGAAAAAAACATTCTTTACTATACTATTTTTTTTTCATACTTTTTCTCAAATTCTCTGTTTATTCTTTGTTAAATTTAAAATTTGTATTTCATTGTTTATTCCTGATTCTTATTTCGTTCTTTTATAAATTTCATTTATTTTAATTCAATAATAAAGTTGTCTAGCAAAATAATCTGACTTTTTCATTCACTTGCTACTGGCATTCTCGCAATTTTTGGACTGGTAAAGATAGCAAATGTATAGTTATAACTTTTGTTTGTTTAAAAACGTTGACATTTTTTTTCCTTTTTTGAATGTCGTTCAGTTATTTTTATATCCCAAAAAAAGGACTTAAATATATTTTATAATTGTATAATATATATATTTCATTTCGATTGAAAGCATTAAAAACACATTACTTGTGATTTGTTCCATCCTTTAGATCCTCTTACAAGTTGTTTCGAAACACTTTTATCTCTAAAACAATCATTATAGCTTATCCCTCCATTTTTTTAAAAAAAAATTTATAGGAAAATGAGTTTACGCAAAAGACATAAAAAACATCACGTAATAAAATAAAACTATACTTCACCAACGATTGTGGCTGATTTTAACCACTTTCAAACATAAAACGAATTCAACCACCAGAAGAACTATAAAATAAAATCCCTAATCAAATACACACGTTAGGCAGTTTCTTTTAGTGCGTGATAAAATAAAAATTCTTTTCTTTCTGAAGTCGTAAAATGCTTGGAAACTTAGGCTATAGTACACCTTGGCAACGTTTCGCTCTAAATGCTTGCACGTATGAAGCGAAATAATGAGAGAAATGTATTCGTTGAGATGAAAAATATTGATAATGAGTCGGAAACCCATCTTGGTGAATATAAAAGAAAGGCATTTTTTTAGTAATTTATTCAGGTGAATATATTTGCTTTGATGCCCCACTGTTGAAATTCTTTGCTGTGGATAGATCAAAATGTGATACGTTAGAAAAGAATGGGTAGCAGAAAAACTGTTGTCACAACGAGGTGAAAATCTGGTTTCCAAATGAAGACTTTCTATAATGTATTGGTAGCATCATTAAGATTTCTTCAATATCTCAAGTATTGAAATTCATTGAATATTTTTAGAATAATATGGGGGGGGGGTGGGAAGTAATAGAGGTGGGGGAATAACATCCTTGAGCAATTTCAATATTGAGTTAAAACTATCTCGTTAAAAAGAGACAAATTTCTTAAGAAAATCAAAGTATCAGTTGAATGGCAGAAATAACAATTTAATGGTAATAAGCAGAAAATAAAAAATTCTAAGGTGAAAAAGGCCGAATTTTTCCTAATTTTTGGTGTTGATTAAACGCATATCTTTTGGTGTAAAGCTAAAAATCTGAAGCAGTTTTGTTGAACTGGATATCAAATGTGTTCATTGTAAAGTTCTTTTCTTTATTAACTTTTAAAATAAGAAATGAATCGGCCAGGTCACTTTTCTTGGCATTATTTTCATTCTTTACAACTGCTACAACAAGAAGAAGCTTTAAGATTGTATAGTGAGTAAAAGTTCTTATGATTTTTTCCATAACAATACGTTGTTAAAAAGAAGTTGTACATAAAATTACGAAAGTTGTACATAAATATATCATTACAAAATAGTTGTACATAAAATTAAGTTTAAATTTGAAAGAGAATACATTGAAAAAGTTCTCTACAAATATTTAGAATCTAGGTTGATTTGGCTGAAACTCTTGCTCGTGAGGGTTAATTGAATCGGTAATTACAATTTAGGGATCCACCATGGGCATCCACACCAAGATATGAATGATTTATTGAACCAAAGACTAGAGTGATAATCATTCATCTTACAGTTTGGCTTTTAATTCCGACAATTTTTACTCTATAATCAAATAATTAATTCTAAAGTAAAGTAAAGATTAATTTTTATATTTTTTGCTTCACTTATATAATTTTCTCTACATTCATTATAAAATTCATTGTAAAATCCATTATTATTCATTGTAAAATACATTTGCAATAAATCTTTTTGTGAAATAATTTATATTCCATTACAATAGGTTTTTTATGTTGATATGATTTACCATGAATTGCTGGAAGGTTGTCGTAAAATATAAAATGGTTCATTTTTACATCATTTAACATGTTATAAATTAGAGTGAGGGATCGGTTAACGAACAGTTCGGACTGCGAGCAAACCGAACAACGAACAATTTCACAGCAGAGTTATGTGTTCGAATAACGAACACTTATTTAGATAACGAACTAAAACGAGATCTAACGAACACTTCTTGTCTCTCGGATAATAATGTGCAGGGCTGCCAAACCCAACGGACCAAAAATCGTTTTTCATCTCTCTTGAATTATGTTGCTTGCATATTAAACTTCCTTTAAAGTTGTATATGGACAAAATATTTTTTCATAATCAAAGCAAACCATCAGTTCATCTTTAATTTCATTTTAAAAACCTTCCCCGCCTCAAGAGAAAAAAAAAAAAAAAAACAGTCAATATTGGACATGTTCTTTAACCCCCCATAAGAAAATGAAAAGGATTGATCAATATTCAAGGCTATATGTATACATTGCTTTGTTAATGGACATATTAAAAGATATTATACATCCTTATTTTTTTTTATTTAATTTTTAGGGTGTTCAGAACGAACTAATAGATTTCAGAAAAAAATGTATGGTAAATCAATGAACGGTCAACCAACAATTCTGATAGCGAACATAGTCTTGAAACAGATTATATTCGTTAACTATTATATTTGTGGGTAATAAATGCGTTTGCGTAATGCTGTTAACTTTGAAGATGATATGTGTATTGCTACAGTGATGATACTTCGGTATGGTGTTACTGGAAAATTCAGCAAACGAATCACTCTTACCCAAATGATTCTATTATACTGATTTATAAATTTATTTGCATAAAACAAGACATTTTCTATGCGTAAACTACAGAGTTCGGTTCGAAGAACATCCATTCAATTATTATTCTTTAGATGATAATACAATACAAATTTCATTGAAAATTATCTCTAAAGAGACATGTGATGACTAAAAATTTAAAATTCATATATAAATTGTTTGGTAATAATTTTAAAGCTTTATATTTTCAAAAGAAATATTGTTATCAATTTTAAATAACATTCTATATATGGAAGTTCATTTCACAATTCTAGAAAAAGAACCAACTTGATTTTTTTTCTTAGAATTTTTCATTTTAGTTTCTGTTATTATTTACTCTAATTTACGGGAGTTTTTGAATAATTGACCAATAAAGAAACAGAATTCTTTGAAACTGAAAAAAGAATTTATATGGATCATTCTGAAGGTACTAGCATCCAATTTAAGGTTTTTACTCTATTTTTATACACAGTCAAGTCTTATTAATGTGACTACTTCAGAAATCAATATTAAATAACCTATCACAGAAGGCAGGTGGAAGCATAGTTTAATTAAGCGTATATAAAAGGTGTGTGAGGGTTTTGGAAAAAATATCAATCGTTGGTTTAATGCTGAAACGAGTGATTTAGCAGACGCCCGAAAGAACATGATCATCGACTTTCTGGCAAAGGATAGAAACATTTTCGAAACAATTAAGCTTATGAACTGTTCGTATGTATGTATGGTATGGTAAAAGTATACCATAAGTATACCTCCTTGGTAAAAGTAAAAGTATACCTCCTTGGTAAAAGTATACCATGCATTGAAAAATAGAACCTCCAAAATCAGCGATGTGGTATACAATGTGCACCACTGACCAAAGAGGAAAGAGGTGAACGATGGTTATGGAGAAGCTTTATGGCGAATAAATGTGCTATCGTTGAGCAACTAATTGCCCAGTGAACCAAAGGGTTACCAACAGTTTCTCTCAAACTATTGTTTAGCAAATGTTGTTACGTTTGAGCTTCGAAGCAGAAGCCTGACTCATGCATTTATGCAGATTGTTGTTAGTGGGCGACAAAGACTGGAATTTGCTAGAGAGTACTACAACTGGACGTCCACTGAGTACCGTAACTCATCAGTTGGCGTTTTCCGATGAATAACGCTTTATGCTTAAATCGGAGAAATGGACGTTAATGTATACGACGTGAAAAGTTTGAAAACAAATACCTTGCAACTATGATCATAACGGCTCAGGCTTATGATTATGTGGTCTGGGGAATGTTTTATTGACATTTTCTGGGCTCACTTCTCATTGTGGAAGGCACGAGGGATCAATAAAAGTATGCATCTGTCCTTACGGACCATGTCCACTTCTACATGCACGTTGTTTTTCCTCATGATGATGGCATCAATCAGCCGGGCAATGGGAGGTGTCATACAGCTGACAATGTACGTGCGTTTTTCTAAGAGCACAAAGATGAATTTAACGTTTTCCCCTCTGGACAGCAAACTCACCTGATTTAAACTCAGTCGAGAATTTATGAGATCAACTCGATCATGTTTTCTCATCAACTCGATCAACTCGGCATATATCTTCTAGATCGTAATATAGCGCAGCCGGGCTAAAACAATGAAATCGCCATAGCTGAACATCTTCAGGAACCTGATTCTCTTCCTGTACGATTCGCAGGGTATTTGGCAGAGCAATCAGCTCTGCGAAAGGTAGTTATTTTGGTTTTCAACAGGTTGTCATATTAATGTGTTTGAAGTGTGTAATATTCAGCACAATACCGAATAAATATAAATTATACCAAAACATAAAAGTCCAAGGAAAACAACATTATGATATCATTAATACACAATACAAACTAATGAAATTATAATTTCCATGAAAATAATAATAATATTTTACCAATTTAAACGAATCAATTTAATTTAAAACTGTTAAAGATTTAATACGAAGATCAGTACCCTTTTGAAATAGGGAAAATAGTTGCTTAAATTAATCTTAAATAACTCGAAATATTTATTTTTGTAGAAAACATAATACAATCAGTTTTATTTCTTTCAATTCCAACTTAATGTAGGGGAGTAAATTATTATTTTATAAAATATGTTAGCTGTTTATTATTTAGAGTTATACCCGAAATGATCAGCATATCTATCAATTTGTAAATTTTTTTGGTATAATCACTGCTATTGTTAAATTCAAATATTTTTTAAGTATTTGAAAATTAATTTGAAAGCAGTAAAAAACGCCACTAAAATGTTTTCCAAATTTCTCATAATTCTTTTCATTAAAAATATCAGAGAAATTTTATTGGTTAAATAAATTAAAGAGCAAATATTTTATAATTATCAATGATTTTCCTGGCCTTTTTATTTTTTCTAAAAATTTTCAAAAATGTTTTTCTTTTTTTTTTCCTTAAATTAAAATTCAGTTTATTAATATTATTTTAATTTCAAAGATTCGCCAAAAAAATGCAGCAAATTTTTTTACATAAAACTATAACTATTTCATTGATATTTTTCACATCAACAAAGTCTGATAAGATACAATATAGGTTCCCTTTTTACAAGATCGTTTTTGGAAGATTGCTAAACTCTTCATGCTATTTCATAGTATAAAATTTAACTTGACTATATTAATTTTTCCACACTACTGTCAAGATGTGTTTTTTTTCTTGAATTTTTATAAAAATTACATAAGTCGAATAATCTTTTATGATTCCTTTAATCTTTTGATTAATTTATGTACAATAGACCCTCGTTTTTATGAATTCGTAAAGACCGATAAAACCATTCGTAAAATAGAAAGTTCATAGCATAAAAAAATAATGCATGAGAATATTAAGATCCGATTTCTTTATCCTCTTTTTTTTCTTTATAAATAAAGTAATATCAGAAAAAAATATTTAAAATAAGAAACATGTGCAATATAAGGTTCATATTTAAAAGCAGTACTTGCTTTCACTTTATTAATGAAAAATCAGGTTCTCATTTATCTTTTTTATAATATTCATTTAACTTTTACTGAATTTAAAACTATTTTTTTTAAAGGTATGAAAACATTTTGCTGTTCCTCGCCTCATAAAATTCTTAATTTCTGTAGACCATTCAGCTGGTATTTTGGGGCAGTCTTTGCACTAAATCATTTTCTTCTTGTTTAATATTTAGAAGTTTTTTCGTTTTCATTTATTATTTTCTCAATAACTTCATCATCCGATGTTTCTTCCGTTCACATCACATGTGAGAGTCTACATTCAAAAAATCGTCGAGAGAAATTTGAGGCAGTAATGGGGTTCATTGTTGGTGTTGAAGCATGAGTGACTAATCTTCACTCAAGTCATCAGGTAAATTAACCTGATTTTTTTTCTCTTTTTTTTGGGTTCTTCAATAAAACCTGGGGGTTGAAATGCTATTGTGTTTCCTTCAACATCTATCCAAACATGGATGGGCAAATGTATTGCTCCTAGAAGGTCAATTTCATAAGGCTGTTCTAGTACCAAGCTCATCGTTACCCTTCTAGAAAGTACTCTACGATATTTGCCTTTGATTATACCTGGATCCATGGGCCGTAAGACAGAAGCTGCATTGAAGTAGTGGATTTCCTCACAGATTGATTCAAGAACTGAGACTACAACTTGAATAGTGCTTATCCACAGTTAGAGGATCTTTACGATTTTCCAATAAAATACGTAGATCTAAGTCCCTTAGCCAATTTTAATAAGTACTTCCAGAGAGAGAGAAAGAGTCATCCAAGCTTTAATGTTAAAATGATATGCAGCTACTAGTTTATAAACATTTTTAAATATCTCGATATTAAATATTTTCTTATAAAAAGAAAAGGAACTATTTCTATTCCATTCAAATTTGTTGCCAGCCACACTGTAATTCTTTGCTGCGCTTTTTAAACCTCATTGCATTTATCTATCGCCTTTAAAGTCGAATGATCAGGTAAGATCTCAAAAAACAGACCTGTTTTGCTCGCTTTAAAAATATTTTTAGGATTCTGTTCAGAAAGTAGTGATTTCAATACTTCTTTCCGTTTGAATTTAGAAATTTTATTCTCAGTTCCATTTTCACAACTCGATTTTCTACAGCTTAGTACCTGGTTCTAAATTTTCATAGCCAACAGTCGGATGTTTTGAAATCTTCATATCAAATTAACTGAATAAGTATGTATAATTTTAATGACATTACCATCAAAGAAATACTCATTTCTCTGATTTTTTTAAGCAAAACTTTCCAGTTTAAAATTTTTTGCTTCTCTATGGTATTTTACAGAGGGAACACTTTTGCTGGCATTTGTTTTTTCAAGAAATGTTTTTCCAGATTTTCAAAATTACTGTGGGACTGGTCGTTGAAATTTCATACTTTTTGGCAATTTTTATCTTTAATATTTTTCCGTCTATTTCTTCTAGAATTTTCTTTTTTTTTATTTCGGCTGATAAATATGTTCGTTTCGAATCCTCAGTGAAACTGGTTCAACTTCTCTTTCAACAAACGGAACTTCATAAATTGAGTTGTTCAAATGGAACGAAATTAAATACAGAACTATAGAGTTCAGATTTTTAGAATTTTTTTCTCTTTTCTATGATCATAAGTCTCTTAGGAATTTAATACGACACCATAGTTCTTTCCCATCAAATACCTGGAATGTCAGCACGTGTCGCTCTGTTTTTTTAACAATAAATCAAGTGATGTCTGTCGTTATATATAAAAGAAAAATAATTAAATTTAAAAAGTATCAGATTACGAAAAAAATATAAGAACGAAAAAGAAAACTATTTGTCAGAAACAAATATTCGTAAAAAATAGATTCTTCAAAATTATTGTTTGTAAATGGGATTTAAATAATCATTATGTCTATGGTGCCCACAGTAGGGACTAATCACTAATTTGTGAAAACGAGAGTGTTTGTAAAAACCAGCGTCTATTATATTTTGTTTCTCGTAATTTGGCATTTCGAAATTCTGGTTCAACATTCAAATAACGTATGTGCAAATTTCCTTTAAATATCTCAACGTAACTTTGTTACTCCTCAAATATTGTTACTTTAGCATAAGGTTGAGGCACGGATAACAGAAGAAAAAATATTACCATTATTCGAAGTTTTTTCAAAGAATTAGTTAAAACAAGATAAGTTTTCTCTGTCCGTATCTGTAAAGTCTCACAAAATTAATCACTTTTTAGACGAAAGTTATTCAAGACATTGCAAATTTTGTTCTCTTTCATTCACTGTTCACGTTCATCCATTGCTTTCTTTTCAAAATGTCTGTTCCTTTTAAGCAATGAAGTTATACATTCAAATGACACTTCATCTTCAAAAGCTGCTCTAGCTTTTAAAACATCTAACTGTAGATGTTTAACTGTCGGTTTTCTTTCTTTTGCTTTTCTGTTTTCTTTCACAAATATGAGTTGTATTTTTAGCACAATGAATTCATTTGATGTCATTTTCTCTTTTCTGTCTCAGTAAAATCTAACTTTTACAAGTTTCTATTTTAAAAATTTCTTTATGTTTATATTTATATCCTTAATCTACATTTAACTTGTATTCTTTAATCTATATACCATCACAGAATATTCTCAGGGTAACAGTCGTTTTGATTTTCTTTTCAACTTTTCCTTTCGAAAAAAAAAAAAAAGAAAGAAAGAAAGAAAGAAACTAATAGGTAAGCATTGCATCTAAGTGAATAAACTCCTTGAAAATCGGAATTTTTTTCCCATGCTTTCGAGATAGTTCTGAAAAAATTTATGAAATATATTTATGAAGAAGCAGAATTTATATTTGAAGCATAAAACATTAAATGCAGCAAAATTTCAAATTTTTTTGAAGAAATTCCATTTAAATATAAAATTTGCCTTTTTATTTGGTAACAAAAGATTTGAAGTTGGATGTTTCCATCTTAAAATATCATGTAAGGATGAAATGTGGATACAAAATAACATCAGCTTTGGTGGTACATTCAGTGTGTTTATAGCATACAAGTAGTTTGCAGGGTTAAGATATTTAATACACACCCAAAATAAAATTTAATGTAAAATGAAAGAAACGTTTTATTACATTCACAATTATAGATATTGTTTTAAAAGAAATAATTTTTGAAAGGAAGTAAAAACAGTCATTAAATTATGCTATAAATTATCGCTAACTTTTAATCATAAGTAAATAAATTTAGACACTCAAACATTGATATGACTCGTAGTCATTGTTACAGACTGTCTTCGTTTTTGGTTTTTTTATTTAAAAAATTTAAAAAGCACTTCGTAGGGTATAAATTCATATATTGTGAAATGGATCCAAAATAGAAAAGTTCTTTTAATATTTTAATAAATTTTCTAAGACTTCTGCATCATACCTGAATCATTTTTCGTCATAATAAAAATAATTTCTGAGTCAAATGCTCTTTCTATTGTAGTACATTTTTTTAAATTCAACAATTGATCGTTTTTTAAGGGGGGAATAAATTAGCCCTTTTTCATTGTAGAAAAATATGCAATACAGATGTTTAATTTCTCAAGAGTTGAACAGTTGATTTATTTAAGAATATTTTAAAGGTACTTTAGAATTAATCAATGGGTTAAACTAATTGATGAACGTTTGTTCTGACTTTTTGTTCAACAATTCTTATTTTTCGATTACCACCTCAGGTGTTAGGGTATTTGTTGTGATTCGCAATCCACTTAAAATAGACCTCGATCCAATTGGCTCTCTTGACCAGAACCTGACCACTAATCGACAAGTAAACAAACCAGTCAACTAATTTTTGAATTAAAAGTGTAAAGTTGAATTATATTTAATTGATTTTTTAATTTACTTTGAAAGAGTGCCTGACAGATTTATAGAAATTGCATTCCCATCACACTATTCCAGAATTTGTGGAATCAGTGAAAAAATATATTTATGTGGATTTATTTATACATATTTTCTTTTCACGAGTGTAGTATGGTAGTAAGATTTAACTTACGGCTCTCTCAATTGCTTTCATCTTCAAGACATATCCTTATAATCGCATTTTCTCTCATGTATGAATGCCTATGATCGCTTGAAGGAAATATGAATAATGCATACTCTTTCTTTCCGTTAACAGCTTCTGTCATCTTCATATCACTAAGCTTTTAACCAAATCCGCTTAAACATTCTTTGTAGCAGAAATCTCCCATTTATCAATGATACTCTAGAAAGCTTCTTCCATCTAAGAGAGTTATTTCATAAAATTCAAGGTATAACGAAGCACATTAGGCAAAGACAAAGAAATACGAACGAAAATGTTACATATTAAATGAATTCAAAGAAATGATTTAAACTAGAACAACAATATCCTGCCCTCACCTTTCGTATCAGAGGATATAATTAATTTATATTTGATGTTATAATCAGCAGCATCTATTTTGGATTTCATAATGAAAAAGTAATTTAAATGTATATAAAATTAGGGATATATTGACTTAAATTAAAAATGGTTTCTAAATCCCCTATAGATGAAGTGGAAATATTAAACAGAAGCTAGTACTACCCACAATTGCCGAGAATTAATCTGAAGTAATAGAAATCTCCGTTATCAGGAAAAGATTTTAAATTGACGTAGAAGAAAACAAACGGTATTATTAATGTTTTTACAGTTCTAATGATAACTTATTGAGCCATCTATTTTGTTTTAGCCTTATTTACTCAAGGAATTTAAAACGAATCGTGCTGCCAGAGACAAGTTAAAATTTAACTTCTTCCACAGCTACTAATATTTTACCAACGATGTTAACTAGATAATTCATGTTATACATTCTAAAAAAATTTAAAACAGAAAAATTTTTTGCAAAAAATTTGGCGATAAAATTTAATTTTTGGTACTCTAATCGTAGTTTAACTTCTGTGTTACCGCCATCTTGTTAAACATATTTTGGCGCCAAAAATTACCAAAAAAAATCAAAGATATCTGATTGTAAACATTTACCATAATCGAAATGCAAATATTTATACTATAATCTCGAAAGCATTTAAATTTTAACAATGGCTATATGCAAACATTTAAATCCCTCTTTTATTGTAGAGTGACTCGCTTACTAGCTATTAATCTTGCTAGATAAAGCGCCCTCACATTCACACAAATGTGATACACTCCTTCACATTTTCCTCACATTATCTGTCTAAAGCATAATTTGAACTAAAGCATAATCCCTATAAATCTTAAAATAAACAGCTTAGTAATTGTGAATCAAAATACTAAACATTTTCTTTTAACGTCTCTCAATAGATAGCTCACAAGAACTTAATTCCAATGAAACGAAAGAGTCAAATAATTGCATAATTTGGAAAAAAGTTTGTCGAAAACCAAATTAAACTAACAATATAATGATCCGCTTGTTAAACCACTGATTTTCCTTCTACAGTTTAGCACAAGCTTCTCATTTAACCAAAATACTTCTCTAAAATATTCGAATTCGTTTTAATAAAATTTTTACGCCACTAATAGCTGATTATCAATCAAAACCTTTATGCCGAATATTTTACTGATATTCAAATAACATCCAATATTGTGAAATGCTTTTAAATATTTAGCATTTATTTAGAATATATATATATACATTTATAGATGTAGTTTATTTAGTGATGAACAATAAAAAATATAAAATTTTTCCAAAGAAGTAAAAGTATAAAAACGTCTTAAAAAGGCCCCTTAAATTTCCCATTGTAACTCTTTCAATCATTATAAAAATATATGAAATTACAACTTTAATATTTATTTAAAGGAAACTAAGCAATTATTTAAAAAAATAAGAAAGTAAATTTGTGAAAAATAATGTCAATATTTAAACAATAATGTCATTCTTTTAAATAATGATTGATCTGTTCAATTTAAGCAGTAGTAATATTGTCTAGCATACTATTCTGATTATCATTTTCAGTTAAATAATCATTGCTATATTAAGGTTATTTAAACATGTAGATATTAATAGATAATACGAATGTGGAAAATGCTCATTTCTAAAATTAAATCCATTAATTTATTTAAATTATTCAATTAACGGTAATTTGAAATCTAACATGTTTACGATTGTTTATTTTCTTCTCATACAAATTAACTGGAAACAATCCAGAAAGAAAGGTATTTCTTCTCTTTTGAATATGTAAGAACTATAAAAAAAATAACCTTTATACTTCACATCAATACGATTAATATTCTTTGTGTAATATAAAGAAGTCATAAAAAACGAAAAAGCGCCCATTTCACTAGCTATTAAAATTGAATGAAACCTAAATTTAAATAAAGTTAAAGACCTCCTGCTTAGATTGTTTAATATTTTATTTTTCAGTGAGACAAAAACAAGTTAAGGTCGCCACGAGTTTAGGTGAAAACTTTTCGAATAAGTAGAACAAGTACTTTTTTTCCTTAATCAACATCTGCTTCCGTTTTGAACTAGAACTTAACCAAAAATAAAAGAAACTAATTTTTTCATCTTTTTTGACCTATCGTGATAGCAACAGAAAAAGATTGCATCCGGGTAGAAAACAAATATCTGAGAGAAAACTGTTCGAATAATTTAACCTATGAGTCTTAAGTAAAAGGAAAGGAAAATACGATGTGAGAAAAAATACATTAAATAAAAAATAAAACTTTGTGAGTGAATATAATACTCGTGGATTTTTTCCCGCTACAAATAGATCATCTTTTCGCCTTAAGCAAAAGTTGTTCGAACATTCAGACCTAAATCTATGCACAGACACAATGAAAGCAGTTCAAACAACCCTTTTTCGATTTTGATTTTTCGAAGTTGAGTGAACCGATTTGAACTGGTTTTGAAAACATTATTTTTTCATCAAGGTCACGGAAAAATATTTACTATATTGTTATTGGATTTGAAGAAAGTATTTCAATCACTTTAACCTTAAATGAGACTAATAAAATTAGAGATTAAAATGAAATCGAAACCAGCTATTTTGATTTTTAAAAATCATTTTTATTTTAAACTTTGATTAATCCTTGTAATGATTACAATTTCACACCATATTTATTATCTAAGAATATTCCAAAATATTTTTAGTTAAAAGTTTATAAATGCTTTTGCTAATAACTCTATTAAAAACATATTCTCTGTCTCATTTGATGTTTTTTATTTAAAAATTAAAAAATAAATTGGAACATTTCTTGGAATGCCTTAATTATACGTGTTAAATACAACTCTTTTACCTGCTGATTCATTTATTTATTGATTTTTAATGTCTTAGTAATTTAAATTAGTTTCAAAAATATGAACTCACACGACTACTGTTTATTATACCTTGAAATACGGTTGTCTATAACGATGACATTATATTGTTATTATAGTGTCTATATATTGTTCACACACACACACACACACACACACACACGCACATTGTATATCACTTAAACTTTAAGATAAGTTTATATATATTTTAAATAAATATACTTATATATAGTTTATATATATTTATTTTAATACAACTTAATTAAGTAATTTTTTAGTCTTTTTAATTATTTCATTTTTAATTATTCATAATTTTTTAATTATTTAATTATTCTATTTTTTATATAATATATATATATAGCTTTTAAATTATATCAAACAAACAAATTTTAGAGTTTTACATTTATCATTGTTGTTATCAATAAATTGATGGTTCTTGAAATTTGTACATTTTGAAGTATTGAACTTACGAAAATATTTTTCTTGTGATTTTAAATGTGCACATATATATTTATAATGCAAATTCTTATAACAAATGATAATATTGATATACATATTTCTTTTTCTTGTGTAAAAATGTTTGTTTCACTTAATGTAGATTTCAGATACCGAATAAATGTTCTTTGATAAGATTCTGTTAGTATTTTTTTTATTATAGGTAAATACTTAAATGGTGATAAGTGAATTAATAATAGAAAAAATATTTTTAAAGCATTGAATTTTCTGGGTGTTTTAAAGGAATTTAAAAATTGGGCTATACCAATTTTTTTGAAAACTAATATGTTTGATGTATATAAAATTCATGGCTTTTTTTTCTTAAAGTCCATACAACTTTTTATGAAAATTGAAAATGAATGACACAGTAGAGTTCAATATAAATAAAACAATAAGTTTATTAACAATATATGAGAGCGTCCCACGTACAATTCACAGCTCGAGAGGACGAAAAGCTCGATCAATTAATTTTACAAGCGCATTTTATCAAGTGACTTCCGTGACATCACTTCCGCCTCTGAGCAATGAGTTATTACAAGAGCCAACAAGGAAATAAAGATGACCGAGCAAAATTACAATATTTACATTGGAAGACACTAGGAAAAAAAAGTGAAGATACCACAGAAAGGAGAATTCACAAAGGAATTTTTGTTCATTTGGATTGCAGTCAAAGTTAACAAGATGCTTAAGTTCTATATACAATCATTAATGTTGCCAAAGCTTTAATTTCTGCTTTTTTTATAGCATTTGTAGCTTGAGCAGTAAGCCAAATCAAAATACTTTTCGACATGTTTATTTTTAAATTAAGAAGGAGATTATATGAGTAATATCCATATAAAAGATATCACCAATAATTCCATTCATGAAATATTGACCAAATATAAATGATTATACTAGTTAAAATTTTATCATTTTTAATTTCTCATTAATTTAATATATCCTTTTTATAAAATCAAAAATATAAATTTGTAAAGCACGTTTTGTTGATTAGTTTTTGATTGCAAATTTGTATAATTAAATATAATTTCTTTAAAGTGTTTTGGCAACATCTAGAAAAAGACTTTTTTTTTCATGAAGAATGAAGGAAAGAGTCACAACCATATCTACAATAGGGTCCATGATTGGATGCTTAAGTAAGCATTGGAAGACATTTGATCTTAATTTATAGTTCTTAAATTAGATGTTTCGGCATTTCACCATCCTCCGTGACCACCGCCATAGTCGTTGCCACCTCCACCATAGCCTCCGTCTCCACCGCCATATCCACCATCTCCATGGCTGTTACCACCGCCATATCCTCCATCTCCATGGCCGCCGCCACCATATCCACCATCGCCTCCACCATATCCTCCGTCTCCACCGCCGTATCCACCACCGTGTCCGCCACCTCCATATCCACCATCTCCACCACCATATCCTCCACCGTGTCCGCCTCCGTAACCACCATCACTGTGGGCTTTGACGTAAACTCTGAAAAAAAAAAGGATACATTTATTAAACTAAATTAAAAATTACTTTTGAAAAAAAAATAACAATGAAAGAAAACTAATTGGAATAACATTCAAATTTCAAAATTAGAAAAAAATTTAAGATTTGAAATTGGCAGAAATATCAGGATAAATTACAATATTTCAGAGATTCAAAAAAAATTTACAATGTAATTTTTTTTTCAACTATCTTCATGGAGAATTCTTTTCTAAGTCTATCTGAGAGAATGCTGATGTTTAAGTTACTTTAATTTCAACAAATGGCATCATAAATGTGTCAAGATCCACGAAGAGAACAAAAGAAACTCTTCAACGTAATAATTCTCAAATATAGCGTAAGAAATAGCTCGAAAATTAGGACTAAATTTTATCAGCCCTGAAGCCAGATAAAAGCTGATGAATGGTGAAATTGTCAAAGAGTTGAAGGAAGACATCAATTCTGCGGAGCGTTTCTAATGGCTGACACCAAGAAGTGTTCCGGATTCACGGCACAGAGAATGATGAAACTGCACTTATTTTCAGCATCATTAAAGGCGCAATAAAATTTGATGGAATTACTGGAAAATGTATTCAGCCCATAAAAATATTTTTTCCTTTTAAATATTTTTCTTTGACTTTTATTATAAAGGAATCGGAAGATAAGTGCGTTATAAACAAAGTTGACATTTTCCTGATAGTAAAAATTTCATGAATGGACAACTTCGAGGTACACAATGTATGAATGTATAATAAAATATTCGACTAAAAATCTTGAGGAAAAACATTTTCCTGTCGTAGATGTAAATAGAAATTATGGATATGAATAATATCTTATATTAATGATGATATTAATTTTAAAATATAAAACAATTTCCTCCAAAAATATTTTATTTTTCGAAATATTTCACTCAGAATTAGCTAAATTATCATAAAACATAATATGATAAAAACTACATTCAAAATGTGTATAATCAGTAACTGCATTTCAAGATTCAACTCGTGTGAGATAAATAGTTTTGAGGTAAAATATTGTAATAAAAAAATAACGTTATTTTTGACAAATGAGTTTAAAACACATTCTTGATTTATTTTATTATTTTTGCAGAATTTTCCTTTTTGAGTCAAAATTGCAAAGGGAAAAATAAAGTACTATTTACAAAAAGTCCTTTTTGTGTGTACCAAAAAAGATGTTTACCTAACTGGAATAATAACAACGAATTTAAAAAACAGTAAACACCATCTTTGTCCATCTGCCGATTTCTAAGCATCCTTTGTAGGTCATTGTCCAATCTACTAACCTAATATTAGTGCAAGAGAGAGAATTAACCTATATTTCTTCTTAATATGTAATTAATGACTACCTGAGAATCGTTGGATAGAAACTATTTGCCTGAGTAGCGAACCGTTGCCAAACCATGCGGGATAAAAAATGCGTTTGTGTTAGGAAAAATAGTGAACGGTAATGGGAGAAAGAAGTGAATAATGTAACATCTAAAAGAGCTTACTTTATCTCAATTATCTGTTGCTGAATTTAGTGTTTCCACGAGGTTTTCTTTTCCAAACTAACAAAATAAGTCTTATACGCTAAAGAATTTTGGGTTATAGGTTTTTATTTCTAGTTTTATCTTACATCACAGATGACGCTTTTTATTACAATTTAATGATATATAATTTATCATAATGTAGTATCTTAGATGAAATTTAATGAAATTTTTCTGAAAGAAAAAGGTTTGGAAGTTATGTTTTTTAAGGTTTGCAAATTTTGTCTATCAATTTAGTTCTGCCAACTACTTTATGCTTTAGAGTAAATATTTTAAAAAAGATGACTTAATTGCATTAAGTTTTCAAAATCTGGGCTTAAAACTTAAATATTTTTTTAATAATTCCTGTGCAATAATATGACATTAATTTTATTTCGTAGTTATATTTATATAATTATATAATATATTATTAATAATATCTTCAAAAAATGAGCTTCGACAATTAATAGATAATTAAATTTGTCAAGTATAAATAAAATTCCAGAGATATTATTAGTTTTAATAAGTCTTATTTTTTCATAGTTTAGATTTTCGAAAAATTGCTAACAAAGTTTAATGGAATTAATTATTTTATTGTGAAATTATCAACGATTCTCAAAGAATAATAATAAAACGATGTTAAATAGAAATTAATTGATTAAAATGTTTCATCCAGATATTTGTAAGAAAATAAATCATACGAGTTGGTTAATGTGATTTAAAATAATTCAGTGTTAATGTGTAAGTGAAAGAAATGTCTATTAAATCTCTAAAATATATTTTTTAGAAATGTGTATTGGCAGAGAAAACTTTTAAGTAGAATTATGTATGTTGTTAAAATTTATTTCCTTTAAATGTTAAGAATACTATGAATTTATGAATGTGATAAGTCGTAAAGAACAGATGTGAATTAATGGAGAAAGGCACTTACGGTACATGGAGAACAACTGGTTTCTTCACAAGGGTCTCTTTGTAAACTGGAACCTTGACTGGTACTGGATAAGGTTTAGGTACCTTGATGACTTTATGGACTGGGACAGGCACGTATTTTGGCACTTTGACATGGACTGGCACTGGGACGGGTTTAGGCACGTGGATTGTCTTGTATACTGGCACGGGCTCAGGCTTGTAGACTGGGACTGGAACACCAACAGGCACGTGCTTTGGAACATGGATTATCTTGTGGACAGGAACATGCTTAGGGATGGTGATGATTTTTGGGATGGTCTTGTATACTGGTACTTTTACTGGTACTGGCACATGGTGTGGTACGTGCACAGGTTTTGGAACTGGGTAGTACTTAGGTACAGGAACTGGCTTAGGAATAGCTACTTTGTGGTAGACAGGGACATCCTTATGGATGACATGGACAATTGGTTCTTTGTAGCCGTGACCGTAGTCTCCACCACCACCATATCCTCCTCCGCCACCTCCGTATCCACCACCGATGTCACCACCTCCATGTCCATAATCTCCACCACCATGTCCGCCACCATAGTCTCCACCGCCATGTCCACCACCATAATCTCCGCCTCCACCATAGCCACCATCATCTCCTCCATAGCCGTGATCATCACCTCCTCCATAATCTCCTCCACCGTGAATGCCTTTAGCTCCTAAGAGAAAGGCTAAAGTCACTGCCAATAAAGTCAGTGATTTTGCCATGCTTTAGCTAGAAGAAATCAAAAACAGAATTTTTTCTTGTTAATAGCAATACAACAAGTATTTCTGTATGATTTATATTATATACTTAGGAATCAATATTGACTTATTCTTTGAAATTTGAAGGCATTTCTGTGAATAAAATACAAATATTTAAAATTGCTTTTTCCTGGTTAATGGATGAAAAATTAACATTTATAAGTAAATTCATATTAAAGTATTTAATATCGAAAATATAAAGTGCCGATTTACACAGGTACAGTTCTCAAATATTGAATTTTAACTTTTTTCAGAATTGCTCTAGTAATTATCTTATAAATATTTTTTAGAATATTTTAAAAGAAATTGTGTTTAAATAACAGATATTTTTGCATTATAACAGATTCTTAATAATAGATATTTGTATATAATAACAGGTATTTTATATTAAAAAAATGTGAAAATATTTAAAATTTGGATATATTTAATTCCCTTAAATTAACCTTCAATAGCTATTTTGTAGGAGTTTTTTTTTTTTTTTTTAAATTTTACTTTCTGTTTTAAATATATTTGATCACTTCTTTGATAATACGCATGCATTTTATTTTTTAAACACCTTGTTCAGCAAGGATTTTTTGAGCATTTCTCTTTCTTTAAAGAAAATAGGCGAGAGAATGGGGTTAAGAATAAATGCTTTCTGGAAAAATTGCAGACATGTGTCTTCTCCCCGCTGGGTAAATTGAAAAACGAATGTAGATCACTGTGTTCTGTGGAGCGTTATGGAAATATTATTGGAGCTTGCTCCATTTTTAGCTTGTTTAAAACTTCTCCCATTCCGATTCTGCACTAGAACGTGAGAGAAAAGGATTACCGTTTCCTTTGTTTCGAGAAATTATTTACTAATCTTCACTCTTCGTGTTCTAGTTAAAAGAAAAAGATGCAGTCACAGTTAATGCTTCGAAAATAGTTTTGTTATACGTGAAAGGAGAGATGATTGTAGCATGACCATAAATATTAAAAATAAAGTAATTTTTCATTACGTCAGGAATTATATTAATTTTAACCACTTACCTATTCACTGATACTGATAGTTTAAAAAACATAAAGAAATGACTGATTGCTTTAAAAGAAAATTTAGTTTCATTTTTAAATCGATATATATATATATATATATATATAATTTATTTGATAAAGAGAATTATAATTTAAAACAGAAATAAATGTTTGAAAAAAATTATTTTAACTAGCTCTACTATTAAAATAAATAAATTCGAAATTATGTGATCTAAATCAAATATATTTTAGTTCTCAGTTTTAATGCAATAAAATTTGAGATGAATTCAAAAATAAGGATTTTGTTATTGTGATAAATTTGAAAGAAAAAGGGGAATTACGTAACCAATGTGCGTCTTTTTTCCCTCAGTTCGTATGAAATGCATTTTTTCAGATTCGTTTAATTTTTATTTAGTTCAGATAAAATTATTAAATAATACAAAATTCAAAATATAAAAGCAATAAATGTTTATTATATCAAATTTAATAGATTAAAATAATTGGTCTCACATTAAAATATTTCTTATTTTATTTGAACAATTCGTTAAGTAGTTTGAATTTATTGAATCAAGCATTTGTGTCATCGCACAACAATAAAATAAATTGCTGCTTTATTCAAACTGTTGTTTCTTTAAATTAACTTATAAATAGAGAAAAGAACAACTTGACTTATAACTTAAGGAAGATTAGAAAATATATACCACTTAATTTTTATATAATTTTTTGTAAAGCATAAAATTCACAAGAAAATGCAAATAAATGATCTTAACTAACATTAATTTCTTAAAATTTTAGAAGTTTCGATTGAATAATTCATATTTATTTATTTCATTATTTTCTGAATATATTATTATTCTTATATTGCCGTAAATTGTATAATGCATATTTTTAATAACTTCACTTAAAAAATTTAAAATATTTAATCTTATAAATATAATTCATAAAGTTATACAACATAATGATTAAAAAAGATAAGTTAATCGATGAAATTATAAAAAAGGGGCTGATAAGAAAACATCATAATATATATAACGAGGCAATGTTTTAGATAGTGACAAAGACAAACAAATAAAAAATTTAAAAACTTTTTCTTGCTAAGTAAACGAAATCTTTTAAATTTAAAATCAATTACTGTGCACTTATTAAATTATTTTTATTTATAGAATTTATATCAATATATCCTTCACATTAGTGTAATAATATTTATCCCTTTTCTTCAACTCCAAAAATTAAAAATATTTTGATATATTTTACAATATATAATATTTTTGGGACTTACAAAATTAAAACTATTGTTAAAGTTACAATTTTAAGATATTAAATACTTTTCTCATTCAGAGTAAATAGATAAATGCAGTGTGTAGATAGACTGCTTATTTCTATCTATGAGTTAAATAATTATAAAAGCGATTGTCACAATTTTATTTTGTAGCCAATAGATGGCGACGGCAAACAGCTTTAAGAGCATCCATTTTAAAAGACTCATTTTAAATCCAATTTTTCAGTTTTAATTTAAATTAACTTGTAGATGATATTTAGTTATCAAGTAAATTAAATTTATGCATTTTCATCTTAATTCAATATTTACTCTTTAATTTAGATACATATCAATTATAAACCAAAGTTTTTATATGATATTTCGAGATCTGGAGATTTCATTCTCAAGTAACCAGTATCCTTTTAAAACATTTAAGGGTCTGAAAAACTTCTTGAAATGTTGAGTACTTATATTAATTTCTATTAATTATTATTATACTTATAATTTATTAATTAGACAGCCGATTTTGTCGGTTTTATTATCCAAGGACTTCCGATGAAGTAAGAAAGCACTGTAAGCGTCCTAAGAAGCTGACTTACCTTAGCAAATTTCCACTCAAAAAAGTGTGCGTATTCCTGAGATGTTTTCACGGAATGGACTGAGCTGTGAATTGCTTCTGTTGAGGTGGAACCGCTCCTTAAATACGAGTCCCTGCTTTCTAACCCTGACCTAGATAGCCCTGCAAGTTTCTTCTTTTTACCTGTGAGGGAGCCACTGTCCGGCTCGCCAACTTACTCCTCCCATCCAACTTTCATCCCCTCTTGAATGGCTCTCCCCACGTTTGGAAAAAAAAATTGCAAACGGTTCCACTTCCTCGATATCAGTTTGGCCCAGATTCGGTACAAATTATCGCCGCCCCATTGGCGATGGTAAGGGTGGTTAGAAGTGTAACAGGAATTCGAAAGTTACTGTTATGCTCTTACGGTTTCCGTTTTTTCAAGGTGATGCTACAGTCCAGTTTGAACGGGAATTTTCACTTTCGTCGGAGTGAAAATTGTTACGATCTTTATCTTTTGATAAGTGGTCTCTTGTCACAATATTCCTATACTTTACTAGGCTGTGTGCTTTCAATTTAATTGCTCCAACTTAAATTAAAGCTATTAATTAGCTTAACGTATTTGTTGAAAAAAATTTTCGAAAAACTTTTAATTTTGAAAAATGACTGTATCGCTTAGAAAAGTTGATAAAAATTGATAAATTTAAATTGTTTTATTATATTCTTTTACTATATCCGTAAAAAAATAACACTATTTGAAAGATTACACACTTTCTAAACAAATCTGAACTATATACTGGATTGATGAGCACATCTCACAAATCATTATCAATATCAAATTAAAGTTAGAAAAAAGTTTTGACTGATAAAAATAGTTAAACTAATTTTAATTAAAAATATATTTCATTATTATAATTTATATTTTATAATCATAATATCAAATGTTGCATTATAAGTGTGTATACCTACAAAATTGAATAAAATGAGTGAAGTATTTAAAATTCATATTTAAAAAATTAACTTTTAAGAAAGATTAAGTGCAAAAGAAATTCCTTTGTCATACCACATTTTTTTAAACCTAAAACAATATAAAAAATAAATTTTTCCTTTGGAAATGATAAAATTGGTTATCACTATAAATCCCTTTAAAAAATGGGAAGAATATTTTTAGTTAAAATAAATTTTACAACTGTTAAATAGCCAGAATATTGGTCTTATTTTGTATATATTTTTTGTATTATTTAGTGCAAAAAATTATTTATATAACAATTTTTGTATTATTTTTTTATTGTTTTGTTCAATGAATTGTATGAATTCAATGATCAAATGAAGCATAAAATGTTATTTGTCTTTCATCCTCACATGAGATTTTAAATATTTGAATTATTATATTAACCAATTTAATATTTTTCGCTTCCATTTTAATATTTGCAATGGTTTTAATATTTTTATTCGATTAAATCAAGACTACAATTATTTAATTTCACATCACAATGTTTCTTAAATTGAGATGTTTATTTTTAATTAATTCAAGGTCTGGACATTAATCGATCGATTCCCATTCCAATTAGTTTAGATTTTTTAAAATTATATTATTAATATCGAGTAAGAATTAATGTAGTTTCAGTGATGCTTTCATTAGGCTCTATGGATAGTGCTATCAGTCTCAAATGTATTTTAAACCTTTGGATAGTGCTATCAGTCTCAAATATATTTTAGACCTATGGATAATGCTATCAGTCTCAAATGTATTTTAGACGTATGGACAGTGCTATCAGTCTCAAACGTATTTTAGACCTATGGCTAGTGCTATCAGTCTCAAATGTATTTTGGACTATTATTTAAATGAAAAAATAGTCTCCCAAGAAATGAAAGGTCAAGCATTGTTGAGCTTATAGACTGATAAAATAAACTTCTCTAAGAATAATTCATAACTAATTACATCAAAAATTACTATTTACTAAAAATGGAAACAACAATAAAGTTTCAGAAATACACATCTGAACATTTAGGTGTTAAACTCTTTCAATAATTTTGAATCCTTTGTTAGAAACTAATAAGAAAAAAAGAGACTTATTATTTGTTTTTGCTATCAAAACTCTCTGTTGAAATAGAATTTTCATAACTCGAGCAAAGGATGAATTAGAGAATGAATTATCTGAAAATATCACAAGATGGTACTAAAAGATATGAGATTTATAATGAAACAAAACAGTGTTGAAAATTATTCGTTTAATTAATATACTTATTTCTTTGTACTGATAAAAAAGAAGGCAGAGTCAGTTCTATGCATTTTAGTATGTAATCTACCTATGAAAAAAACCTGAATACATCAACATTAAATTAACTTTAATTAAAAAAACAGCAATGTCACTCTAAATTTAAGGAATTAACTAAAAATTAATTAAAAGTTGCTTTTTCTAAATTAAACTAACAAAACCATATAATTAAAAGTTACATCTAAGATACATGCCTTAAATAAAATCATTATTTTATTATTGGATTTCTGTTCAATTTCTTTTATAAAAACACTAAAGAAACGTTTAATAAAATGTTAAAATATTAAAATTTAAAAGTTTGAATCCGAAATCTTCTTTCAGACTCATTCTGTTTGAATATTCAATTATTCTATGTTTCTGAATTTTTCATTACAAAATGTTTCAATTTTTTTTTGGATTATTTTTTATATTCTAATGTAATCCGTCGGAAGACAAACTTTATTTTTAAATATTGACCATATAAAAAATTTTAGACTGAAAATTTTTATTTAAAATATATTTATAATTTTTTTAAATTTTGTCATCGCAGCTAATGTATTATATTTCTATATGATACTGTACAATTTAGATATTATTATGCTTTTTTATTTCGTTAAGAATCATATTTATACTATGCATTTAAGGTCGGTTATAACACTTGATTAACTTTAACAGACTACTTCAAATGTTCTTCAAGTATTCCGGACACATAATGACTGGTTAAAGAAAATTGGAAGAATATTTAACCTCCTTATTGAAAAATATAAACTTAAACCTCATTTATTTCTAATTATCCTTAATTTATTTTAGAATAAAACAGTTTCTTAGATCGTATTTAAAATTAAAATTCTTTTGCTTGTATCTCGGCTACATATAATTCATGTTACCTCCACATTTAAAGTTTTTCTAAATTTTTGAATTGGGACTTAAGAAATTAAGGCGAAAAATTTCTTGCGATTTTATATGCAAACTAGATTTATTGGATCAAACCTTTTCTTTAGTTTACAAATTTACTCCAATTGTTTCCGAGAGCTTTAAGTAACCGTAACTTAGAGTTATACATTATTAAAATAAAAATAAAATAGCAAACCATAACTTCTGACGACTAACTATGAAACAAGACAGTAACTATTAACTGAAAAACAAAAAAACTTTGTCACTTTTAAAAAATCATAATGTAGTGCAAACCTTTTCCAGACGTTTAATTTATTATATCCCAGTGTCAACCTCGGCGAAAGAATAAAATGTAAATTTGGCATTCACAGGGGAGATTTTATAAGAAGATAAGATCTTCCCTAGAATAAGAAGAAATATGAGGAACTTGTATTTCCTGAACGAACATTAACTTCACATTAAAATAGAAACCAGTAAAACTTTAATTCTAGAAAAATTTAGTCATAAAACTGTCAGTTTCTGGAAAAATTCAGTCGTAAAACTGTCCTTCTACGATTATTTTTCCAAATTCTCCACTAAAACGTTTTTACATAAGAGATTGGTGTTTCTGGTATTCCAAAAGCGTACAGCAAGTGCAGCTATTTATGTCGCCTGTTAAATTTATTTTAAGATATTGCTCCTGTCAAGATAGAACTCCTTCATTTCTTGTACTAGAACAGGAATAAAGATTTCAGTGCCGTAAAGTAAGTTGTTTTAGATAAAGAGATGAGAAGTTCCATAGTATTGTACAACTCATTTAGTCACCAAAGGAAAAATTCAGATATCAAAATTCTCCAAAAATAAAGCTGTTTTTTTTATAATTTAAATATTTTACGAATTCATGTTTTCCTTATTATCAAAATCTGAGACAAATATTTACCATATCAACTTAAATTGTGGACTTAATTGTATTTAAAAATTCTTTATGTCATATTTTATTCTTTATCAATTGTATTTCATATCTTTATCATTGATCATATTTTTTCACATATCTTTATCATTATCAATTGTATTTCAGAGATTTTGAAATTTTATTTCAACTTGGATAGTTTTTATTTTAAATAAGATGAATTAATTTTTACAAATAGTTTTAAAATAAATTTTTAGGTATTTAAATTAAAGAATAAAGGAACAAAAAAATATGTGATTAACGTTTCGGATATTTTTGGAACACCTTCCACACAGGACCGAAATTCAACAAGATATACTTGCATACATAATAACGAATAACTTTTACTATGTATGTTTACTGTAACTAAACTGTTAACATGTCACTGTTACTATCTATGAAACTGTTACCTATAGCAAGTATATTTAACAAGTATAGGTTTTTATAGCAAGTATCCTATACTTGTTAAAATACACTTGTTACAGGAAACCGATGCTAAACCAAATATAATAGTATTAGACTTAGAAAAAAACTATTGCATTTAAAAATATATGAAGGGGCTGAAAATTATCATGTTTTTTCATTTAAAAAGATAGAAAAACTGTTGTTGAAAAAAGAAAAAGTTATTCAAGAGAAACAAAAGATATTTAAATACTATAAATGTAATTGTACATCGTATGAAATTATTAGTATTGTAATGTGACTAATATATATATATATATATATATATATATATATATATATATATATATATATATATATATATATATATATATATATATAATTAGTATAAATTTGAAAATATATAAAGTGAAATAATTAGGAAAACTACAAAATATATTATTTTTAAAATTCACCTAAATATATTCAAATACTCATGGCAATTTATTATTTTTTTTACTTAATCTCAAATTAGTGTTTTTTAAGAACACCATTTGGAATTTTGAAACTATTTTTTGAGCTTTCATAATAGTAATTTTACTTGAATTACAGATTTCAAATTTATTACCTTAAAATAGCTCAACATAATTTAAAGTAGTGATATTTGAAATAAAAAATGGAAAGGGAAATCTTTTAAAAATTGCTTTACAGATCATTAAAATCATAATCAAGATAACATTTGACTTGTTATCTGAATATTTGCATTAGCAAATACTCATAAAGACTGTATTTTAATATTATTAATTTAAAAATAACTTTTATGTCTTTCCCACGATCTACTTTAAGTTATTACGTTTAATTATTTCTAATGTTTCTTAAAAAATTTAAAAGTTTATCAATTTACTAAGCACTAGTTACTTTGCTCTTGAAAAATCATTGCTTCATTTTCATTCCATGAAACTGTATGCTTACAGGTATGTTTTTCCTTAAATTAGTAAGTTCTAAAATTATTTTTTTTAAATCTTATCTTATATATATATAATTTTAGTTTACAACAACCAAATTTTTATATAAGCATAAAGTCACTGAATGTTGCATTTAAATGATTTTCGACTTTCATATTGCTAATATTATAAAATTCAGTGGATAAAAAAGGAGATTTATCTGTTAATTGTGAATTTAACAGTATAAAAAGAATGTTTCATTAATTTATACCAGCGTAAGATAGTTAGAGGTCAATAGCCTATAGGACAGAAACCATTAATCTACTCTCTAGTAGAGATAAAATCTATAAAGAACAAATAATTTGTTATTCTATCAATTAATCAGATTACACCGTTCCCATGTAAAAGCCACAAGGATAATCATAATTTATTATGTGGTACAATTGTTAAAATGATTTTGTGTCGAAAGGTCGTTATAGGCAAGAATATAGAAGCCTATTATATTACTATTCATCATTTTAGTAAAGCAATTGCAGCGTTAATGTGAACTTTGTATTATCAGAATGAATGATAACTAGATAAAAAAAAATCATGAATACCATGGTGCATAGCATATAATTTTAACAAACAAAGCAATAATTTATCATCTCATACATCACTTTTCTTAATCATTATAAGTCATTGTCATTATTTTGATTTATTTTATAATTTTCAATAAGAGCTAAATGTTGAAATTCAGACATGCTATAATCAATTAACGAATTTACTGTCTTGTTCATTTTTATCAATTCAATATAAATGGATAATTTATCAATGATTGTTAATTTATCACTTATATTGAATCACTGAAATCAAATTTATATTTAACAAACTTTTCCTTTCAGATCTCAGTATTAAATGCAGTGAAATTGAAATAAATATAAATTGACAAAAACTAAAAAAATATGATGATTATGAAACATGGTAAAATATTTAATTCTGTGGATATAAATCATTACAAAATTCATAAGTAATGAGTAAGAACGAATTTCGAAATTTGTGTGTTACAGGTAATTAATGTGACAGAACATTAGCCTGTTTTCATAGTTACATTTTTCCCAAACTTTAATTCAAGGATAGTTTAAATTGCTATAATTTATCTAACGACAAATATTTTGAATTCTAGATGCAATAAAAAAAATGTTAGTCCAAACCATTATCAGCACTTTATTAAGGAATGCAATTTCTAAAAACATTTCGAACTCAAACACTTCTTTGAAACAGTTTAAATTTTCTGGGAAATATTTTCCTAATTCGATCCGTTTTTTATATTATCTGTAGATGTTTTCATATATAAGGCTTTAAAAGCATTCTAAAGTAATACAAAGACGAATTATATTTCAACTCTAAGGAAAATTATCTTTTAAATCTGTTTCTTTTGGGGCCATAAAACCAAGTATAAATGAGAAATAATTCAAAAAATTCAAATAATGAAATCCAAGAAATAATTTACTTAAGTGAATTATAAAAGAAATACAGATGATAGTGGGTTGAAATATACAGAACAACGTTGTCTTACGCAGGATTTCATTTAAGTTTTTATATTCCTTATTAGATTAAATTGCTGCAGCGACAAGTTTCATAACTATATTATTTTATGAGTTCGAAATCATATCCATTAATAATTTGGAACCCTTCTCCAGCCATTAAAAGCGCTTCTCATGGATGAAAAGTCCGAGTTCAATACAAAGAACTCCTTTACAATGAATGATGTGGATATTGCGTTTCATATTTCTGCATACACATCTGCCGGTATAGGTGTTTGGGAATTTTCAGGGTTTCCTCCTTAGTGACACAAAATATAGTCCACAATTTTTTTTTGTCAAGACCTCCCAAAAGCATAGTTTATGTTGTGTATAATTAAATACCTTATATATATATATATATATATATATATATATATATATATATATATATATATATATATATATATATATATATTTCTTAGATTAAATAACTTTGAAATGAGTATTTTGAGAAATTTTTCAAAAGTTATTTGTTATTTGTGTGGAGTTAGTATTCGTATAATTATTTTTTTATATTGGTAACCATAATTTGAAATTTTATTTTTTGTGATAAATAGCATATAAATAAAATACAATTTTGTAGTTATTATTAATGAGATTACTGAAAACTTTTAAATTATATAACAATTTGAACAATTTTAATCAAAAGTCTCTTCTCTCAGAAATCATAAATTTATTTATAAGCATGCACTTTGATAAGAATCAATGGCAAAGACTTATTTACAATAAGTAAATTGTTAAAAATATTTATAATAATATTCTTGCTATTTAAAGACAGTTATTTCGTGAAAGCTGGAAATATTTATTCTTTTTAAATGCTTATGTTATAAAGAAAAATTATAACATTCTCTTTATTTCATCTAAATAACTAATTTTTAAAATCATGTATTGCTTCAAAAAGTTTTAGGAATGAGTAAAAATTCCTTTATGAATAGGCTATGTTAAATATAAATAATTAAATTATAAAATATTGTGTTTGGACAATACACATGAAAGAGCTACGATTTTGTTAACTTTGATCTGTTTGTAAAAAATGGAAAAGTAGGGTGAGTTACAAAATATTCCATTAAAATGACTCTGCTCGTAACCAAATTTTCACAAAGGATATCGTTTCTCAACTTCATTAAAAGACGAAAAGATCTGATGAAACTATTAAATAGGAATAAAAGGGTCACAGAAAGAAAGGAATTTTTTATTTCCTTTATGGAAGTAAATTTATTAATTGTTTGAATTTATGTTATCTCAGTTTTCATCAAATTATTATTATTATTATTAACGAAAATTCTTAATTATCTTTTGATACAAAATGATAATATTAATTTGAATTAAAATAAATAATATTTTCTAAAGATTTGAACTCAAATGTAAAAAATTACTAAATACAATTAAAAGTAATCTGAATAATTTTACATTTATTTTGAATTTTTAATGAATTTTCTTTTAATATAATTTCAGTTTTGAATTCCACATTTTTTTAAAAAATTTCCAACATAATTACTATTTACAGTAATTTAAGCGTGCATTAGTTTCATTATCTTTATGAGTAATATGTTTTTAAATCTAAAAATATTTCATTTATATTTATTTGGCAAATATTAGACGTTTGTAGGTGTTTGTCATAATTTAAGAACTATAAAATAAGAAAAATATGTTATTATTAATAATAATATAAAAATCATTTATGAAATTATATATTCCTATTGTAATAAATTTTATTTGATTAAAATATCTAAAATTCATTTATAAACTTTAAAATATAATTGTTTTCAGCACAAAGTATTTTTAAAAACAAACTTTTATTTAAAATTGATACTTCAAATATCGCATCTGAATTTCATACCAATTTATGTCTGTTTTAAAATAAAAGAGTTTTTTTTTTAACAATCAGTTAAATGATTATAATAAAGAATGATATTGAATATTAGAATTATATTAATATTCTTTTTATAATAAATATTAATTCCATATATCCTTTCTTTTCTAGATAATGCATATCAAGGTATTATTTATAAATTTGATTAGTATTAAATTTGCAGCACTGATTAAGCACAATTCAAGGAATTTTTGTTGAAGCCATATTTTTAAATATTCGACAAAAGAGGATAATTTTAGAAATAACTTCTGAAAGATTCAAACATTTTATAACTATTTGTCAGCGATTTATTGCCATGATATAAAAGACAAACATAATAAAACGTACAAACTATAACTTCTAACACATAAAAGTTTGAATAATTGCTAAAACAATGATATTTAAATAAACTGAATGACTAGAAATTTCTTTTATCTTCAACAATAAACTTACAGAACTTTGAAATTTTGCATAAATGTATTTACAAAAACATCAAAACTTTGTTTGAATTGAATCACCATCACTTTCTATATTAATGTTTTGATTCAAAATTTCATATTTTGATTTATTAAGTTACGTCTTAACAATATTTTGTCATTAAATTTCTTTTTATTAAACTTCTTAATTTTACGTTACTAAGTTCATGTATTCATAAAAAATTTTTTTAATATATATTTAATATATTTTGGAAACTACTCTTTGGTTTGTTTGATTTAATCTTGTTGACAGGTCTTGTTTATTCTCAAACATATCACGCTTTATCTAAATATCAGCGCGAAACACATTTATGTTAAATTATAGAAATATTCCGCAATAAAAATTGTAGCATTAAGAGAATTTTATGATTTTTTAATAAAAAAGCATGTTTAAAAATTTAAAATAACTTTATAAAATTGGACAAAAATACAGAATTTAAGATATATGTTTATATTTGTGGTAAATTTATTAATGTTATTTGAGAAAGTGATAATTTAAAGTCCTATATAGAAAATCTAATAAAAAGTAACAATAAAATATATTTTAACACTGTAAATTTAGGGAATAAAGTATTAATACACAGTTTTTAAATTAAAAAAAATTATAATTTTTCATGTGAAATTCGCTTATAATTTCCGGTTTTAATAATTTTTAAAATAAGAGTATTGATCTTTCAATAATAAACTTAATAATAGCCCTCGACTTAATAAATATGGTAATAAAGAAATTAAATAAAAACTTTCAATTTAAATTAAATTGTTAATATAAATTAAATATATTTAACTGATTTACATTTTAACTGTTATAAAAAATGATTATTTTTAAAGCAACAACCTTCTATATTTTAGATAATTGCAATTTTAAAAGTGAAGTTTTTATTTAATAAATGTCAATTAAATCTTTAATAAGTGTCTAAAAATTACAATATTGATAATTGTGACTTGTTTTATATTTTAAACAGAGAAAGTTTAATAAATTATTTCAATTTATTTAAAAAATTTAAATAGTAAGTTAAATAGTAATTTAATAGTAAAAATAATTGAATACATAATTTTCAATTAATGTGTTCAACAATTTCCTCAATTCTAAAAATGTATAATTTTAATAAGTTGAAAGTAAATTAAAATTTATTAATTTTTTCAGGTCACATAATTCCGAAATTGAAATATTTTGCTTCATTTTAATGATCAGAATATTAATTGTAGCCTAAAAACTGTCTGGATTTTTATTATTAATTGAATTTGGGAAACCTATAGATCACCAAACATTGACACAAAAATTAACCTAAATTTACAAGATGATTAGAACGATTTCAGAAAGATTTAATGTTATTTATAGCTATATCTACTCTGGCTGTTTAACTAACGATACGGTCTCCAATGAGAAACTTTTTCTTTCAGATGGCATGGTCACACAGTTAAGCCTCGAGAGATACCGATGAAAGAGATATGAGCACATAAATAGAAACATGAGTTACCTGGCAGATAAAAAGTAGGATTTGTTACAGTGACAGCAAAATAAAAAAGAAATCAAACAAACAGTTTCTAATTGTTCTATAGGCTCCAATTCGATCACTTTCACTCCACACGAAACGAGTTCTCTAAACCACTGCTTACTCCACCCTTGCGATCGCCTCTTGGAAGATAAAAATAGAAAAATTGCTCTACCTTCGATATAAGGTTTGATTGGAGTTGACCTCATTACTGAGCAAAATATGAAGGGAAGACGTGTAATAAAAGACATCAGAGAAGAACGCTCTCACGCTCGTTTGACAGTTATTCCACTCTTGAACAGGATCGAGTCAGTTCTTGGTAACTGTAACTGCACTGATAAGAAGGGACTTTTGGGTAAATTGAGAAATTAAATGTACCAGGAAAAAAAATGACTACACATCATAGGGAGCTGTACATACAAGATGATACCTATAATTAATCAGAAGACGCTGAAATTCATAATTGGATTGATGCCATTATTTGTGATGAAATATTGGTAAAATAAGGAAATTATTCGACACTTTCCTGTAAGGGGCTGTCTGGACAAAGGACAATCACTTAATCATTTTCCTCATTATAACAATTGAAAGAAGAAATTAAGTCAGTTATAAAGTACAAAAGTAGGACTCCATATCAATTTTAGGAAACTTGCTAACAGGGAGATTAATATCGTTTGATTTGTTAACCTGCAAAAGGACGCCCTGAAATTCACAGGCACTTAATCATTTTGAAACACTTAAGATCATTTATCTTATTATATGATACATTAAACTAAAAATTTAAAAATATGTAACAGTTTTAATAGATCCGAGTATATTAACTATAAATATGCTAATTTAAAATTGTTTTCTAGGATGATTTTGGGTTATGCTTTTATGGAACAAAAAATAAATAACACTTTGCAATAAGCAAATAAATAACATATCAATTAAATGAAAAAACAAATATATGATTTCTTTTTTATTCTTCACAATTATTAGCTGATGTCTATTCATTTTACATATTAGAACAAGTACAATACTTTATACACACTATATAATTCAGAAATCTTAAGAAATATTTAAGTTAGAAAAATTTTTATTTTGAAACGCATTATTTCCATAACTTAAATGAAAATATAAGATAATCGAATAAAATAGAATTATTAAAACAATTTGTGCTAAAATTTAACATGTTCGTTAGAATTAATTATTTATCAATTGGAATAATTAATAAAAATGTTTATTCAACTTATGCAAAGAAAATACATTTGTATACTAACAAAATTGATATTAAACTCCTTTGTTTTCCTTTTAAAAATACACATTTATTATTCATGTGTTTATGATAAACCTAAAGTTGTATCTTCTGGATAAATCATAATTCCTCAATTTTAATAATATTTAATATAAGGTCTTCGAAGCAAAGTTTTTATATTTATTTACATTTATTTAATTATTATCAATATTGGTTAGATATTTATTATTAGATAATAATAATATTGGTTACATAAATAAGAAGATATAATATGCGTTACAATGAGCAAGTAAATAAAACCGCACAAACTGTTTCGCTAAATTATATTTTTTTGCTGTTTTTTTTTTCCGAATTAGTTTTTCAAATACTGCATGTTTTTTATATAATTAGATGATTAAACACAAGTATTTACATTTAATAAATTATTTTACAGTGTATATTATTTAATAGTTTACAAATCTTTAACTTTATAGTTCAAAGAAGAAAAGTATTATATCATATATTTTAAATAATTATTACTTCTACGAAGATACTTTTGAAAAATTCTATTGCAGAGTTTCTTTCACTTTCAAGAACAGACCACTTTAATTTTTATAAAACTTTGTAGCATTTTATTTCAATTCACTCGTCTATTTAATCTAGTAACTGAATCAAGTATGCTATAAATCGAACAGCTTTTTTGTCAAAAAATAAAGCTGATTCAAAATAACTAGTAAATTATATTAATTAACTTACAAATTAAATTTTAAAAGTTACGATCTCTTCAAAATTTAATTTGCTGTATGCTAATTCAAAATTGAATTTGCTATTTGCTAATTTAATTTGCAAATATGAGCAAAGATCTTTAGTTCCAGAATGTAGAATTGATAATTACTTTTCCATTAAAAATGTTATAATATTCAAAATTGTCTCATATTATGAATGTATTCGAAAATAATGTTAATAATTAATAGAAATTAATAAAATTACCTACACATTTCGTTTGATTATAATCATATGCATTACATTTTAATATAATATGCCATACATAATGAAAATTATTTTTGCACATGCTTTATTTCATTCATTACAAATATTTGTTTTATAACGTTTTAGAAACACATTTATTCATAAATAAACACCGTAAAATTGCTATTGAAAGTGATACCAACGTAGAAAGTCATAGACTTCAAAATGAAATTTAAAATAAATGCTATTATGACAAATGAAATTGAACTTTAAGAGTATGTTCTTCGAATTGAAGTTGTTTGGATATTTCTTTGTCTTTAACAATATATTATTTCTATTCATTTTTAATGGAATATAATTCGTCAAATAGATTTTACAGTATAATCAAATACTTTAAAATGCATGTTTATGAAGAACGTTTTATTTTGAAATTAGAAATTTAAAATTTTATTTTATAAAATATGCAAACAATAGGAAGTTCTTCGAACAGGAAAAATGTGTAAAGTATATAAAAAAATTTCTCTTTTCTTCAATCAAATATAATAAGTTGTTGCAAAATATATTTTACATTGTTGGCTTATTACACCGCATCATTATTATTAATGTGAAATTTTGTTTTTATCTATGTAACGAAAATTATTTCGTAAATATTTGAAAAGATTTAAATTTATAACTTTTAAAATATTTAAGAACAGTATAATATAAATTTATTCCTCGAAAGAATAATTAGAATATGAATAATTAATTTTTACAAAGGTGTTATAATTTTTTGACGTGATGTATTCATGTAGATTTATTCATACAAAAATACATATACTCTCCTGCACGTTAATGTATACATACGTGTGTTTATATATTTATATATGTATACATTACTTCTTAATACTAAATTAATGTAATGAAATCAAAAATGTTTTTATTGTTATTATTTGTTATTCATTCCTTTTGAAAATATAACATTTTACATTCACATTATGAAACAAATATCGATTTAATTTAAATAAATATAAAATCGTCACAATGATTGTTTATAGTAAAAATGTGATTATAAAAGCAGGAAACTGATAAAAGTTTGTAAATTGAATATGAGTAATGCAATACAATGAAATGTATATAAATAATGATGACAGTTATAAAGTAAAACTTAAATACACATCTAAAGAAATTATTTAAAAGATATTTTTGGGATTATTTTTGTAATAATTTAATTCTAGCACCAGATATTGCTTATATCAAGGGAAAATTAATTAATTTTTGAAATTTAAAAATCAAGAATGTTAAGTTTTAAAACTGACGAGCAGTTTTCTAAAGAATTAATAGCTTGCAAAATTTAACAAGGAAAATGAAATAGAATTTTATATAAAAACTTATGCTAGTTGAAATTAATTGGCAAATTTAAGCTATATTATTTTACATTTCTATTTTTGTGTTTTAGAATAAAGTTTATTTATTATATAACATGTGTTCTTATTTTTATTAAATAATATTATAATATATATTTGTTAGAATCTTAATAAAATATTATTTTACTCAAAAATTTTGCCATTCATATTATAACACAAATTATATTTTAGGGTTATCTTAATATTGCCATGTTTCGTATATTAACCTAGTACAGTTAAAAATTTTCACTACTTTTTTCATTTATCCATATTTATGTCTTAAAATTGAATTGTATGCAAAAAATTATTTGGGAAAGGAAGATTTGAAAATCAGTTCAATTTAATATACTTTACACCGATTTACAAGTTGATATTATGTATGTAGATATATTTTTAAAAATAAAGTTGTATATTTTAAATGAAATTGTATTTTGGGGATACAAGAAATAATTAAATCATACATGCTTAAAAGTAACTAGTAAATTCTCAAAATTAATCATTTCCTTAAAAATATAAATTATTTTTTTAGAAATTTTATTCAAAATCATTTCATTTCGGAAAAAAAATCCATGAACTGACTTTGCAAAATCGTTGTTTAGGAAAAATATTTCTAATTAAGTTGTTTCACATAATCAATTCCATTTAAAAATAAATACTGTCGTAAGACATTTTGAGCTTATGATATCGTCTGCTTTTATGCTTTGTTTGCTTTCTATAAGTCGTCTGCTGGTAGAATTTTTCTATTTTAAAATTTTGTTTCCAATGGTATTGCTTTGGCAACACTAAGTTTTCTAGTAAATTCTATGCTAGGTACAAAGCATAAAAGCAGACGATATCTATGCTAGGAGCTTATGATATCGTCTGCTTTTATGCTTTGTTTGCTTTCTATAAGTCGTCTGCTGGTAGAATTTTTCTATTTTAAAATTTTGTTTCCAATGGTATTGCTTTGGCAACACTAAGTTTTCTTATATCGGTTTTGTTTGAATTTTCAGCAGTCTAGCGTTGGATTCAACACTGAGATATAGAAATTTTGTTCAAGTCTTTTTCTTTAAAAATAGATTTTGTTGATGTATTCGCCTCGATAATTTCTTTTTAATTGTTTTTATTCCTTTTTTTATTAGAGATCTCTCATTCATTTTCCCCTGAAACATGTGTCTAAAATGAAATCTGAATGTTAATTTAATGCATACTTTCTATACACTTGAAGAATTGTGTATCCTATAAATGTTATTGCAAGAAACTGAGAAAAATGAAGTTTCTCCCATTGTGTCTCCATTTGAGTGTGGGTGAGTAAATATTTTTCTCTTCATAAGATCTTGTGAAACCGAAGTGATCTACTGTTACTATGTACAGCATTGTGCGATCACGATTTCCTCTTTCCTCTAGAAAACATTTTTTCTTGCAAATTGAATATGTTATTTGTTAATTATCAAAATATTTTTGGGTTAAACGCTTTTTGATTTTACTCTTAATTTCATTCTCATTTACATTTATAAAAATGCTATACTTTCACATTAAATGAGAGTTCGAAATTTCGCTAGTTTTTGTTCAGTAAAGTAGAATTATTTTTAATTCTCCCACGCAATAAATATATACATACTTCACACAAAAATTTATCAAATATAAAACATTTTACCTTCAATTCTTATTGAAAAACTTTCAAAGATTTTATTAATGAATTTCAATTTATGGATTTGATTATAAAGTATCTCTGTCCCTGGCTGTAAAGATAAATACTAAAGAAACTTTAAAATATTGATTTCAAAAGAAGTTGTTCAATTTTACTTACCAATAAAAATAAAAAATTCATACTTAAACATATGATAGTTTGGGTATTCATTCATTTTGTATTATTTCTTTAGCTAAATAGCATTTAAGACTTCGTGATTATTATTCCTTTGATAGATTACTTACGTATCAGCTTAAAAGTTAATTTTAATAATTTCGGAAAAATTTTCAAAAAGGAAATTATGTACTGTTATGTTTATTTTCTTATATATTTTTATTCATAACTTTTATTTTAAATACTCATTACGTTTTTAAACCACCTTTTATATCAGAATATTAATGTATTTGCTAGATTATGTTCAGATTTTAGGAAAGAAGAACTTTAGAAATTTATATATTTGCCAATAAATTCAATATAAAATTTATTTAGAATTTTTTATAAAAAACAGTAAAATAAATTTTTTTTAAAATTGCTGTTTATGATAAAACAATACATTTTACAAAATACTGAAAAATGCAAGTTATAATTTCGTTGATAACGTGAATCCATATGTAAAGTTTAATATCATTAAATTAAAGTATGTCTAAAAAATTGCTATAGTAAGAAAACTTAAAAATTAAAAAGAAATATTTTTATTTAAAATAAATCTCTCTCTGTTTATACTTTAACAAAATTTAAAAACTCGAAAAAAGTGTACCAGTGAAAAGTCAATTTAAAAAAATAACTGTTATAACATTTTTTCTAATAAATTTTAAAAAACGGTAAGGTAAAAAGACTACCTTTTCTGTGTGTTAATCAAATATATTAATGTGTATGAAATAACATATTCAACTTGGCGGTAGATGATTTCGTTCGATTTCAAACGGGAGCGACATTTGCAATCGCCAAATAAGTTGCGTTTGGCGACTGTTCTTCTCAGATATTTCTTTAAGACATGGCGCAGGTGAAAGACCGACGACACGCTGCGGGCAACAAAAAGCGGACCGGAGCTGACCCATTTTTCATCTGGACTCAACCTACGTAATGCTCCACATGGGCACCCGAATATTAGTTGAAAAAAATAAATAAAATGGACGAGATTTCTTTAAAGGGAAAGAAAAAGAATTACATAACCGAAAAATGATGTAAAGTTTCCAATGCTCTGGGTGATTCAATGAAAGTGAGTGACAGGAGAAATTTTTCTATTTTCGTTGCCAAGAGCCATTATTGTTTCTTCGGTAGGGGGTATAAAATGAGTGACACTGCTTGAATTAAGTCGTTTTCTGGGTGTCGCCAGGTGTTTATTTGCAAATAACTTTTAAATAAGAAAAACGATTTGCTCCAGAAATATACTATTCTTCAGTTAAAAGAAAAAAGTACTCACAATTTCGTGATAATTTTAATATTTTTTGATGAAATTTCAGAAAGTGCGTGTCGAAATTTTTTAAAAACTAAATTACGCCAATCGAAGTGCCATATATAATCAAAAAAAAAATTTTGAGCATAACTATAACCGAAGCGTTTTAAACTTTAGTCATGTTTATGGTGTTCCATTTAATTTAACTATTTCAGTTTATGCTTCCGGTTGCGTGTATATTAATAGTTTATTACTTTTCTCATGTTGAGATTATGTCTATAACTCTACACGCAAGCCTTAGTGCTTCTTAAGCAACCAAAGTGAATGCTTTATCCATCGAGCTAAAAGACTAAATAATTTTGTATTATATAGTTTTGATATTTCTTACAGAAATATTATAAATTTTATTAGCTTCATCTATCACATTTAATCTAACTTTTAATAAGCAAATGTTTTTTAAAATATTCTTACATATATTTCCATTATCTTGTATTTCTAAATGTACAATGTTGTAGGCAGTTGGAAGATGAAAGTAGCAATTAAATTTACTAAAATAATAAAAAACATATCAGCTTTACTTTTCTGTTAAATGTGAAATTATTGCAGTGATAAGTTTTTATTTGAAAAAAATTTAATTTTCTATATGATATTGTAAAATAAACTACATTTATGCCAATCTCAAAAACAATAGAATTTTTTAAATATTTTTCCAATTATTTTATATTATAAATTATGTTTCTCAACTTATATATAACTTTTAAAATCAAAACTAAAATAGAACAATAGAAAAAATAAGCTTTCAAAACTATGAAATAATTTTACATTTTTATTAACAAATTTTCTTAAAAAATTATATTATTTGCATATTGTACATTTAATATTTGCATTAATGTATTTCATACGTTATGTATCTATATCAAACTTATTACTATCATAAAGCATATATATATATATATAATTGAGGAAAATTGTATCGTAATTTCGTATATTGGCGTAAAATGATGAATATTCGTGCAACGAAATGTAATAAAAGCAATACTAGGAATTGTATGAGAGCTTTTTAATATTCTCTTTGGAATGAAAACCATGCATGTGTTGTTTAATATAATACGGATAACTAAGGCTACTGATGCATTTATAAATACATAAGCAATAAACACTAGCTATATGTTGTTGTATGGGGTGCGTTGCTTTACTTTTCCAACTGAACTATATTTTGGTGAGGAGTCCGACTTCCTCAGTATACACATGCCATAGGAACCCGTTTATAGGGTAGGCAACCATTCACAGCCCATTCATACAAGGAAGGGACAAAGACAGGATAGATAAAGTGCATCCATCTCTGAACTTGGGATTCGAACCCATGACCTTCCTTTCTGCAGTCAGCCATGCTGACCACTAGACTGGTTGGCGGCACTAACTGTATGTCAAATCAATGGAAAATCATTTTCTAGTGTACAAAGAGTTATTTAAAACTATCTTGACACTGGTAGTCTTACTGCAACACTAAGATGTGGGAGACCGAAGAAACTAATCCAGATAGAAGAAAGAAAAATTCTATCATGAATTAAACAAAATCCTAAACTTTCTGCTGCAAATATTGCAAAAGACATTTTTTTAACTAGTAACAAGCAAGTTTCTCCTGAAACTGAACGAAAAGTGCTGCGAAAGTTCGATTATCATGGACGCAAACCTAGGTCTAAGCCATACATTTCCGAGACAAATAGAAAGAAAAGAATTGTTTTTTTTAAACATATTTAAACTCTTCGGAGGACTTTTGAAACAATGTAATTTGGTCAGACGAAAGTAAATTTACATTATTTAAAGTTAATGGCCAGCCTATTATATGGAGAAAACCAGGAACAGAACTGAATCTGAGAAATTTAAATCCAATTGTTAAGCATGGAGCTGGTGGTGTGATGGTATGGGGGTGTATGTCATCGAAAGGAGTTGAAAATCTTCATATTATTGATAAAATCAAGAATAAGTATGCTTATCAGGATATTCTAAGAAAAATCTATGAAACAGTGCCCGAAATTTAAACCTTTCTGACACCTTTATTTTCCAACAAGACAACGACACGAAACATACGACTAAAATTGTGAAGGAATATCTATTCTATCGCACTCCAAGACAGTTGCATACTCCTCCACAGTCACTAAACCTCAATCCAATCGTACATTTTTAAGCAAAATTGGAGAAACAAATTTGAAAACACAATATTACGTCCCGAAATGAGCTAATTAGTAAATTGCGGGAAGAATGGGCGAAATTTACGTCGAATAAAACTGAAAAACTAGTTCAGTCAATGACCAGACGTCTGCAAGCTGATATGAAGAATAAAGGATGTGCTAAGTATTGAAGTAATGTAAAAAACTTATATTTTGCATCTTTTAAAGTGTACGCAGACTTTATTGGAGGGAGTTTCTGGGTTTTTAGGCAAAATATATTTTTGTAAAAATGTAAAAAGTATTACACTTATATGATTTACTTTTTATTTAAGATTGTAATTGTAGCTAATGGAAAAAAAATTCAATGATTAAAATACATTTTTCAATGTTTTAAGTGTTTTTTAATGTAAAATTTAGTCTGTACGCAGACTATTGTGCTTAACTGTATTTGAAATGAACTTCTGCAGTTCAAATTTTGTTAGAGGCTTAGTGAAAGTGTTAGCTAAGTTTAATTTACATCGTACTAAACTGAGTTTAAATTTTTGTGCATTATACATATCGCGAACGAAAAATAACTTCACATCAATGTTTTGACCGATAATTTTAAATTGGAGATTTTATAAAATCTATAGAAGCTTGATTATCCACAAACAAAATTGGGATTTCTGGTTCACTTGTAACAATACCTTTATCATGACACTCATTTAGTATACCACTGAACCAAGCTATTTCTTTAGCAGCCTCGGTCATAGTAACAAACTCTGTCTCCATAGTTAACAAGGTGACACTTTTCGCTTTGAATGTACGCCAACTTATGGGAGAATTTCCTAGTAAAACGAACTGATCTCTTAGAGACTTTCTGTCATTTCGGTTTGCAGCGAAATCAGCATCTGAATAAGCTCAAATTTGGGATTTATTACAAGAAAGTTCTAAGCAAAAATCTTCCGTGTTGATAACATAACCTAAAAGTCTTAATAAACCATCCCAGTGATGCATCCCTGGATTGGACTGAAATTGGCTGAATATATAAACAGCCTTAGAGATGTCAGGGCGAGTTCTATTGGCCAAAAAAGCTAATAACTATGGGCAATTTAATACACTTCTATAGGCAAATTTTAGCATTTCTCTTTCTTCCTCCGCTGTAGAGGGACAGGAAGTTTTAGAATAAATTGAACCCTAAGATATGGGTAGTGATGGAATTGGTATTTTATATCGTTGGAAACGATCACATATGTTTTTAATGTATCAGCGTTGATGAATCAAGACACTACCATTTTCTTCACCACTCTACGCCTAAAAGGGTACAAGTCTTGCCTAGTACTTTATGTCAAAATAGTTTTTCAAATCATTAATGTTTTATCGATTGTCCTTTGGTCTCTGCCAAATATAACAAAGTCATCAACAAACAATATCAAAATTAAGTGATATCCTAATAAATAAGCACAGTTATCCCCACTGAAATTTACAAAAACCTATTTTTAACAAAACATTATGAATTTCATAGAACCATTGTCAGCCACTTTATCTTAATCCATGTATAGCTCGATCTAAACGGCAGAATTTTCTCTCTTTTAACTAGTTTCTTCAAAACCTGGAGGTTGTGTCATAAATTCACTCATCCAAAGGGTCATAAAGGCATAAGAGTTAATGTTATATAACATTGAAGGTGGTATCAACCTTTACATGATACGAGTAGCGCAAAGAAAAATCTGATTAAACTAAAGTTGACCACAGGGGAAAAAGTTTCATCATATGAGATACCCTTCTCCTGTTTATAACCCTGCGCTACTAGTCGAGATTTAAATCTTAAAATTTTTCCTGTATCATCTCTTTTTACTGTGAATACCCACCTACATCCAACAGATGTAGTATTTTCTGGTAAGTCTTCCAATTACCACACTCCCCGGTTCTTCATGATATATTCTTCTTTCATAGCATTTAGCCACTCACCCTTATATTCTGATTCAATTGCATGCTTATAAGTCTTGGGTATAGGGATGCGATCTAGTCAGCTGGACATGCCAAGATTATTGGTGGTCCCATTATCTTTATTATCTGTTAAAACTGCATCACAACTGCTTAAAACAAGACCTTCTGTCTAATTTGTTCCTTTAAAATCAAATAAATTAGGATTGAAAACAATATTTTTATTGCAGCATTTTGCAAAATCATTAAGGGATCTTAACCTTTCCTTCTTGCCTTCTTATATCTGTACGTGATCTATCTTTCCTCTGAACAGCCTTTCTATCCTAGTTTACTCTAATCTAGGTTCTGATATAGGTCTAGGAATATCGTTTATGAAGACTTCAGAATCACTGTCGTCACTTTCAGAATCACGAGGTACAATGTGGTATCCGATAACATCGGCATCATCGTCACGCCCCACTTCATTCTCATTAGAGATAGTCGAAATCCTGTTACTAGGGACCAGGACTGCTCCCTTTAAAGTCTCCTTGTACACAACTTTCTCATTAAAAGAAACATTAATGGTTTCAATTATTTTGTTTGTTTCAAGCATCCAAATCCGGTATCCTTTTGTACGGAATGCGTAACCAACGAGGAAACTTTTTCCGGATTTGATATCTAGCTTTTTTCTATGTTGTCGGAGTACTTTTATATATGCTAGAGTACCAAAAGGCTTTAAGTGTTTGACTGAGGGTCTAGACCCTGAGAATAATTCGCAAGGCATCTTATTCAGCTTATTGTGGCAAACTCTTTTCAAAGTATATGTAAAATATAGCATGGCTTCAGGCCAAAAATACTTAGGAAGACCAGATTTCTGCAGATCTGCTCTAGCACCACTTGCGACAGTTTGGTTATATCTTTCACCAACACTGTTTTGTAATGGGGTGAATATATTCCTTAACTCATGAGCGATCCTTCTTTCAGCAAAATAATTTTGTATCTGTCTATTCACAAATTCTGTCACATTATCTGATCTAAATGTCTTAACCTTTTTATTTAAAATATTTTCAACTCTGGTAATATAGGATTTAATTATACCAAAAACCTCAGATTTTTCAGACATAGGAAATAATGAAACTTTACGCGAATAATTATCAATTATGGTAATAAAATACCCTTCTCCCATTCTTCCTTTGACAGATTGAAGACACCAAACATCAGCGTATAATAGCTCTAACGGAGCCTTGGATCTCACTTCTCTCAAAGGCTTAAATGAAACTCTTAGATATTTACTAATTTTACATGGTTCGCAAAAGACTGTCCTATTATTTAAGAGAGGCAAATCAATTACCCCCCCTTTTCTACTGGTATGTGAAATAGTGAACGTGCTGATAGGAACAAAATGTCTACGCCATACTTCAAGAGCTTTGCTATTTTTTTAAGTTAGTTGTAAATGAAACATTTTTGCCAGTTGTAACCATACGGGGTGAAACTTTGTAAATAGCTTCTTTTAATTTGGCCGTTAAAACCGTTTCCCTCGTTTTCTGAGACTTTCACTGAACCGTTACCGCCATGATACACAAAACCATGAATATCTAGTTTTGGATCTGAAATAAGATTTTTCCGTAACTTTGGATAGTGCATTACATTATTTAATGTATACTTTTGTAAATCAAACAACAATTTAACAGTTCCTTTTCCCTCAATAGGAAAGTCAACACCGCCAATGGCAACTGATATTTTTTCAATGATTAAAGGTGCAAAACTAATGAAGAAGTCTCTTTACAAAAGTGATGTGAAGCTGCTTTGTCAAAAACCAATTCACTCTTTCTTTAGTTTGATTAAATAAACTTGCAATAGAAAAGTTTGACTTACATGGCGAATGCCCACCTTTATTTGTCGAAGTGATGTTTCTTAATCCAATACCACATTTATGCTTGTCCTTACACCGGGTGAAACGAGGTTGATTTTGATAAGTGGCTGGAATTTGAACTGCGTGGCTGGTTCCTTTCTGCCACAAAGTCAAAATTAGGTTCGCTGTGCGGACCTTTGTAGTCTGTATTGAAACGTCTGGTTTGGTTCCTACATTATGGACTAGAACATCTGGAATGGCTCCTGTATTTTGGTCTAAAACATCTGGATACTTTTAGTGATTGTACTTTAAGGGGACATGAATTTCTATAATGTCCAGGCTGCTGACAACTAAAACAGAATTTTTTTCTTCACAGATGTTACTGCACTAGCCTGTGTTAGAGAGTCTTTCTCGTAACTGAAGACGAACTTCTTCTGCATTCAGGGCTTCTGTAATAGCTTTGCAACTAAGTCTATCCGGCCAACCAAGAATAACTTTGCACTATTCAACGAAATGCATAGAAAGATATCTCAGAAGTTGAAAACTAGCATATTTTTTGTTAAAAGTAGGATCTATAGTTTTCAATCTGTTGTAGGCTTTTAATAATCTTGTTGGAAACATGAGAATACTTTCTTCGAGTAGCATTTTCATGTCATATAATTCTGAAAATATTGTCATGTGATTTGTTCTGGTATTTGGATGGAAGTATTTCAACAATGATTTCCAAGCAATTACTGGATCTTCTATTCCATCTATTATACGTCGATGATCTTCATCGATATTCAAATATACCAGAGATAAAGCACTGTTTTTGTTGAATTCTTTAAGACTTTTGAGATATGCAGTATCATTCAAATCTTTGGATGAATCAGTTTTTAATATCGGTGGAATGGGAGCTTTTTTTTCAGTTTCTTTTACAACCTCCCACACATTACTCTCCATCAGAATGAACTTTATGTCTGAAGTCCATGTCTCATAATTTTGGTTGCTTAACTTAGTAATTGCATAAGTAGCCATGACAAGAAAAATTAACAAAATCGCAAAGAAAAAAATTTTCCACAAAAAAATTTATTTATAAATTCAATTTGATTAAGTTTTTTTTTATTGAAAAATTTATATCAATATAGCCCCCCCCCCCTCTTAAATAATATAATACATTTTAAGATGGGTAAAAATTCGCTTTAGTATTTTAACTGACTAATTATCCCAAGATAAATTTCAAGATATTTGATACGTAACCTGGACCCATAACCATTTGTCAGTTTGTACCACTTTTTAAGTATCTGTAGACAGATGTCATTTTACCAATACCCACCATTTTGCTAATTGCCAAAATAATTATTACGATAAGCAGAGCTGCAAATATTAATTTTTAATGCAGTAAAAGAAACGCTATCTCTATTGGTTTAAATATCTATAAAGTATTTCATTCTATATGTATTAATAGAACCTTTAATAAATAAAAAACTATATATATATATATATAATAACATGCCAATAATTAGGCTTGCATAAAAATAGTAAGTTTAATTTATTGACACTGAATATAAAATAATTACATAACATAAATTAAGTTTAAAATTTGAGAACAGATAAAATAAAGATATTCCAATTAAATAAGTCATTATTATTACTAACAAAAATAAGTAAATTATAATGCCAATGACAATAACAGTTTTTAGCCAAAACTATCAGACATCAGAGTTTGATTTTCTGAAACTGGTGCTTTTAAAACACCTGGGATACGCCCCCTTTGACGAACTGGCATGCGGATACAGTAAGTTAATAATTCGATTATGAATATAGAAATGACAGATCGGCAAAGTAAAATTTAGTGTGTTAGTAATAAATGATATAAGTAGTATTCCGTAAGGCATAGAAGAAAAAATAAAGTAGAAAATAACGCACAAGTATTTTAAATGATTGATAAATATATATGGTTATAAGAGAAATTAAATAGAACTATTCTAAAGTAAAGCTTAAAAGAACTGAATATATAAATTTAAGTTTGTACTTGGGTAAAAAATTATTAATTTCTTTTGAAGATTGCTTTAAAATAAATAATTTAAATTAAATCATCACAATTTTCAGCAAAAACATTCATGCAGTTAAGGGATAATTACCATCGAAACTTATTTTCGAAATGAAGCTAAAACCTTTATTTTGATAATACTTGAAAAATAGGAAAATTTTAAAAACATTGAAATAATTAATAATGTAAGCATAATGAACGGTCAAATTTAAAATTTGAAATTTTTAAGACACATAACATAGTAAAATATGAAAATGGAAGAAACCTTTTAATTTAACAGAAGTGTGGTTAGTGAGTTGCTACTCTGCCAAAACTGTTCGCTAATGAAGTTGCCGATTAATTAAAATTATTCACGTAAGGTAATCTACATGTTGATTGAGCGCAGCGATTCCTTGGCTGCGTGATTATGTTTTGACAAGACATTACAATCCGATTCAATTTTCCAGGAAGTATCTTTATCTCCATTAGTTCTCTACTTTCTTTCTTAATCTTGTATTGTTATGAAGTATGTAAGCTGTTATTGCTGTACATCTGCACTTTGAAACACATGAAACCTCGGATATTTTCATCAAAATTACTCTAAATAGTCGGGCTTCCTCAACTTAGCTTCTTTAAAAGTCATTTTAGTCTGACATTTTATATATTTAACCAAAAATGTGTGTTTTACATCTTCAATATTATCAAGGTTGTCTCATACTACGATGGTAGTATTTTTTAACCATAAAAAAACCTGGTGAGTAGATTATTATTTTAATTCTTATTTCATTTCTGTTCAGTTCTCCCAAAACACTAAAACTGGATGTTGAAATAATTTAGTTTACTTCAAATATAAATACTTTTATTTGTAACATTGATTAAAAGCTATTATCTACTAACTTAATCTTTGTAAATATGTACACACACACACACACACACACACACACACACACACACACACACACACACACACACACACACACACACACACACACACACACACACAAATATATATATACTAATGACATTTTTTTCTTACCAGTTTCATGCACTTGAATGATAGATATTTATTTCAAATTTTGTTTGTAATGTTTGAAAAAAGGGAACAAAAGGTTGCAGTCTAATATAAAGTGCTATTGCAGTGTTTAATTCTTAAGTTTCTAAAGTCAAATTGTATTTTAAATGAACTATTTTAAATTTAATTTGTTATATAAGAAAGTTTTGGGAAACATTTGTAAAATAATTTGTAAAAGAAAGTTTTAATATGTATTCTCCCAAACTGTTATATGAATTTTTATGAAATTAATAAAATTTTAACTGTACCTGAGGGTAGTGATAAAAGTTTTAAAAGTCTTGTCATTTTGGTTAAATTTGGCTTCCTTGATATGTAAAATTTATTTGATTTCGACACTTTTAGAATTATTTTATTTATTTCGTGCAGGCTTCTTTATCATCGATTAGCTATTTCTCTACTATGCTCCCCATTTTAATGGTGTTTGAATTTATAAAAAATAAAAATCGCTTATTTCATAAATTTAGTTTGGAGCAGCTTGTCCTTTTCGGACCTATCAAAATAAAACCCAAAAAACCAACCCTCTCTATACTAAAATTTGTCCATGAATTTTTGAAAGATTTCTGTGTAAAAATCAAGATAGAATTGCTAAAAAAATATTCATTAATTTATCGAAAAGTATAATTTTGATACTCTAGTAAATTAATTTTACTGAAAGATCTCCTGTATAATTAATCTGTGCATTAAAAAATCGTTGAAAAGCTAGTACATAATATAACAGGATTCCGAAAGTTGGATAATATTCTTTTAAATTAAATAATTTTCATTCCTATTTTGTATTCCAAATTCTATGTTTGAACTCTAAGGAAAATTGTATTCCATATTCTAACATAACTTATAACGTAAGAATTAAATAGATAAAAATAATTCCAAATAATCCTGAATATTCAGAAATAATTGTTATATTTAATGACATTTCAAACAATGAAAATATATCAAGCAAATTTTAAAAAAAAACAGTCACAATTGAAATCAGTAATTTCATATGTCCATATTTCTCGAGTTTAAATCTCAATTACACGCATTAAAAATTATTAACCTGTCAAACACTGTAATTTCATACTCTAGTGCACCAATTACTTTTAAAGCATATATCAATCACTACAAAAGGGTTTTCAGTGTGAAATAATTCTTCTTAAACATGCAACCCATTTTCATCTTATCTGATAGCGATATTCAATTATTAACGCCCAGTCAATTAATTCACCCATTTCTTTGAGAATTAACCTCGCAAAAAGCACACTGGACAGTAACAATCATGAATAATTGCTTAAATCAATTAAAAAAAAATATTAATTTAAATGGGAATGGGGCTTGACGGAAGCTGAATAATGACTTTCAGCTTGGAAGAAAGATTTTCCTCGTTTGTATACTTTTCTCGAGATTATTGTTAGCAGAATTAAAGATGGGATTATCGATATGTTTATCTTTAAACTTAGATGCAAAGATTCAGAATCATTTCGTTATTGATGTTAAATCGATATGTGAATAGCCGATGAAGTGAAATAGATTTGATGCAAATTCTTTATATTAAAGACTTTTTAAAAGTAGTCTCATTAAAGCTATTAAAAATGAGGTTTGAAATTAGGAAATGGCTGAATATTTATTCGCCATTTTATTACGTTTTGAGAGATGTTTGATCAACTGTGATACATTTTCAAATAATTTGGGTTCGAAGTAGAAATAAGTACCTTTTGGTGTGGCGAAAAATTTGGCGATAAGGTTTAATTTATCTTTGCTTAGCTTTTTTTAGCGACCGGGTTGTTATTCATATCTTGGTGTCAAAAATGCCAAAATATTAAGGGGTGACCGATTGGAACCATTTTCTAATAATTTATATTTCTACGTTTGATTTTCCTGATTATTTCATTCTTAAATACTCCATTTTAAATTTTTTTCCAATGGTCGGGGTATATCGGGATGTACTGTCCCCTTATACCCAAGGAACCGGACAGAAACAGCGACCTCTTTGCCACCGAGGCCCTGAGTGCACCACAAGGGAGGGGCCACCATCGAAACCCTCACATTTGCCATAGGGACCCATTTATAGGGTAGGCACCATTCATACCTCATTCACACACAAGGAAAGGATAAGGACAGGATAGAGAGAGAAAGTACATCCATGCCTGAACTGGGATTCGAACTCAGGACCTCCCTATCCGTAGTCAGGCACGCTGATCACTAGACAAGTTGACCGGCCCATTTTAAAATAAATAATCAAATATATTATGATTAATTTTTTGTTTTAGAACTGTTCACATTTTGTATTAATATATTGACAAATTAGAATAGCTTCATCAAATTATCAATATTAGATATATCAAGGAACACAGTTAATTGCACAGGAGTAAATTATTTTTGTGTAAGCAATTTTTAATATTTATTAATACAAATTTGTTGCCAAAACTACAATAAATTTTGATTACTTGATCCACATTGATTAGTAAACTTTATTAAATGCAGCGAATTTATTTTTGCTTATATAAAAACATTTTGTTTAATATTTTAAGCTTAATGATTATAATATAAAAATTATACATACATACATATATATATATATATATATATATATATATATATATATATATATATATATATATATATATATTAAAATATTACAGAAATATCAGCTTTCAGTTGGATTCAAATTCGAATATAGCACTTCCATACTCAATGGAAACTCTTAGACTTAGTGCTTTTTATTTTCAACATTTAGATTATAAACTCATTTTTATATATTCAGTGTTATAAATCTCTCATGCAATGTCATATAATTAATTTGATATGTATTCAGATCTTATATGCGTGACAGGAACATAAGGTGTTTTTGATAATGACAAAAAGCTAGTATATTTTTAAAAATAATAATCTAGCTAAATCAAAAAAAAAGTTAATAAATGTTCTATCACAGGATAGTGCTATCGGGTACATACCAAAAAATTCAGAAGAAATGGAAAATATCAGAACACAAAATAAAAATTTAGATGTAGATACATACATACAATCTTCTTAAATAAGTATCGCATATTTTTCGTGTGAATAATGATATAAAATGGTAAAGTATGTTTCTGTAAGCAATCTGGATTATAAATTTCTATGTATGGAGTTATATGAAATATGTTTATACAGAGAATACATTATTATGATTTATAATATAAATATATTTCAATAGGTAATATTACTAGCAAAACTTCTGTAATAAATGTAGGAAATAAAAACGCCAAATAATTATTACATGTAACAAGTGAGTGTGGCAGGATTTTACATAATACTCATTGGTTAACCGGTTAAGTGATTCAAATACGTAACGCCTCGTATACGTTTGACTGACGATCAATTGACAACGAGGTCGACTTATAAACTCTGGCATATACTTCTCCATACCATACTACAATATCCGAATAGCACAGGCCTTGTGAATATTCAGTGACATAGATCCCCTTATCATGACGGTATTTGATTACTTCATAAAACTTGGTCAATTCCTCTTCCAATAGGAAATAAGAATAATTTTCTTTGACCAATCGGACTTTTTCAAATTAAGCTTCTAGTTGCATATTAAGATAAAAGTTAATTGTCGCCAAATACTACACGTAATGTAAAAAATATTTACAGCAAAAAAATTTAAAATGTTTTATTTAAAATTAATGTAATTTGTAGTTTTTGCATTGAAATCAATTTCAATACATAGCTGAATAGAAAATAAAATAAAATTTTGTCGAAAAATAGAATCCAATACAAAAATTAGTTCCTTTACCAATCGGACTTTTTTCTCACAGTAAACCATTGATTATGCAAGAATTTAAACTTAGTTATATTTACAAATACTGAAAAATAATAGTTATTTATAATAAGGAAAATTTTAATAATTTTTTGTATTAAATTTGCTTATTTTGTAGTTTTGCATTAAATTTCAAGTCATAAATAAAAAATTTATGAATTGAAATTTGTAATTATTTATACATGGTTTCTACAAAGGTAGTACATATTTTTCCTTAATTTTTTAAAGTATTATAAAATAAAAAAATAAAAGCTTAGCTGTCAAATAAAATGTAAAATATGCAATTGTTATAATTCTATATGTATCAATTCCAAAATATGTATTAAATAATTATATAATTCACGTCAATATATATGAACTGTCTTCATAAATTATATATTGAATAATTTCTTTATCGATTTTTAACACTGAAATAATGACTATGCTAAAAATACCAGAGAATACAGCTTTTTAAACTGACGAATATTGCTTGAAATTTCAATACGCAAATAAAAATGCAATTTAGCTAAACGATTAAACAATCATTTCTTAAAATTAAAATTTTTGTATAATATCAAAATATATATTGGAATATTATTAGAAATCAAAAGTAGTTGTGGATTTATTATGTCATTACTAACAGCGAACAAGAAATTAGTCAACTGATTGTTGAAATTATCTATTGTTTGAATAAATTTCACCAATAATTTATGTAATCAGAAAAGGCAGGATAATTCCATATTTTCTCACGCGGAAAAATTGGCTCATCACTTTGTCGTCAGAAGATATTTATAAATTTTGAAACTGGAATAACTTAATCGAGAAAACACGTGGTGTTCTTTACAAAAGTTATAATATACAAGACTGTGTGTGATTCCATTTAATTTCAAATAATATATTCTGGTTACGTTTTTTGAGTTAAATTAAACCCAACTGCAACGATAGTTCTATTTTTAAACTGTTACTGCATCCCACATGATAACCTTTAAGCCATTTGAGAATCAACAAACTTGGGTACTTCACTGAATAAATTACAAAAAAAAATAATAATAATGCTTTGCTGATTTATTCATAAAATGAAAACTTAGATAAAGTTCAAACAGCCCTTCATCAGTATGCATCTTCTTATATTGTGTGTGACGTCAGACACATGCATTTTGAATGCCACAAAATAAAAGGGAAGAGTTACAGAAATTTTGTAAGCCAATACTGTATGAGGTATCTTATTTGTATACATCAAGAAACAGGAAATAAAACGAAATTGAAATAATATGACATTCATATTGAAATGCGAGGCTTTGGTTTCCTCTTAATATAATAATAAAGTATATTAAATTAATTTAAATAAAGGTCATGTGTGATTTCATAACTAGAACAAAATTCGAGAATAAAAACTCTTCACATTCTTGAAAAACATAAGTAAGATAAACGTTATAATGTCACTGTTAAATTATTTTATTATATTATTCAGTTACAATTAATTTAATATATTCAAAAATTGTGTTTATAATTGCATTTAATTTACAAATTATTTATAATATAAATAAATTGCCATAATCACTTATATAGCACAATTTTAAATTTATATTATTCTTTTATCTATCTTAAAGCCTTTCTTCTATCTTACAGATCAAAATTGTAAATCATTTAAATTTATATTGTTATTGATTTAAGAACTTTATTAAAAAGGAAATTATTGTAATCGATTTAATTTTAAATAGTTATCGAGTTTAATGATTGTTAGATTCATTCTGAAAGTTATAATTTTATTTAATTTCAATATTAAAACTCATATACAAATATTATATTCTTAAATCTTGATAGAAAATTGAACTTTTCCAATTTAATTTTAATTAATTATCCAAACTATTTGAAGTATTTTCAAATATTAATTTTCATTTGTCATGCACTGATAACTACATGGATTATTTTAAATATTCCATTCTATGTGAAATATCTAATACTATATCTCTGTAACGAATAGAACCACAAACATTTTGAATAAAAGAAAATAAATTTCTAATGATTCTGAAAAAATAGATTACGTAGAAATCTTGATGTTAAAAAAATGATGCTTCAATTTGAGACAAAAAAATTATTTTTCCATGCGTCTCTTTTATTTTTAATGAATATGAAAATAGTGATGATTATTTCATCCTCCACTAAGTTTCTAAATATAATCGTTTTTAGTATAAACTAAATTAACTATAATGGGCTTTTAAAAGGTGTTAAGAAGTTTTAATGAAGAAATTCGTTTCTGAAAATAGCATTCATTTCCAAAATTCAATCTTTTATAATTAATTTACTTTTATGGAAAGAGTTAGTTTATGAAGCTCTTCAAATGAACAGTTTAGAATTAAACATAATAAATTTAAGCCCGAGAGTCATAGCCTAAAATTTAGACTCATTTAGCCTAAAACTACTCATCTAGACTCATTTAGCCTAAAACTACTCATCTAAACTCATTTAGCCTAAAACTACTCATCTAGACTCATTTAGCCTAAAACTACTCATCTAGACTCATTTAGCCTAAAACTACTCATCTAGACTCATTTAGCCTGAAACTACTCATTTAGCCTAAAAATAGTTTAAACTGAAGGTATTATAATAATGAGAATTTCAAAAAATTGATATAACAAAAATATTATTTTTGTAAGCACTTATACGTGACACTAGACGCTTAAAACAACTGTAGAATAGATTACACATCATTACATTCTTTTCAATCATGTATGATATTAAAATCATTAATTTTCTATAAACTAATTAAAAGTTTTTTGAAAATGTTCAGAAAGTCATTAGTTAATGTGATAACTTTTAATTACTTATCAAAAACGACGTATATTTTATATGTGTGCATACATTCTTTTTTTATCCTTTTAATGATCAAGGAGTTGTAAAATTTGCAAAACAAATAGATGCATTGTTAAAAAAATATTTCTGTTTTGATCAATGGTATTTTACTTAAATAAGAGGGAAATCTATCTAAAAAACCGTTTTAAAAAACATTTTACCACATATGAAAAGTAAAAAAAAAATTTTTTTAATGAGAAGAAGATTTAATATTCAATTTCAATATTATATGCAGTTAGATAATATAAAATAAATATTCAAAGACTCAAATCGAAATTTTATTATTCTTGTTAGTGTATTCTTTTCAGATAATTGAAACATTCATACTTGTACATAAAACAAGTATGATTATTGTCGAATTATCTGAAATAATTATTTAATTAAAAGTACCAATTAATTGATATGCCAAGAATAATTCTGATATATTAGTAAAAAGTTGTTAATTTTAATATTTTAATTTTAAAACATTTCTGGTAATAAGACATTCAGTTAAGAAAATTAAGGAAATTTTGGCATCATTTGATACATTTTTTAAAAACATTAAAAGGACTAAAAAATAGCTTATATATATTGAGCAATAGCTATGGAATTTTATGAAAGAACTTCTTTTATCATGTTTTTAGCGTGCCCTAATTTTAATAGATAGGATTATCAGCTGCAAAGCGGATCTGATGCCATTCGTAAGTAACCATCTCTTTTCTTAGAAAGTGCGGTTTTTCCTACTGCACTTATCCCGTCACATACTGTGCCTTTTTTCCATCAGAAAGGAAGTGCTTTCGTAATATCACAACTGCTTCATCACGAAAAGAATTGATTAACTTTTTTTGAGGAAAAAAACATTAAAACATTAAATTAGGTCTTATATGAACTTGAAGATAATTTTCTGGTACTTTTTTCGTTACAAATTTTATAATGGAGGGTTATAAAAATCGGAACGCTTTGATGTTGGTTCGCTTATAATTTACTGACGTGAAATAATGTTTAAATGGTTGTATGCGGTTTTAAAGAAATGATTTGATAAAAAAACAAATTTAATTTAATAATTATTTTTAGCAATTAATTTAAACTTTTTTGAGCTTATGTTTTACAAATTTGCTATTTATTGTTTCAGCCATATTAATTAAAAGAAAATTTTTAATGTTTGTGTAAGTAAAGCAATAGTGGAAATATTCAAAACAGATTGTTTACAAGTGTTGCAAGTATTAATTAAAAATTCTGTTAATCAATGAAAATTTTAAAAATTTAAATCATCCTTGTAGATTTAAACTAATTATAAAGTAGTTGTTTAGTCACGTATTTTTTTATTTTGCTTTTGCTACTTGATCTGTTGTCCACATGTAATGACTTGAATCAATGGAAAACTTGTTTTCAAACAGAGTCTTTGTTCCTGATATAAGAAACAGTTTTATTAACAAAATGAAATTTGACAATATTCTCAGACATTCAATGGTGAACTTCATCTTGTTTGCTGCCGCTCGAAGAATCATCGACAGCAGCACATTCATCGAAAATTCAGATTTACAACACCGTCTCAATATGATGTGACATGGATAAAACGTTATCTAACTTCATGGATATTTTAAACCAATGAGAATCGTAATAAAATGACGTACTCAGGATTCCAACTGTAACGATAGAAACACCCACTTTATGATTAATAAGACTAAGTCAAATGTATTGTTTTTACTGTATTCAAACCGTCTTGCACAAGTATAACAAATGCAGTGAGATTGAATTTACGTAGATGTATTATGTTAATTGAAATAAAAATTTATCAACAATAAGCAGTCACCAATAATAGGGAAAATAGTTGAAATTAGATAAAATAAAATATATACGAAAAGTCAACGAATATAGGAAAATGAATAGTTTTTGATAGTATTCTTATATTAAATCTTTATAAATCATAAATTTACTGTACGCAACTAATTCTAAAAAATAATTTCTACCAAATTAAAAAATAATTCTCATTTATTTTTTGGTCTCTTTTAATTTGCAAGGACTACTTCTAAGCAGTATATGCAAAATATGACTGATGTAAGAAATAATTTAAGATGAATATATCTATGAAGAATAAAAAAATTATTTGAATATATATGCGAATCCATTTATTAGCAATAAAGGTTGTACTATTAAAGTCAATATATGAGAATTTTTCTGTTTTTCAAATTTAAATTTTGTTCCAAATTTATGTGCAAAAATTTTCTTTTTGATTTATTGGAAAAAATAATTATTAGTACTAAAGATACATATACATCTAAGTTTTTAAATAGGTTTTCATAACAAGTGAACATTTGTAATTATGAGAGAAGAGTTTGTTACATTGAATATTATTTATTCTCATCAAGAAATAAAGATTAAGTTATTAAATAATTATTTTTAAATACATATTAATATCCACTGAATATTTGAGCATTATTCAGTAAATTATAAATATTACATAATTTAAAAATATTTAAAAACAGAATTCAAGTTTAATTCACGTATAATTATATATATAGTAATGCTTTGTTCCTAAAATTACCAAAACTAAGTTCTAAAATTAGATATAGATGTATAGACACATATTTGTGAGGAAATACAATAAAATATACTTACTATTTTTTATTAAGTGAGTAATAACTTTTAAAAAAATATTATAATTTATAAGATTATTATTCCGCAAATTTGACAAAATATAAAGCAAATATTCAGCAATTATATCAGAGAAAAAGTATGGCAATGCTAATAGAAGAACGTTCCACACATTTACTGAAATAAAAGGCTTTTTATTTGAATGAGCCTATTTCTAGTGAAAGAGAGGCCGTGTATCCAGTTTCCAACGTTGTATCGTAAAAACAAAAATTATTTAGGACTAAAATGTGCCAGTAAAAACCCATTAAGGTGTTAACATTTTTCAAAAGTTCTTTCAGAAATATTTAAAAGTGACATTTGACCTGTGAACTTCGACAAAGGAGATACTATGTTTCAATTTTCCTCCTTCCTTCAAAGCCGAGAAAGGATATTTCGAAACCACCTACATTAAATTTTTGACGAATAGTTTCCCAAACAGCAAATAATTCTAGGACTGCCATAAAGAGTTAGTTTAGAGAAGAGATAAAGCACCTTCCAATCTAGACAAATTAACTTCTAGAACGGATTTCAGGACGTTTACCTCTATGAGATAGATGTTCCCGAATTTTTCTTTCAGTAACAACCATCCTTTACCTGAGCATCAGATGTAAATATAGAACAATTAATCAAATAAAACGTATTGGCTTAAAAAAGTAATGCTAGGCTTTTAGAGTACAGGTTGGAACAAGGTTCTTAAATTTAGGGATTTAAAATAAACAAATTTACTTATTAAAATATTTTTATTTAGTTAAATTAATGTATAGTCACACCCATTTCAAAGAATATACTTCGGGTGTGGGGGAAATGTAGTAAAAATCTTCAGCTTCTCATTCATAAGAAAATGGTTATAAGTAACGCCTTTTCATTATCTTCTTACAAAGAACTTTGTTAATGTGTTTCTGAAAACGCTTAAATCCCCTCTGATTTAGCTCAAAATGTCATTAATAGTTAATGCTAAACTATTAATGACATTCTGAGCTAAATCAGAGGTTAATCATTAAAAGTTAATGAAAATATACTAATTACAGAATTTTTAATCCTGATCCTTAACTCAAAAATGCAACTAGGTATAATAGGTTAACTCTGAATTTTTATTTTTAATTGTAATGCTTTTAATGGGATTTCAATATATTCAGTGTTAAGTTAAAGGAAATTGTTTGTTTCTATTTTGTGGATTTTAACTAAAAAACCTTAGTATTTTCTCAAGATGGATTGAAACTACTTTCAAGTTTGAAATACAGTTATGTTTTGCCTATAATGTTGAATTGCAAGTATATTTAATATTAAAATCTCTCTTAGGTTTTTTAATATTATTTAAATATCTTAAGCATCTGAAGGTTAGCTTGAAAATTCTTCTCTCATTTCGATACATAGCTGAAACTGATTTGTTTAATTCCTGTAACTGTATCGTTTCGTAATTAGCTTCTATGTATCATTAAGTGGTACATGAATGTTTTTCAAGAAATAAATGTATAGTTTGTAAACTAGATAATATTACTCGATAACAAGTTATAATTCATTACTTTTTAAATGATTTTCAATGATAAGAGTAACTTGGTAGGATTGATCTTTTAGAATGTAATTTCCTACATTTGAATCCAGTTTTTGTCAAACAACAAGAAACTGGTGTTAACTTTCAGCTTTTTCTATGCATATTCGTCCTGGTGAATATTTGGCAGTTTATTGGCTGAGTTGGTAGCTAAAATGTTTACTCTTTGACCTTCAAACCATCAGTTCACTCACACGCCGAGTATGGTTGTTTTCAGAGTTTCGAAATCGCCTTTAAACTTTAAGTACTGGGCAGATTGATTTTCATGTCTAGTTTTGTTAAAGCACATGTCGACCAAAACGGAGGTTTTTCTGATGGTCCTCTATTGCGATGAGTGAGTATCTTTGATCCTACACTATTTTTAAAGTCCTTTTAGGTGGTATAAAGAGAAGAAATTTTAAAAGAAATTTAACTCAAGCTTTCAATTGTCAGGCTATCTATTGCCTGATATAAAAAATATTCCTTAGTAGAAATTATGAAGAATTCATTTAATTGAAAAATATCATAAATTATTTAACAATAAAGTACAAGCAGTAGAAACAGTATTGCATTTTCAATTGAGAAGAATATTAATAATTAATTTATTTTCCAAAATTATTTGAGAAAATTTGTTAACTTCAAAGAGATTAGTTTTGTTGGTAGTGAGCTATGATAGGAAATAAATATCTGTAAAGTTAGAATATATATATATATAGTTATATATATATATATATATATATATATATATATATAATATATATATATATATATATATATATATATATATATATATATATATATATATATATATATATATATATATATAGTTATATATATATAATGTTAAATATATAATTGTAATGAATATATAAAAAGTTAAAGTGCATAGTAATAAAAATATTTAAATTGATGCAATTATCTAGAGCGGTGACTGAAAGTGATAAAAAAATCCTAGCAGTTTTTTAAAAAAAGATATTGTGAAGTATTTTGGGAGGTGTAAAATGTAATAATACATGGAGAAATCGAACAAATTCGGAACTTCATAAACTATATAAAGAGCCAGACATAATAACGTTTATTTCAATTCAAAGATTGAAAGAGGCAGGATACTTAATCAGGATGAAGGATAGTTGAGCCACCAAAAAGATCTTAGACCAACAAAACAAGCTGAAGCCTGAAATAGGGGAATACCGAAGATCCGGGGAATTAACTGTTTCAAAACAGATCTCAAAATAAAAAAGTTGGGAGAGTCTATCACATCAGAGGGTGCTTTGGAAATCAACTCTGAGGAAGGCAATGGCCTTACGCACCCTGGGCTAAAGCGCCACTGAGAAATGAAAGAAGAAATTATCTACAAAAATTTATCAATTATATTAAAATTATCTACATCAGTTTATCAGTTTCAATGTTTTATGTCTAGACAGTAATGAAACGTTTGAATTTTAAAAAAAGTGTTTTTGTTGTATATTTGTTTTAAAATACAATCCTTAGTCATATGAGAAAATTTAACCGTTTTGTATTTATATTTTTAATTTTAAATTTATATTGTTTGCTAAATTGTGCAAGTAAACTAAAATTATTTTTGTAAGTTTGAATGCTTTATTTTCAGAAAATCTAATAAAGTGAATATTACAACTATTCTAAGAATAAAAACAAAGCTGATTTGCCGTGAAAATTATTTATTTCTGTAGTCTCAATAACTGAGCACAAGATATAAGAGCAGTTACAAAATTATACATACGGGCGGAACGCAACAATTTGCAATTAAGACGGGAAAATTACGTTTCTTACTCACTTGATGACAGCTGGAGTTCAACTTCCTGTTTTTTATTTTTGTTGCGCCATTTAAAGGCACTTAAATTCTGTTGTTTCTAGAAGTTTTAAATAGTTACGCTGCAATATGAGCATTTGATTTTTCTTCATTATTTATACAATTGGATATTTAATATTTTCTTTTTTAAATTTATTAGCTTAAATTAAAATATTTTTAATATTGGCCATTTATTATTATGGAAACTAGATTTCTAAATTACATACAATTTTCTAAAATAAATTGATTTTTTTCTTTAAAAAATTTAAACTGATTTCAACTATTTTTTTAATAAAATTATTTTAAATGTGTCTTTTAAACTTACAATTAATTAAATTTCTGCTAACTAACCTTGAAATGTTTTTTTTTTTTTTTTTTTTTTGCTTTTAGTCAGTATAAGAATGCAAGCAATTAATAAATCTCCAAGAATCGTTAGACCATCGTTAAAGTCAAAGTTAAATATCGCGTGGGCCAAACATTATCGTTCCAAATTGCTCAACAATGGTCAAACATGAAAGTTGCGAAAATAAACGCTTTCCTTGCTACTACGTCCAACTTTCCTCAAAGCATGCAGGCAAGAGGATGTCCCTGCATTGTATTGCTGGCAGAGAAAAGGGAAAATCACTTGTTGAACTCCAGCACCTGGAACAATACATTCCGGGTCAAGCTGTGACCATTGCTGTTGTTGGCCGTCTTGCAACAAGAGTTATCTCCTTTGATACAAGAGAGAAATAATTGTTCCAGAAAGGGATAAGGAACTTTTTCTGCATTCGCGCACGAGATACAACAAGAAACACTTTGCGAGTGGATGGCTCTATTACCTACTAAAGAGTTTTTGAAAACTGTTGCTGTAGTCACTGTACAGCGCAAACAAAAGGTGGCCGAGAAATATTTTCTGAAACATGTTTATTTCGTCATTATTGTATAGGTGATTTTGATTTTTGTTATTTTAGATATTGATGCGAGGTTTAATGTATTGTACTGGAAAAATGACTTCGCAAGTGGAATTATATATATATATTATAAATTTAACAAAGATATCTTTCACTGTTTCTGCTTTATATGAAAAAAGATACTATTCGAGAACTTCGAATTATTTATTTCAAAGGGTATTTGATGTGCATATCAGTGGGATATAATTAATTACTAAAAATTAAGCTTCTCACCCTAAAAATATAGAAAAACATATAACCTTAATGTCAAAACTTTCTCTGTTAAGAGAAATTTAATTTCTAACAATGATTACTCTTTTTCCTTTAGTTTGAAATATTTAATTCACAAAAGAATATTTCTAAAATTTAGATTGATGCATGAAAATTATGAAACATTTTAGTTGAAAGAACTTTTTCTGAAGAACAAGAAATTGTTAAAAATTTTTTTATATTGCGATATATACACACAAATATACATACATACATAAACATATGCACATGCATATATACATATACACCTAAATTAAATAAAAAATCAATCATTGTTTTCATAAGATGATAAATTTTATAAACACATTATATATATAGTTACATTCCTAATACTCTAACACCATAAGTTCAAAATAATCGAGAATAGTATGCTCTGCTTTTTAATTTTTTAGAAAAAAAATAAAAGTAAAATACACTACTGGCCATTAAAATTGCTACACCAAGAAGGCGACATGCTACGGACGTGAAATTTATACGAAAGGAAGAAGGTGCTGTAATATACAAATGATTAGCTTTTCAGCGCATTCAGACAAATCAGGTGCCAGTAGCGACACCTACATTGTGTTTAAATGAGGAAATTGTTTAGCCGGTTCCTCATACACAAATTACATTTGAACATTGTTGCCTGGTGAAAGGTTGTTGTGATGCCTCGTGTAAGAAGGAGAAATGCGTACCAGCACGTTTCTGACTTTGATAAAGGTCGAATTGTAGCATACTGGGATTGCGGTTTATCTTATCGCAGTATTGCTGCTCGCGTCGGTCGAGATTCAATGATTGTTAGCAGAATATGAAATCGATGGGTTCAGGACGGTAATACGGAACGCCATGCGAGATCTCAACGGCCACCTATCACTAGCAGCCGAGAAGACAGGCATATTATACGCATGGCCGTAATAGACCGTGCAACCACGTTACGAGCCGTGACTCAAGAAACGGGGTCGTTTGGAAGACAACAAGTGTCTGCACGAACAATTCGACGACGTTTACAGCAGCATGGACTTTCAGCTCGGAGACCATGGCTGCAGCTTCCCTTGACGCTGCGTCATAGACAAGAGCGCCTTCAATGGTGTGATCAACGACGAACCTGAGAGCTAGAATGGCGAGACGTCATCTTTTCAGATGAATCCAGATTCTGTGTACAGCATCATAATGGTCGCCTCCGTGTTTGGCGGCATCGTGGTGAACGCACAGTGGCAGCGTGCATTCGTCATCGTCATACTGGCCCATCATCTGGCGTGATAGTATGGGGTGCCATTGGATACACGTCTTGGTCACCTCTTGTTCGCATTGACAGTGCTTTGAACAGTGCACGTTACAGTTCTGGTGTGTTACGACCCGTGGCTCTACCCTTTATTCGAGCTCTGCGAAACCCTACGTTTCAGCAGGATGAAAAACGTCTAGTCAATGGTTGCCGAGCGACTGGCTCGTCACCAAACGCCAGTCACTACGGTTGATGAACTGTGGCATCGTGTTGAAGCTGCATGGGCATCTGTACGTGTACTTGCAATCCAATCTCTGTTTGACTCAATGCCCAGGCGTATAACTGCTGTTATTACTGCCGGATGTGGTTGTTCTGGGTACTGATTTCTCAGGATCTATCCAGCCACATTTTTTGAAAATTTAATCACTTGTTATTTCTGGTATAATATATTTGTCCAATAAATATCCTTTTGTTATCTGCATTTCTTCCTGGTGTAGCAATTTTAATGGCCAGTAGTGTAAAAATAAATATATTAAGTAACTAAGAACAGAAATTAACGAAAGCTATAAATCTTTTAAATGTGTACTCTTATGTATAAATCACAAAATTAATATAAATAAAATTTTTATTTGTGTTAGTACTTTTTAAATGCAAAATAAAATTGGACAGAAAATTACCGTTTATTCAACTAATCAATTGCATTTAAAGATAATTTTTTACATTAAAATGCTAAGAGGCAACGTAAATTATTGTTAATTATAAATAGATTTTGTTCAGATTATAACAAAATTTTATTGTGAGATATATTTTTGAAAAATAGATTAAAAACAAAATCCATTTCTGTCTCTAAGATGCATTTTTTTTAATCAAAAGTTGCTCCTTAAAATTATATTCAATGGATATTTTCCAATTTAGTTCAACCATAAACAGATTTATTTCCCGATTCTTAGAAAATAATTCTCCTTCACGACTAATTTTGCATAGTTTCATTTCATCAATTGGTTGGAATTCGCAATTTACGAGTTCAAGCATGCATTTCGAATGGAGCAAGGACGTTTACACAGTCAATTAAACAGGTGAAAGTGACGTCTAGTTCATCAGCAAGGCGAAATCAACAATAAAAGTGAAGGTTTAATGTAATAATGGAGGATGTTCTAAGTCATGTTGAGCGAAGTTAAGCTTAACGCTTCAATTACAATAAAAAATCGAAATCTTTAAGATATTTAAAAGTGTATGCGATTCAGTCGCTGAATTATGTTTATTTTGAAATGCGAAATTTTCTTTTGCTATGAGGATGCTGTGCGAAGTAATTTTTCTATTTTTAAAGTAAGGCGAAACAATTGCATATTTAAGTAATGATACAAAATTGAATTAATTTCTTAATTATTCAAGGATTCTATTTATATAGACACCGTTAGAAAACTCGAAGAATTGTTTGATTGAATTGTCACTACATCGTGGTTTAAATAACATTATGAAAATAAAAAATATTCAATAGATTTCCATGAAGATAATAATTTTACGTCTGCAGTAATAAACTTCCAAAAAATGATAAAAAAATAATTGAATTCATAAAGATTAAATTAATCAGAATCGTTTCTCGAGTATTTCATAACTATTTAAGCTGTATATAAAAAAGTATTAGTGTTGTGTTTTAATATCAATATTCAAAATATATAATTTTTTTTACAAAAAGTACTTAGTAGAAAGTATGTCATTACTGACAAAAGTTTTAAGAAGTATGCAAAAAATTGATTTGTTATAAAAATTATTGGTATACATCGAGTAAATACAGAAGTCTTGAAATGTCTGCATGCGATAATATTACATTTCGTGATAAATTTTTGATTTTAAATAAAATTTGTTTGTGAATCAAATTAAATATCTCAAAGAAAATGTTTCTGAAAATATTAGTTTATATTCAAGATATATTTAATTCATGTAGGGAAAGACTAGATATCCATCACGCGCATAGCTCGCAATGAACCAAATCATGTTTCTAATAAGCATACCCTTAGTAAAATTATAAAACCGAAAGTCTCTAAATTGAATCTTTTTCTGTTATTAGGAAATGATATAGTATACAACTTATAAAATTTTCTTTTTAAACGTTTATATAACTTATATAATAGAAACTCTATTTTTAAAGCAAACAGTAGTTTTATTTTTTGCTTCTTTTTTATCGTTTCCCAACTGATGTTTTATTTCAATTCAATATTGCTCAACCATATCTTCACGCTACTTTCAGGTAGGCATGATTCAAATGTTGGCTGTGTATTGATATATATACAATACTTTTAATAAAGTTTTGTTTTCTTTTTTACAACATTTTTAAACAATGAAGAATTTACTCTCTCCACATCCTGACACTTCATATACTTCTAAAATAAGAAAAAAAAATACTTGATTTAAAAGAACTAAATTTAAAAAGAAACCGTATTCTCACTTTCGGGAAGCTTTCTCAAATTGGATAATACCTTTAATATTATGCCATTTTCATTTTTTTTTTTTAAGAAAAGTAATTTTGTTATAAATATTCATTGTAAAATTGATATTCCGAGGAGTATGAAACAACAATAAAATTGCTACTTAATTATAAAAAAGTGAGTAAACAATAAAATCTTATTAATAGTCAATCCAGCCAATTTGAAAAAATGTAGATTGAAAGAATATTGGATAAATAATAAATATTTAAACATATATGTAGAGTACCTAAATAATCAATTTATAACTATAGTTTAAATTTTCTTTTTTATGCTACGTTATCTTTTTTATGAGTTTTTAATTGAATCTTGCTTGAAGAATAAAATTATCGTTCCCTTAAAATTATGTGAACACGGATTGAATTTCATGCTACAGCGGGACTAACTTCAAATTATTCAATTAATTTGAGATACTAAGAAGGGGCCAACTGTATGATAATAAATAAAATCATCTTCAGTAATGTTAAAAGATTAATTATAAACCAAAATACTGTTTTTCTGTTTAAATTAAAGTAAAACACGTGTATTTGAATTGTATTAATTGCTTTTACTAATTGTGTGTATGTTCTATATGTGTGACATGATACTGTGAAATGTTTTTAATATAACATAAGAGAAAGCACATGCGTTGACTCACTTCTCCAAATACAAATTTTAATAAAGAGCTTGGTTTCCTCTCACCAAACAATATTTCTAATAATGACTCTAATAGTTTTGTTAGGAACAAAAAAGATATCTAGTTTTGACAATCGTAAATTATTGTGTTTTTTCTTTTTCTAAGATTTTGTAAGCAGTTACAGTTATGAATAACATCTATTTGATCTGAGGCTTGTCAATTATTCATAAACACAGCTCTAAATTAGTTTCTTCGGATACTGTTTCGCTTAACTTTAAGATGTAAGCAAATTAAACATTTTCACTGATATTCGTTTCAATACAATGAATGATTACAATTATGTTGAAATGGACTCACCATAACTTGTGGTAAGATTATCAAATCACAATAAGTTAAAATCCATTCGAGTAGGCTGTGGAACAAATGAGATATGTAATACATTTCTCCTTTCTGACTGAACATTTGGAACTTATCAATTTTCTAGATTTACTTCTTGACATCAGGGAAAACTAACTATTATTCATGAAAATGTTTTTGGGAAAACAATTTTTTTTGGTTACGCTCAAAATCTTCACAACAGTCTAGATCAAAGAAGAATAGAAAGTTATTTTTTCTGCAAAATCATGCCGTACATAAAATTTAAGTTACATTTTATGTCCATTTCATTAAAACCATTTTTCGTTACCTATTATCTTAGCATTATTTTTTTACGTTTGGTCTTGATTCTAGTAAAAATTAGCACGTTATCCTAATTGTATATTTATTTAACACTATTAATTAATCATAACTAGTATTATTCTAAATATCTAACATTTTTTTATTAAAAAATAATTCACAGCTAAATATAGCCCATTTAATAAATAAAATCCATTATATGCAAAATGGATTTTTTGAACTTCGTAATAAAAATAGAATTATGACTATTTTATGTTATAAAATTATTTTAAGATATACATAAATAATATTATCTTTTTTAAAGTTTTACTAAATATGATTGTTATTTTTAATAGTAGTGTTCATTGTTAATGATAGTTTTTAACCTATAACGTTAGTTCCAGAGGAAGGACGTGTATTATTTTTAATTAAAATATTAAAGAGTTTATTTTAATAGTTAGAATAAAATATTTTGTTAAGATATTCTCTCTTATTTGAATTAAATCTTTGATAAACGCATCTTAAGTTCATTTTCTAAAAAATATATCTTGTGTTCAATCAATTTTGCGTCAAAACATGGACTTTAAATTTTTATGGTTTTGCCATAAAACTTAAATGTTAATGTTTTTATTATTTTTAAAAATGTTGATTAAAATATTCCAACAATATATTCATCTTTGCAATTTAGTTTTAAATACATTATTACTATTAAATATTCTTGCATGTAATTAATACTATCTTGCAGATAATGTGTTCTTTTATCTTGCTCAGATGCTTAACATTTGTTCTTTGAAAGGAATTTTATGAAAACCACTCGCTAAAATATTTAGTCACAATCAGGAAAAATGCAGTAATGATCATATTTCACATGATTCTCTGGGATTTTAATAGAAATGGTGAAAAAAATAAGGAAATACTATTAAATATAAGAGTGGTGTTTTACACTTGCAAAGCACTTGTCCGAGGTTCGATCCTCAGACTGGGAAAGGTAGATTCAGCATTCCATTTTTTAAGTTGGTCGATAAACTGATTATCCAGCCTGTTTAAAAACTTAACAATGGGGGTTTTGCATTAAGATGACCACCAAATCGAGATATATCTTTCGCACCCCTGGGCCCCTCGGTCAGGAAAACAAATATGAGCATTCTAGGCCTTGGCCCACATGGACTGTCATGCCACAGAGTTTAGTAGTTAATAAATATAAGGAATGTACTAATATATTGATAGCCAAAACTAATTTGAAGAAAAAAGTTTCATTGGCAACTATTTTATATTTACTAAATGTTTTTTCAAATAGCTGTGTAAAGATTCGACATTATTTTAATTACAAGAAAAATATTAATCTCCGAAATTTAAGACACGATAGTTTTTTTCCAGGTGTAATTTTTCCAAATAGCGCAACATAAAACAGAAAATGTGCTGGAACTGCTTCTCATCTATTTAATTCCTTACTTTGACTAAACTTGTATACATTTCCTGAATATGCAATTTTCTTATGAAGATCTTTTAATAAATTCGTTTTGCTTTTAGGAATAAAAAATACTAAAGAATTTAAGGTAAATGAGTTACAAAAGATTGTTTTTTCAAAAAATATTTCATTTTTGTTTATGGCTTGGTATTATTTCTACATAATTTCCATCAAATTATTAGAAGTTTGATGTTAAATATCTCATGATTAGAATTAGAATTACTTCTGTTCTTTTATAAATTTCAGAAAATTAACTAAAACAAATACCTGACTGGTAAACTGTCTTTAAAACTAGTGATTTTATATTGAGATTGAATTTATCTGAGAGCAAAATAATTTCATTCATGTTTTATATCGAAGATGAAGTTGTCAATTGCAATATGACAATTGCACGCTATACCAGTCCAAAACCAATTATAATTCCATTATTATAGTAACCAAGCCTTCTTGTAATGTTATATTTGATGCATCCTGGACTTTCCCTGCAGAGTAGGAACCATATGTACGGTTGTCCAAAGAAAAGTAGAACTTATTTGAAAAAGAGAATAAAAAACATGTCTATTATCGAAGAAGGGATTCCTAAATAATCAATTTCTTAACTGAAAAGGAAAAATTGCAAAAACTAGTATATTTAGAAAATAATTCTTGGTCATGAATATTGTATACATAGCAGCTGTAGTTATTCATGTTTATTGTGCCAAAAAATGAAACGTAAGAAATTGAGATCCAGTAGTTCTATGTGCCTTTTCTAGACGTCTAGTTAATAGATAATCGTTGGATTAATAAAAGTATGTAAAGAAACTGAAGTGGCAGTTGCAACTGTTTCTACCGTAAGATTTGTACAAAGAGAAATATTTAAGTATTAATTACCCTTGATTTGTGGGATACTTTTATTTTTTATGGTCCCTTACGTTGTGATGCAGATCAATAATTTCCTTGAGTAATTTCAAAAATCAAGAAGAATGCACTTTGTCATTATTAAAAAATTTCAATTATTCTTTTCAAATTAAGTAAAAAATTCACGTTATTATCAATCCATTTAGGAAAATGCATGTTTAATTTATCTGTGACTTTTGATTATCACTGTAATATAAAACTATTTCTCATCACTGAAATTTTTCCTTGAGAGGAATTTACTTACCTCTTAAATTTTTTATCTTAATATGTATTTATGGAAGAAATTTATCAGAAACGTAATTAAAATATTGGAAAAAGACATAAAAATCATGTGTGATGACAAGCATTTTAGGCCATCTTATTTTATAAAGATTTCACTTAAATTTTGAATACTCAACGACTTTGAAATGTTGCTCATGTCATTCGAAAGAATTAAAGTCTTTCAAAAGATTTATCATTTAAAAACCTTGCTTGATGTCAATGAATTTTTTATAAAATTGAGTTTAACCACACCATTTCGTAGTGATAATACCCTTGAGAGTAATTACAATTGCTGGAAAAGATCTCCATTAGCAATCATCCATCCGTACAATATTAGCAAATGCTTAAAAGTGTGGTGTGGCTTCAGCACTCATCGCTTTTTGAAACGCCTGGGTGATTATGACTCTCTCCCTCTCGTAACCCAGTTGAGAAACTGAAAGTAAACTGTCTTTAATAGATATAGTCGTTTTTCATCTGTGGGAAATAATTTTTGTTTTAATATAGCAGATAACATAATGAAGAAATTTTTGATAAAAAAAAGTACAAGAATTTGCTCAGAGAACATGAGTTTCTTCATCTGTAGATGGCACGCAATCTTGTTAACGGTGAATTATGTCACAAGTAGTAGGTAATGTTATCTTACATAAATCTTCATCGTGATCTACTAAAATGTGGTGTGGATTGAAAGTAACTCATGAAATTTCACTGAGAAAATGTTAGAAGTTGGTATTATGTAACGTATCATTATTTAAGTGTAATTTTTAATACTAGATATAAATGACAATATAATTGTGGCTTAACAATGTAGATAGAGCGTGGTCACTTACGAAACAAATGGAAAATTTCAAGATATTAAAAATGTAATTTGAACAAAATAGTAAGACAGAGGTTTTTATTCATTACTAATGTTTCGTACAGTGATATGTTATACGTATCATACAATGAGTTATTGTTCAACAAAACAACATTGCAAGGAAACAACACCAGGGCATTAAATTTATACAATAATTGTTATATTATATTTTAATACAAAAAACAATGATTCATTTTATGAAGTTGGTACAGTAATATTTTAAGCAATGAGACACTTACATAAAAGTTATATTAATGATATGGTATTACAGGCTTAATGTTGTATATATTTATATGTAATTTTAGCATAATTAAATAAATTAGCAATTTGATTCAAATAATACACAAATATGACTTTGTTTATCTTTTCCAATATTCAACAATTTTTTGTTTTAAGTCTTTCGGCACTACAAGGATGAGAATTAAAGGTAATTTATGTATACAATAAAGCACCCAACGGATGTGTTATTGTTACTCTGTATGTAGGTGGATCATCGTAATTTAAAAACAATGATTTAATAGAAGATTAATTGATTTGGTCTGTCACCCCAAAGGTGTTATTTCATTTGAAAACTTTGGCACCTTTACACATTTTATGTTCTCTAGCTCCTTTTAGCGAATACGGAGGTTTTCAGTATGCTTAGGTATCGAATCCATAACCTTTCAGTTATGAGCTGATGACTTAGCTGAATTGAATATTATGCCTATAATATATTATGATTTAAAATAAGAAAATAATATTAGAAATATGACTTCTAGAGTCCCAACTTTACCAGGGAGTCTGCAGGGGTGGTAAGCATTTAAACTTAACTCAAATGAGTAAATAACTACAGCTTTTGAAAAATGGAACTCTGAATTGTTTTGAGTATGAATGCAATGAACTGTTGAATGAGCACTGTAGAGTCTGTTCTGTAGAATAAAGCTCAACTCGAACAAATACAAACATTTATTTAAAAATTAACATTAATAGTGTTATATATTAGAATTAGAATCAATAGAAATTTAATTATGGCCCTACACGACCAACAGAACAAACACCCAAGGAGCGCCAGCTGAACCTCCTCGTTCGCTGGTCCAAGGCAATCTCTTTCCGCCGGAGCGGACCCCCTCCTCTCCTCTCTCCTAATGACTACAGCGCCATCCTATGAAGAGAATAAGGAGTATCTTGACACTACAGGCACCATGAAATGAGGGGGGCGAATATCGTTATATCACTTAGGTACATAAACTTCGATACCAGATCATTAACCATTTTATTCCTAAGGAAGAGCAGGAAATTTTCATTCAAACTATTTTAGCAACAAATCCTTAGTTTTCGAACTCATTGAGAGGAGAATTGCAATATTCCTAATATAGTTTGGATATACACTTAATCTCAAAAATAGAGAATTTTTAATGGAATGATTGAATAACAGTAGTACTAGGCACTAATCGTCTAGTTGTTGTGTATTAATCGTGTAGTTGTCATATCAAAATGCATGATAAAATGAAGTAGAACTCTATTGACCACTATTTACTTAAGAAAATCTTAAGATGAAGAATTTCAAAGCGTTAATATAAATTTGGAACTATAAATAAACTAAAAAATAGAAATTTATAAAAAAAACATTAATAGTTAATAAAAATTGCGACTTAAGGTAGAAAGTCGACATAAGATGAGATGACATAAAGTAAAAAACAAAATTATAAAACTCTTTTTTTTTCACAAAATTTTAAGGAAACCATTTGTGAAATTTATTTTATCAAATTTATTCGTAATGTTTCGCTGAGATATGTTATAGCAAATCGCTACTCATAAAAATTTCGAAGAATTTTACGAGTGAATTTTTCTTTCATGTTTTAAAACACTTGTTTTTAAGCTTTCAAATCCAGAGAATTGACATTAACCTTGAAATGCTTGATATTTTAATGCCTATCTTAATTAGGAAAATGAGAAGGTCATAATGAAGAATAACTTGCTGAGACTGTTTTTATACAATTATATTCCTGAGCTCTGAGAAATTATTTATCTTATACTACGCTTTATGTACTCTCTCGATTAAAAAATAATTCATGATTTTTAATTTAATCATTCGTATACAAAAGCAAAGATAGTTTGAATTAAATTCTCCCTATAGATCATGGAGTCCTTTCTCAATTGGTGAATGAATTCATTATATTTCATTAGGTAGCTTTGAATCCTCAACATATGATTAAATCATTAGGATCATGCTAATTTTTTTTTTTTTTTGTACGAGAATCTGGTCAAAGCTAATGAATTTATCTTATACTTTGAAATTTGGTTTTGATTATTTATCCATATATTTAATAAATTAAATTTATCAAAACTTCAGGAGCTTTTTTTCAACGGATTATTTTGATTTTAGTAAAAAGCATGTTTTATGGGCAGAATATAATTCTGATATTTAGTTATGATGAAAAAGTGTGTTTTTGGTTTTTTTTTTCTTTTTTCATTACAATGTTTTCTTTCCTATAACCTAAAACACTAAGATTTAAACCTCATTTTAAGAAAATGTGTTTATTATTATTGTTGTTTCTGCTGTTCTATGCAATTATATATCATATTTTCATATAAAAAAGAACTAGTTTTCAATTTTCCTCAACTGCAAACGTTTTCAAAATACATATTTTACTTCTGCGAATCTAATTAAGCCTTCAGGCTACAATGTGATTCAAAAAATCATTTAAGATTTTGAGGCAACATTCTAACTTATAAATTACTTAAGAATAAGATTTTAAAATAGTTTGAAAAATTTGTACAGAAAAAACAGAGGCACAATTATGAAAAAATATCAAGTTACTTGATTGTATTATGTCTAAGGGAATTTTTTTAGAATTTTACGTTTTTGCTTTTTTATTGGTAAATATTATGCAATTATATAAAGTTTTTTATTTCGTTAATAATTACTTATAACTGTGGGTGTTTTTTTTGTTAAGTTCAGAAATGTAAGAGTAAAGTTATGAATTTTTAGTTGTGCAATTACCTAGTTGAGCTTTAATGATTTATATAATGTGAATGCAAAGTATTACAATATATAGCTTAGAATTGAAAAATGTACTCTAATAATAATTTTGTTTATTCCATCAAAATGTAAAAGTGATTATCACATTAATTTCGACTTCAATGAAAAATATTTCTTTCCCAAAACTCCTTTTTCAGAAGATTTTAATTTGCTTTTTGTAACTGTGAAGCGCGGAACATATAATATAACTATAAAAAGCTCTTGGTCTTACTCTTTGGAAAAAAAATTATGTAAGTATTGCATATATACTTATGCAATAATTAAACTTTTGTATGAATTTTAAATTCAGAATTGCATTTCGATAAATAGTTCCGAAATCATTTCTTGGTCAAAAAATAATACTACATGCTGTTCAATTAAATTTTGTTCCCAAGAAACACAAATATGTCTATTTTGGAATTGCGAATGTAATCTGTTTTTCATTTTTTGTTTTTCTTCAAAATAGCAAGAAGAACATCATTAAGATGAAAAATAATTATAACAAAAATAATTATTCATAACATATATATTTTGAACAAATTGATAGGATAAAATTTTGGATATTTAAAAAAAAAAAAAAACATTTGCATAACAAATCAATCTTTTTAAGAAGTCACTCATTAATACTGTAAGACAGAATATTTTCTTTTAAAGGAAACATAGATTGATTTCTGTTTTCACTCGCTACTGATATGGTGAGATTATCACAGAAAAGAATCACAATTTATGTGTTCGTCTCCTCATAAGAGTATGGTCTAAAATTATGAAGTCTGTGTTTTGGATAAACTTTTAAATGAGTTGTATCTCAAAACGTTTTAATGCCATTTAATGAATTCTACTCTTCAATAGAAGATATATCTTTATGTTATAAATGCTTAACTTACTCATAAATTTGTTTTACGACATTTCTAAATATTTTCGGCAAAAATCTTTAAAGTATACTTTTTCTAAGCAATCGTTGTCAATTTATAATACAATTAACAAACATAAATATTAAACGCGGATGACATCATGGACCTGATCTGATTTCAAATCAGAGGGAATTGTAAAAAGAAGAAGAAAAAAAAAACATAAACCTTACTTATTTTAGGAATGATAAGATTGTTCTTTAATAAATTTCATTGAGAACATTTTTCAATGATTATTTCCTTTCTAATCATACTAATCATTTGATTTAATGAAACAGATCAAAGATCATTTTTTAAAACAATAATAATCAACATTACTTTTTTTTCAAAGAAATTTGATGATTATCAAAGAGAAAAGGTTAGCCCATAATATCAAAATTGATTTAATATCAATAAATTTTTTTACCTAATTAAAATTGTTTATAGCTACTTTTGCTTAAAATATTTCTGTAAAAATATTCTACTTCATTGATATGCATGAAAGATCTTAGTTTTTAGGCTTTGATGTATTGTGCTACTATGGCTATATATTTTTATAAAACAACTTTAATAAAAATATTGTATCTACAGTTTCAAATATTTCATTAAAATGCCACATCTATGCGGCTTATTGGTCATATTATAGGAAAATCGAATTTTAATGTATGTTATGGTGTTAAAAACGTTAGGGAGAAATTTTAAAATAATACTTTTTTTTAGTATTTTGTTCTAAATCCAGAAATTGTGTACATTTTTTCAGAAAGAGTTTGTGTATCATACATTATAAGTTTAAACCCTGACAGTCTATCTAAAAATAAAGAACAGATGAAATGATATTAGATAAATATAAGTAGAGAGGAGAAAATGAATAGAAAATTAATGAATACAATCTAAACATTTGAGAGAGAAACTAGATTTTTTTGTAAAAGTTTTCTTTAAGCAACTTTAGGCCCCCGGATAATGACCTCATTTCTTAACAATTGCTTAACTATGCTTTGTGTCAGATGATAAATTTATTCACATATTTTTAAATTTCACGCGTGAAATTCATTTTAAAAGATATCATATGAAGAGTAGTTCACGAAAAGATAACTCAAGATCCACTTAATTTACACTGAGAGAATCTCCCCCACTTTTTGTATTCCACAATTGTCCACGAAAAAAATATTCCACACTAAACTCCCGCTCTTGTCGTGTAATGTTATCTTGACGTAAACGACACTTTTTAGGAGATATATGGAACGTGTAATACATTTACGTTGACAGTAACTCTTGTGCTGAGTTGAGCTATTGCTTGAATCTGATACTGGAATTTGAGCATGTGTTTTGGCAATGCATCATTCTGTGGTCGCCTAACACCTGAACTTGCCACCAGGTGGTCTCTCTATTCTTTGACATACTCTTTAGATGTTGGCCATCCACATTCTACGTATGATTGAGTTTGACAAGGCTGTGTGGTATCTCTCTTCTTTCCTTACAAGGCTAATCTTATTTGTTAGTTTTCGATTTGGATGTCAGGATATCTGTCAAAGTTACCAAGTTTAGACAAAGAGGGCTTTTTTTTCCAGGAAGCTTTTACAGAATGAAACATTTCTCGAATTTGATGAATTTTTAAAGTGGCTAACCTTTGGAAGTGGGTTAACTTCTTCGGTCCTGGGTTTGATGTGTCACTCTCTTTCTTTCACGTAGTTTAAGTTCATGAAAAAAATCTTTATACCTGTAAAAATCTATATATTAAAAGAAAATATCTATAAGAAAAAAATCACATTTCTATAATATTTATTAAGAATGTACACAAGAAAAAATATTAGCATGGATGAAATAAAGTTTTATGTGAACAAAAAATTGTTCCAGAATTTTTTTAGATTTCAGAAATATTTAGTTTGGTTGTTCATTGGTATGTTTTTATGTTTCGTATAGACTTGTTTCACTTAACAATGTCACACACTTAAAATAATTGAGTTTTATGAACTAGTTTTAATAACACACATAAATGTTTTCTAAATGGAAATGTTACACTATTTTAAGAATTGTACACAAGAATCAACACAGATTAAAAAGCATCAAGAAACTGAGTTCGGCTGGAATTTTTAAAAGTTAGTTTACCTTGATGATGAAATACATAATCATTTACTATTTTTGCAACAAAATATATAGAAATATTAAGAAGAAATTAATTAAACAATAGTTTTAAATATGCGGAATAGAAATAATGCCTATTCTGCTCATTTTTTGACAAATTATTTTTGAAAGAAATATTACTAAATTTAAACAGAAGAAAAATGCAATTCCAATTTTAAATTTAAAAAAATCTTTTGATATTTTTTAAAATAATCGTTTGGAAAGAACATCTTTATTTCAGAAAAATGAAGGAAAATTTTACCTAATAAATGAAAAGAGCATAAGATATTTATTTACATACGTTCATATTTTGTAATTATTTGATAACATTAAAACAAATTTAGTTTCTAATTATTCAAATAATGTTTGAATATGAAATTTAATTGGCTCTGAAACTTTCTCAATTATAATAAAAATATTTATTCTGAGCTTCAATTCACTTCTAAGATTGCAAACATTAACAATTATTGCATAAAATAAAGTACTTTGATAGTACTTAAACACTACCATTTGCAGTAAAGTCCAACAGCACAAAAAGAATTGGAAAAAAAAAGCCGATTGCGCACACCTACTGTTGCTTTCCTATTTCACTTTCGTTTTTAGAAATCGTCTTATCGAAAGAGTATATACTATGTGAGCGTGATTTTTTTAATCTAATATTTTTTTATTCTTTCTTAATGGATGGTATTCTATTTGTGGGGAGGCCTACTTTATTGGTTATTTAACTTCCTGCACTGCGAAGCAATTGGATTTTATTTTTTTATTCACCTATTCTGTTTATTGCTTTTCATTTTATGACTTTTCTTAACCCAATTTCGTGACGGTTAGCCACGGAGAGGCGTGAAAACAGAGCAATTGTTGATTTTGGAAGCTCAAATAAACGTCCTTTCACTGAAACTGTAAAAGAGCTAGTAAACAGAGTTAACCGAATGCAAGTCGTAATGAGGCAACTTATAGCTATTAGGGAAAGTTTGAAGCAGCGAGAAAAATCATGCGATCCATTGTATAAGGAAACATTTCAGGATTATTCTCAATGAATGCGAAGTTATCCCAACGTTTTCTCAGAATTTTTTCCCTTAGGATATTTTTTTAATTTATGAGTTAAAATTGAAAATTTTTTAAATGGTTGATAATTCACATCAAATTGAAATAAAATCTGCACCATTTTTTTCCATCTAGCAGTGATTTGTTTTCATCTAGACATAAAACGAAGATGTTTGTGGAAACATTGGAGCCATATGTTAAGGATCAAACCTTTCATATTTCAAATGATACCCTTTAAGATTTATTGCTTCGAATTAAAATACATGTATAATAGTATATTTAGGAGTTTAAATAACATTGTTTTAATATAATGAAAGCCTTGTTTTTTTACATTAGTATTGCCGTTCACAACAAGAACTGTTACTGCATAAAGGGAACTGTTATTTTAAAAAAACTACGATCCTATATTTTTTTAGCTACTCACTGTTAACTTCCGAAAAACATTAGAAAGGATTCAAGTAACATAAAAGTCTTCATAAAGTAGATTATTAGAATTGATATTATCAGAATTGATTTTTATCCCATGTACCTGAAGTTAACTTTTCTATTAATATAAAGAAAGTAAATGCTGAAATTTTTTTTAATAATTTATAAGTATTGAAATCACCAGTAGCATAAATAAAAAATTATGTGCTATAAATTGCAAAAATTGTTCAAGCAATGCCATCATAATTAAGAATAACTCATCTTAATTTGTTTAATAGACGAATCTTTTTCTGTTTACAACAAGCACAAAATCACACCGACGCGAGATTGTATCGAAAAGAATTGCTAGCGAGAATTACACATTTGTTAGCTTAAACTGTTAAGGAATGAAAATATAAACAAAAAGCTTGTAATGAATCTTTGTGTAATTAAAAAGACGGTCATTATTTTATTAAATTTGCTTAAGTCAAGAAATCTAAGAATCAATTTTCACTCGTTCTTGCAAATTTATGATTACTTTATTCTGCAAGTGCTGGTTTGATGGGAAAAAGCATCGATATCACTTTCGAAATATCAGTTTCATATCTAACTAAGCAAACATCAATGTACGATTAGACATATTCCCATTTTGAATATTTTATTTAAGTATGTATATTCGGAGGAATATTGGATGATTAAATAAAATATCTAGTATTCCTCCGCAGATGTAGGGAGAAAAAAAATGTTGATTGAAAGCTACAATCATTGGTTGATTCTAATGTTGGATCAAATTAAGCTATTGGCTGTGTTTATTATTTTTGAATTCATCGGACTATTTGGAATGAATGATCCTGGGTTCAGTACCAGCAACTGTTAAGTAAATCTAGTTTCATGCTTCTATTTTCAGTATATACGTCTGTAGAGGTTTGTGCTTGGGAGTTTTCCAGGTTTTCTCCTATGCCACTCATAAACACTCTTTATAATAGAAAGTTTTATAAAATAGAAACGAGCTGACATGTTCTAATCCATTACAACAATCATAGATTAACAGCTGAAGTCTGTAAATAAAACTGGAAGCTCATCGTTGTTTGTATGTAGGATTGCATTTTTAAAAGTGAAAGATTCTGGGTTTGATACCAGCCTTTGTTGATAAATAGATGATAGGTGTTTTATTTTCTATATACAATTGTCAAAATAGGTGTTTCGAACATTTCCATGTTGTATTCCTTTCATCAGGAAAATATGGCTTCCTATCTATGAAAATTTCAACCGAAAGGTCATAACGTTAATATATATTCAAATATTATCGATTTAATGTGTCCAACAAGATATTAAGTAAACTCTCATTTAGGGATATAATATGAAATTTTCTGTCAAATTTTAAAAATAACAGCCTGGGTTACAAATTTAAAATTATAATATTGATTGACCAAATATTCTATAAAGCATAGTCAATTTTTCTTTCTGCAGTACTTATTCTTCAGTACTTAAGCATATTATATTAGCTTCTTAATTTTAAATCTTTTTCGACAGAAGATCAGCTCACTCTCTTTCTTTCAATTATCTGTCTAAATTTGAATGCTGCAAAGAGAATCTCATGAAATCTCAAAATATTTTATGTCTGAGTTTGAATACTAATTTTTCCTGAAAAATATCAACATTTTCTGAGTAAACAATTTATTCTAATAGTTATATTTATTTTCAATTAGAGAGAGCTCTATTTTTTTTTTTTAAGTATCAGCAATAATTTTTTTCCGATTGATAAAACATTTTTGTTGGCATTTTAAATCTCATAATGAAAAAAAACTATTTTCAATATATTGATTATATATTTAAGGAAACCGCCTTTAAATTCACGTATTATATTTTAAATGTTCTTCTGAACATTATGCTAACGTAAAAAAGATGCTATTTAAAAGTTATGAAATCACTTCTTACTTAATAAAGACCACTAATTTTATTTAACAGCATTGATTTTATTGTAAAAGTGCCTATAATTTAATTAATAATTCTTTATAAGTCTAAAAAAATATTACATATTGTGAACAAAAACTTCAGAAATACCACTAAGTTACATAAGCTCCAGTTTCACAAGTTCAGAAAAGGAGATGTTTCAACCTGAGTAATAATTAAGCAATACATATCTCTTCAATTAAAAATTCAATTTCCTCGTAACCGTAACACTTTCGATGTGCGTTACCACCATCTGTTTTGAAACACATAACTTCCCGTTGTAATCATGACCCTGGGCGAAATTCTCATCGGCGAAAATGGGAACGCCTTCATGCGCTGGCAGATCACTGACCGATCCATCCCCTAAAGGTGGTCAAGAACTGATTAAACTATTTTTCATCATCTGTATCGATCCACCGATCTTCATCTAGATCTATGTTACCTAAGGATTATCTGTGTTTGTCCAGTGATTCATTATAGTAGCGTTGACAGCGTAAGTGGACACAAGCGTAATCCATTTCGCTTTCAGTCAGTACGTCAACAAGTTTGTCGGTTAAATACATGTATTTGTGGAAACTATCTGTAAATCAAATATTCTTTTAAATCCTTCCTTTTGATGATTAAATTTTTATCCATCTATTTGTTGAATGTGTTTTCTTATCAACTGAATGATAGTGTATGTTTCTATTTAAATATGATGAGGTAGAAAAAATGAATTGTGGATGTGTGAAATTTCAAAATGCTTGTCAACATCCTTTGAAATTCTATATTTTTTAAGTTATTAATTTTCTTTAACATAAACAAAAAGGTTGATTTCACCGAAAGCAGAGACCTTGAATTATTTCATAGAAATTAAACGGCCATCAAATGATTCGAATATTATAATGAGACTCAATAAAGTTTAATCAATTTAACATGGAACTCGAAGATTTATTTATAAATATGGAACTAATAAAGTTCTTTATAAATCATTAAATACAGTAACTGCCTTCATTAATCACGTACGTGATTATGATATTTTAATTCTTGAATTCAGAATACTATCATGACATTGTTGAAATTTCTTAAAGAAAAAGTTCTACGATATATTTTAGCACATAGCGAATCAATTTTCATTAAAATGTTCATTATTTTAGTTGGCATATTTTTTTAGCTTAAGAAGATCCTAAGGTAATCTAACTTTTTTATTGGTATAAATTATTAATATCTTAGTAAGAGAAAATATTTTCTCAGTTGGCGAAATATGATATATTAACGAAGGCTCCCATATTTGGGACAATTTTAAAAACTGACTTTAAAAGCTATTTTTTATACGTGTCTTCATTATTTATGATATTGCTTAAATTCAATAAAAATTTTTAAACGTTATTAAGTAAATACAAAAATGTATTAAGAATAGTGGTTGTAAATTGATATTATATGAGAGAATGTGTTAAAAAAATTATATATTTGACCTACTCATGATAAATTTAAGAAGACTTGCCAACATTATTAACAAGTCATAGATTAAACCACAAATGAGAAATAAAATACACACTGAAACAAAAAATTATATGCTGCTGAGACATTAAGCAGTCATCACGAAACTCCGCAAGTGCATAAAGTTCTTTTATATAAGAATTAATTAAGAATAAAATCACACACACAAAAAGGTATTTTATTGTAACAAAGTATAAGAATATTGATTTTAATATATATTGTGAGTCACACCTGAAAACTAAACAAGATTAAAACATAGAATCTTTTAGTTACTGATGTGCTTTTCTTTGTAAACAAAACAATTAATCAATTAGCTCGATGATATTCTTAGACAGCTAAATTGTCTTCGCAACTTCTCCCAAACACAATCTGTTAGGGAAAAGATGTTGAAATTTTATATTGTTTTCTTGCAAATGTTGTGTTGCGATAATCATGTAGTATGTGGCTGACTTTGTTTTGCTGATATATGTCGTTTGGGTAATTTGATGACAAAGGTAAATCTCCTATCCTGAAATGTGATCGCAAACCTACGAGCAAAAGGGTTACTTTGTAACATCATTAAAGAACTGTGCTATTCCATCAAATCAATTATTTAAGTGTCCTAGATATTATGACACTAATATTTTTTAGGAATAAATAGGAGATTAAACAACTGATTTCTCGGCCTCCATAAACATAGGTAGTTTTTTTATCTAAGCAACATGAAAGAAGATTGAAAAATCGTATTTCTTCCATTAGGTACAGTAAATTTTACCTGAAATTGACACAATTCATATGGTACTCCTAATTTTAAGAATAAACGGTAGCTGTATAGGGAGACTAAGCGAAACTTTAATGGACATAGAGACATGACCCCAGTTTTGTTCAAATGCTTACGGGTGTTATTTATTAACCATAAAATGGTTAATCCTTTGGTTCTTTTAGTTGTTTCTTTTGTTCCAGTTAAGATTATGATTACATCACTTTATTATAATTCTCCTTAGTTTAAAATATCCATGATGTCAGATAACCTTTCATCGACGTCACTTACATCGTATTGAGAAGGCGTCTTAAATCCGATTTGTTGATGAATCTGATGCCTGCTTTTAAATCACATTCTTCGAGTGGCAGCAAACAAGACGATGTTCACCATAGAATGTCTGAGAATATCGTTGAAGTTCATTTTGTTAATGAAATGATTTTATTTATAAGGACTAAAGCATCAGTATGAGAAGCCGTTTCCCATTGATTCAAGCTGTTTCCGTGATTCCATTGATTCACGTTGATAATAGAACAGAAAAAAAGCGAAAAGAAGGAGACAAGACATTCACTTTATGGTTTGTTTAAATATGCAAGAAGAATTTAAATTCTTATGAGTTTCATTAATTATAATAGAATTTTAAATTAATAATTGCAATATTTGAAAACGATCTCTTTTTTTGTATCTAATATATATATATATATATATATATATATATATAAGCTGAATAGCAAAGAATTACGTGACGATAGTAGCATTACTGATAAAGAAATAGCAGCTGATGTCCTAATTTCTCGATCCTCATAAATATTAATGGAAGATTCCCATATTTCAGTGGCTAAAATATTTCAGTATTTCAGTGGCTAAATAAATTCTTTGATTCATTAGTATCAAGACCCTATAACTTCTATGTCACCAACATGTTGAATGATACACTGCGTAGTTTAGTTACAAGTTCTGTAAGTGTCTTTATTGGTCATTTTCTTTAATGTAAATCATAAAATCACATTTCAACACCCAAAATTTCCAAGTTCTGTCTAAAGTAATTATGAATGTTTTTATAAGGCATATTTTTTTACTAGCTGTATGTATAATTATTTCATAATTTAATATTTGAAAAGAAATGAAGTATGTTTAACTTTGAAATTACCATTTTGCTCTTTGTCTCAATTTTTGTATTTCGTTTCATTAAAAAAATTTATTAAATTTGTTTATGAATATAAAATTCTCTGGATTCTATAACTGCTAATGCCTATCTTCGTAGATGCCTTCGGAAATCAAATGTATTATCCTAGTGTATATTGAAATAGTAAAAATACCATCCTAAGGAAATATATTAATGTTGTTTTTTAGCATGTTCACATTCACATCACTAACTTTCAGATTAGACTTTTCAAGAGTTAATATATTTTCATAATGTTGCAGAGATATTATATATATATATAACATTTTTATAACATTCTCATTGACCAAGAAATATTTAAAGAATATTTAACAATTGCAAATTTATGCACAAAATGTTTCAATATTGTTTGAGTTGCAAGTGAAAAGTGGTTCAAAAGTATTTTAATTAAATATTTATAGAATATGTGAAAAATTTTAAATCCTTTGATTTACTATCGTAATTTTTTTTGAAAATTATTCAAATTTGTTTATTACATTAAATAATTTTTATTCATTGATTGTTCAAAACATGCAAAAACGAAAATTCTTTAAAAAAATTTTTATCCTAAAATAAATGTAAAATAATCATTATTATATTAATAATTCTAAAATATTGCTCATAATAAATAATAACTTTAAATTTTTTACCGAAATAAATTTTATGTAACAGACTTTTTTCCATCCAATATATTTATTTTACAATTCAAAATATTTAAAGCACATTATTTTAATTTAATAATTTGTTAAAAATAAAATTCTTTAATAGAACATCTGAAACAAATAGATTTTTCTTCTTTAATATATTAGTAATATTTATTTATTTTGTAAATCCATTTCCTAATGGAAAAATCTTTAAATGATATATTTTTTTAATATTTTGGAAAATTTTTTTCAACATATTGAAAACAAATTGTCAAACTCAAATCTTTAAAATAACAAATATTTTCAAAACATTGGTCCTTATTATCATTCGAAAAAATTGCTCACTTTAAGTGTTAGACTTTAAATAAACTTGCGCCATTTTCCCCTTTTATGAGTCGTTATCCCACCATGATAGAAAATAAACTAGAAGTATCTAATAGATGAATAAAGAATAAACGGCTTAAAACTAAAAATATAAAGAGACCACCCATTGTTCAAATTTGCATTATAACCCTTCATTAGACAACAAGCTTTTGTTTCTAAGTGGATTATCTGACAGCACATTGTTCTTAACGTTATAAAAAAGTTTCGCATCGGCCAGACGATATTTCCCATTTAGTTAACTAAGGGTTTCTCTTTTATGTTCAAGAAGTAGTAGTTCCAGCTTATTGTATTCTAAGCAGCAAATACGTTCTCTTTCAGTAAGCTGTACTAAGTTTAGTTAGTGCTTGTTCTCTTATAATTTATTGCTGTATTTACTTCCCTGAAGGAATTTTTATTTTATTTTTAAGGATAAAAATTATTCAGCAAAATAGGAGAGATCTACAACTGATTTCAAATATATATAATTTTATGAAATATTTTTATTATATATTGATACATTTAGATTTTAGATTAAAAGGTATAAAAAGAGTTCTATAAAAAGAAGTATCTCTATGGTAATTGTTTACTAATTTAATCGAATGTTTGCTTTCATATGGTGAAGATTAAAACTATTTGAGAGTAAATATTAACCATCTAGTTTTTTTTTCGTAATTAAATATTTTCACTTTGAGAAGACGAGGATGAAAAAAGTGGTGACTGCTGACAACATGCTTTCTATATTTTCCAGCAGACCATTTGAAACCCATTGAGAAAATTCAATGCATAAATTGAAATGTCTTTTTTTTTAAAAAAAAAAAAAAGTCTGTAATGTGCAATTCTAATTTTTTCTCTTCATTTCAGTTTGCAAACGATTAGTACTAATTTTTTTAGGATTATTATGTTTATTTCATAAGATGAATTGTAACTCATGTTTATTTTCAATTTCCCTCTAGAAAGTAAGAAGACAATTTCGTCCTCAAATATCCAATGGCAAGTATCTAATTGGTAACAATACCTTTGTTTGTTTAAGAATTTGCAAATCATCCTACAAAAAATTTAATCATACCATGTCAATAGTTTATGATAAGATTGTCTAAGGCTTTTAATAGTTTAGTAAAAGTTTTTCATTTGTTGTAAGCTGTAATTTCCTTTCATTCTGCATGAAAATATTTCTTTTATAAAGTTTTTAATACATCATTTTATTTTTATATTATATAAATAAGCAATACAATAAGTAATGTCATGCTTATGAGTTAAAGAAATTTTCATAGAACATTGAATATAAATTTATAGTAAAGAATTTTTAGAAATCTAAACTATTTTCATTGCATTTAAAGTATCTTATGTACGTTATGAATATTTTCATAAATTTACAAAAAATATAATAATTCTCACAATTTAAATTGTATATTTTGTATATTTGCATGTGTTAATTAGTTACACAATGGTCACTTCATTGTAATAACAACTTCATTTGAAACAAAATACATCAATATAATAAAGAAATATGCATCAATACCTAATGTACCTAATAAAATATTATATTGATATATTTTTCATATCTAATGGCATTATTTAATAGATACATACGTATATTAGCTTAATTCAGAATGAATTGATCATAAAAATGTATTCATTTTTTACTATTAGTATAATTTTAGCTTATCAATTATATATATATATATATAATTGTGAAACATTTTTTACAATTTCTCGATAAAATATAATGCTAAATAATAATGCATTTTAAAAAGTAATTCATTGTCAATAATTTTAAATCAGACGTATATAGTTTTTATAAACTTTGCTTAATTTTTAATTCAATTTAAATTTAAAAAAAAATCTCTTTTGGTAAATTTGTGAGTAATCGTAGAGCTCAATACATTAAGCAAGATATATTTTGCTCAATTAAAATAACCCTAATTATTCTTCATTGTAAGGCAATTCAAATGATAATTATAATTTTTCCCAGCTAAATAAAGCAGATCCAATGTATTCTAAATTGGTAACATACCGCTAACACCCATCGCCTAGGGGCAAACTTTTTTTTTCACTCGTTTGTAACTTTCTGAATTCTATAGAACAAAAAAGTATTAATTCTGCCCTAATTCGAAATATATTTAGCTCCATTAGGTGTCTTGACGGGCGGGGATAATGAAAGGGCAAGCTGGAGGGTCGAAGAAAATTGGCGATGTCATTATTATTATAGATTATATTTGGTTCTTCTCACATATTCGCGTAAGTAGAGCAGATTCGTCCTGATTGTTTCTGTATGTCTGGGATGAAAATAGACGCATTGCAAAATCACGTGCTCTTTGGTGTGATAGAAAGAGAAATCAAGCTATGGAGAAATCTAAGTAAAGTGCAGTTGAAGCTTAATGCCGTCTTTGGATGTCCTTAATTATTATTGGAATTACCAAAGTCCATATCAGCCGTTCATGTAAAATAAAGATGTGTTTGTTAAGGTGTTATGATTAATTTCATTGAACTGCTTTGCAATACATGTTATTTATACTATTTGTTATTTATACTACTGATACATGTTATTTATAAGATTTGATCAATACATGCTAACAAGTAAAATTAAGTTAATTTTAAATAGAGATTTCAAAATTAAAGCACTGAATAATTAACCGAAACAATAGACTGAAGTCCAGAAATATATTTTAGTTAAATAATTTTAATTCAATAAATTTTTCTTCCAATGGTCGGGGTATATCAGGATGTATTGTTCCCTTATACCCAAGAAACCGGCCAGAAACAGCGACCTCTTTGCCGCCGAGGCGTTGCCCCGGGTGCACCACAGGGAGTGGCCCACCATCGCACCCTCAAACAAGCCATAGGGACCCGTTTATAGGGTAGGCACCATTCATACCTCATTCACACACAAGGAAAGTACAAAGACAGGATAGAGAGAGAGAGAAAGTACATCTATGTCTGAACCGGGATTCGAACTCAGGACCTCCCTATCCGTTGTCAGGCTCAGTGACCCCTAGACAAGTTGGCCGACTTTCAGTAAAATATATAAGTTAATAATGATTTTTGTAAATATAATTTTGCATAAGAAAATGTATTGCGTTGTCGTTTGTTGGAGTAGATTTGACCGAAAAATGTATAAAAATGTTAAAAGAGGAAATGATCCTCATCATTTATAACATTTTATAAATACAATTGCTAGATAATATTTTATTTTACGAAATCCAACAGAGATATATTGTTGTTGATAGCTTTTATTACACAAAATATGTGTCTATATTTAAAACAAATACTACACAAGTATTTTCCATCGTAAAGTCAGTTTTTTTAAAGTTTATAAACTTAAATAATCTAAAAAACACATCGTTTATAATTCAGTATCAGTCTTATTTAATTGTTCTTATCAGATGATTTTAAATATTTATTAGATGATTTTATTATTTAATTGAAAATTATTTTTATGCGAATATGTGCCTAGTCTATTATTACTATTACAAGTATACTATATTCTGTTATAGGCTATATTCTCTATTATAAGCATTTTACTTCTCCTTGTGATAGACTTGATTAAAAATTCTAGGGTGATTTCGATATATAAACTGATAGGTTCCAACATATTCATACCATGTCTAAAAAGCTACCATTACCTGTTTCTTAAGAAATTTTAATAAGAAAGCCCAATCTATAAATGTTCGCGCCGAGCTGGCAGCCGAATGGTTAGCGCTCTTGCCTTCGGTTCAACACTTCTTGCGTTCGATTCCCACCTTGGGCATGGATGTTTGTAGTGGTTCGGAATCCACTTTAAACTGTAGGTCCTGTTCTAATTAGCCCTCGTGTGCAAAAAATGACCGCTAAGCGACAAACAAACCATGACTATAAATGTTCGCCCATTGTATACCTCTAATATGAATTTAATATTCTGACAACCTGTTGCTTTTTCATAAATTGTATACAAAATATTATTTACTACTATCTGGTAAGCAGATGATAATTTGCATACATTACATTAACCCCTTATATGTAGGAAAAAAAGGGTGATTGAGATATTTCTATTTTAGTAACACAATTAATAAATTCTTATATTATTTATATAGATTACATGTTAAATTGGTGCAAGAAATTAATTGCTAATTAAATTATTGAAAAAAATTATTTAAATGCATATTTTTAAATAAATTATAAACACATATGAAAGTTTTGCGTATCAAATATTTATATCACTAAAAACTTTCATTCTTCATAAGTTTTCGTTTATTTATTTGTACTTTATTTCAATAACACAGCTGGTCATAACCAACTTAATTTAATTTCAAAATTATTAACTATGAATTCATCACTTAGTTAAGATTTCAATTATTTCCTTAACCATTCCGTTAGAGAAACAAGATATCATAAAATTAGATTTCTTATTCTTATTATCATAATTATTTAATAGCAGATAATGAAGTGACCGCCGCCCATCTTGCCTAGTGGTCAGTGTGTATGACTGTGGATAGGGAGGTCCTGGGCTTGAGTCCTGGCTCGGGCATGGATCTACTTTCTCTCTCTATCTATCCTGTATTTGTCCTTTCCTTGTATGAATGGATTGTGAATGGTTGCCTACCCTATAAACGGGTACCTATGGCATGTGTGTACTGAGGAAGTCGGACTTTACATTAAAAAATATGGTTCTTTTGGAAAAGTAAAGCAGCACACCTCCTACTGTCAGCCTAGCTGACACACGATAACAACAATGAAATGACAATCCAAATTGCAAGACAACCGTAATTTTAAGAATAATTGAATAAATATTAACACATAAATGTCTATGTGAATACTTTAAACTAATTTTTATGGAAAATAATACTCACAACCACAAAAAGTACAACCCAGTTTTAGCCAATAAACGCTGCATAACACTTATCATCTTACGATCTTATTCTAGAGGCTAAGGATTGTATTCAGAAGATAAGGTCGCGCAAAATGAATTCCTAAATAGCTCCTTTGTGTTTGATTTATGAGAATAATTATGGTCTAAAAGAAATCAGACCCCTTCTATAACAGTCTGTAATAAAAACGAAAATGAGATTTGTTATCATGCCATTTTAAATATTCGAAAGCTATAACGCAGACATTCAAAAAAATCCGTCGAAATGAGACCACAGTTTTACTATTGTGGGATTAGTGTTAGGCGTTATGTCCACATGTTATTATTATTATAATTAGGAAGACATTTAGAGAGATAATAAAGACAGCAGAACAAAGCACGCGGAAATGGTTGCTGGACAAAAATGTCAATTGATTTTAATGTGAGAAATGAAACTACTGTCCCCACTGAAAGGAGCTGTCTTTTTGTGTCATGAGACTATTTGATAAGAAACTGATAGATGAATAAAGAAAATTTTCATTTAATTAACTTCTCAAGATGATAATATTTAAGAAAAACTTATTCTAATGTTTTCTTCCTTTACCTGATGAAAATTTAAAAAGAAATTTTTAATAAACTACAAATAATTCAGCTTTTGACAAAAACCAGATGATACACTTTTTATTTTGTTGTATGATTTTATATTGCAAAATATTAAAAATAAAAAATATTTAACAACTTACTATTTTAAAAGCATATAATACTAGGGGGAAATATCAAATATTTAATGAGAACCCCTTCTTGTGTAAAATACTGTAAAAGAGAGAGGTAAAGAATCTATGAATGAAAATATGCTGCTACTTTGAAAGCACAAAAGTCAGTGTTTTCTGCGTTTATTACTGTATTAATAATTCTTTAAATATACTCTTATAACCATAATATATAACAATTTGATTTGAATATGTAAAATTGCTAATTTAACTTTAAATAACTGTTTTTAGTCTATCATTTCTGCACTTGTGGTGCGGAGCATATTTTATTGAAGCAGCTCCGTTTCCTTATAAACAGATATAATTTGTGTTAGCAAGGATGCACACCGCGCACATAGTGGTTAACAGATTTCAAGGTAGCATTAAAGCGCACGGACCTTAAATTTAATCTGGATGCGTAGATTACTATAACGAATAAAATCCATCAGACATAAGCCAAAAAAAGGGTGGGGGTACATTTCAAAAATTAGAGTTTAGATCAAAACATGGCTTGTGTGGTATCAAATAAAAGGTAATTGAGTCTGGAGTTGAATAAAATGCATTTGATTTCTTTAAACCAGTGGCGCACAAAGGAGGATTTCAAAAATTAAAGTTTGATTAAAAATGTCTTGTGTAACATCCATTTTTTTTGGACAATGGAGGTACCTACAATGAAGGGGGATTTGTTGTTAAGCGGCCAGCTTAGGTGCCCATAAATTGGCAGAGTATTTTTCATTGTGTTTTTTTTAGTTTGTCCTTCGAATTAAAAAAAAAAATGGGTAGCTATATATTACAAATATAAAAATAAAATATAGTGAGTTGGGACCCCTAAAATTATATAGCGTAGGGCCACATAAATTGTAAATCCGTCTCTGCATAGTGTGACTTGGTTGTTATGGTGTGACCATGCTTTTGAGGACTAACAAAATAGTAGTTTATAAAAATGTCAAAAAGAAAGCCGTTTTATACAAGCGGTTTTCAAAGCACAGCACAGCAAGTGCTTAGAAGTAGCGAGTATAAAAAAGCGTAGTTTTGGCACAAGTTTTATACAATATTTTATCTTGATCAAAAATTTTAAAAAAAATTAAAAACATGCTGCAGGTGTAATTTTTTTACAAAAATATATTTTACCCAAAACTACCAAACAAGAGACAAAATACCAATTATTATTGTTTTTTATATTATTTTTATTTTAATTAATTTATTCCAGAAACCAAAATGTCTGGTGCTAAGAGAAAACCCTCTGGGAGCGAATTTAAAAAGCGGAGATTGAACAAGTAGCAAACAGAGCTTCAAAAACAATCAGATGCGCTGCAGAACTTCTTGAAAGGTGGCAGACTCAACGCTCCCACAACCGATCAACAACAACCGAGAACAACGCACAGAACATAGATACTGACTTTCCGGATATGGATCCTAATTTTGACGTAACCGTCAGCATTACTAATCTGAGTAAGTCAGCTGAAACGAGTAGTGCTTTGTCGAGTAGTGATGCAGTTCCAAAAATCAAAATTCGCAAGTTGTGCAGACCTCATAGAAACATTTAGAAAAGGCTACTGTCCAAAGTATCTCTTCTGACCCAGGATTATGGCCCAAAATCATGCGTGCAGCAGATAGTTTTTTTTGGTTAAACGTGGTCCAGCTGCAACTTTGCATAATTTTGATTTTCCTATTGACGATCAGGATAGAAAATTCTCGGCAAAACATTACAAGAAAAGACTTAGAAATGGAGGAGAGGTCTTAAGAGAATGGATGGGGTATATTCCGTATTTCAAAACGCTTTGTACTGTTTTACATGTCGACTTTTTGCTGCACCATCTAGCTTCAGCGCTCTTGGCAATCGGGGATTTAAAAAGACTAAAAGCATTTAGGGGACTCTTTAGCATATCATGAAAATGCTAAAACTCATATAGATTGTTTTAAATCATGGCTTGAATTGAAGCAAAGATTGAAAATAGGTGAAAAAATAGATCTAGTTTCTCAGAGACTTATTAGTTCTGAGACAAATCACAGGTCTGAAGTTCTTTTACGCATTTTATATCAGTCGTTCAAATGCTAGGCAAGAGCTTTCTAGCTTTTCGAGGAACAAACGATAAACTGTATGAACACAATAATGGAAACTTCTTGAAATTAATTCAGTTATTGGCTGAGTTTGATCCAAAAATGGAGGAACACATTCGCAAAGTCCTCGATAAAGAGGAAATCATCGCTAGATATCTAGGAAAAACTATACAAAATGAAATAATTGAACTATTGCATGACAACATAAAGCACCACATCAATGAGCAAGTTCAAAATGCAAATATTATTCCGTGATACTTAACTGTACTCCCGATGCAAGTAAAGTAGAACAAATGACATGTGGGGTAAGATTTGTCTCCATACAGGAATCAGAGTCTGAAGTTCAAGTTAATATCAACGAACATTTTTTGGATTTTCTACCCATTGAGAGATCAACAACTAAGGAATTGTCGGAGGAGGTTTTACTAGAAGAGCTAGAGAAAAATAAGCTTATAGTAGGAAACAGACGTGAGCAAGGATATGACAACGGTTCCAATACGAGAGGAGAAAAATCGGGAGTACAAACAAGAATTATAAAAATAAACATCAGAGCATTTTATGTTTCATGCAGCAGCCATTCTCTAAATTTGGTTGTAAAGGATATGGCAAAATCCTCGTTTGAGACAGCCAACTTCTTCAATATTGTTCAAAAGTTATATACATTTTTTTCTTCCTCTTCTTTTCGCTGGGCAATATTACTGAAATATATTGATACTACATCCTAAAGCCATTAAGTGATACGCGATGGGAAAGTCCAGTCAACGCATTAAAGGTTTGAAATTGGTCCAATTCACGATGCTTTGTACACCATTTATGAAGATTCAGAAATCGATAATATGATCAGAGACGAGGCTAGCGGATTATTAAATAATTTGAAGTTGTTCAAATTTGTATGCTCCGTTGTGATCTGGTAAAAAATTGTGAGTCATATTAACCCCATCAGAAAACTTGTGCAAACTGTAAATTTCGATATATCACAAAGATATTGATATGTTTAGCAACTGCAAAGTCTTCTTTGAAAACCTGAGATCAAGATGAAACTTTTGAAAGCATCATTTTTGAAGCAACTGAGCTTTCTTCAGAGATTGACGTGGAAGCTAATTTCGAAACCACCACACCACGTCATCGAGTCAGAAGCAAAACAAAAACGTTTTTTTTTTATGAGGGCCCAGATGAACCCGTTCAAGAATTCGAACAAAAATATTTTTTCACTATATAGTTCAAGTAGTAAATGCCTTGTAAACCAGATATAACTTGCTAAATACTCACAGTAATTATTTCAGTTTTTTGCATAAAATGTTTGGTTTAAAAGTCAGCCCAGAAATGAGTTACTGGCTCATTGCAAAGATTTGGAAGTAGTTTTAACTGATGGAAATTCAAGCGATCTTCACGCCCTTATACTAGTCGATGAAATAAGCATTGTTTCGTCATTATTAACAAAAAGGAACCCCCTGTTGAAATTCCCAAGTTTATCGCTACACTTAAATTCGCACCAAACCTCAGCATAGCATTAAGAATCCTACTTTCATTGCCAGTCACTGTGGCTTCAGGAGAAAAAAGCTTTTCAAAACAAAAACTAATAAAAAAATTATCTCAGATCGATGCAGACGCAAAATCGTCTCAATGGATTGGCAATGATAGCTATAGAACGTCAAATTAGGGACAAATTTGACTTGAAATCTCTGGTTCGTGAGTTTTCCAAAAAAAAAGTTAGAAAAAGGGCATTTTAATTACTTTAGTTAGTTAGAATTTATTTATGAATGGGATATTAGTTTAGTTAGCATTACTACATTTTAATTTTTGTAATTTTGCCTTAAGTGCTAAATTGCTTATCTTGTTGTCTAATGCTTGAATTTTTAATAAAACGTTTTTTAAAAATTTTTTCAATGTTTTCTTGACTTTCTGATATGGTCGCATGAGATTTACTTAAAAAAATGGGGGGGGCGCAAGATTAAGGTTTTGCTTGGAACGCCAAAATATCTAGACCGGCCCTGTCAGATCTTTCGCCGATAGAAAACATTTGATCCATGGTTGCTCAACGATTGACCCAGATTACATCCCCACCTGCTACACCAGATCAAGTTTGGCAACGTGTGGGAATTATTTGATCTCATTCACAGTCTTTTTGAATCAATACCGAGGCGTGTGGCAGTGGTGATCTCCAACAATGGCGGGTACTCTGGCTACTGATTTTGGCAGGAGCTACTTCACAAAAGTCTATAAATTTAATCATTTGATACTTGGTCAACATTTTATCTACAAAATAAATTTTGTTGTAATATCTGTCTTTCTGTGTGTTGCAATTTGGGTGACCAGCAGTGTACTTGTTAACATTTCAAATCCATTTATTTCTAAAAACCAAAAATCGAGTATATTCATTCATCTGTCCAAATGCAAACAGTATCGGTTTTTGCTTTCCCCCAAATTCTTAATTTCAACTATGCTGCTTTTAGGGATAATCTATCAATCCCTAACATAATCTATAAATCATTTTCCTGTTTTATTTTTATTTACATTTATAAGGCAACGTTATTTAAATTTTATGCCTTATATAATACATATATTTGTCAGGATATCAATACTTATGATGATTTAATAATAAATTCTTGTATTATCATCATACATATTTTACGAGATTGATTTAAGGCATGTGATGTATACGTATCGATTATTCCGAGTTACAGCCATACCAGCATGCTTTTGTTGGAAGTTAATTTTTTTTTGTAATTAATGTACAATATAACAATAATATATACACGATTATTTGACTTTGATTATATATTTGATATCCGTTTATATACTTCCCTTGACGTTATCATACTGAGAGCCATTTAAAACTCTAATTACTTCTTAGTTACATTTACAACACTAAATTGATTAATAGTAATTATGTCTGTTCGAATGTAAACTCACAATCCAACATAATTGAGATCTAATTTCTAAGATTTGAATATAAGCATCTTGGTCAAATGATAAGATGGCGTATTTCAAACAGAAGAAATAAGAACGAACTTAAATTAAATTCTTCAAGATGTTGCGAATCTGTGGAGATAGTTACTGTATTTCGGATTCCTACAGGTACGTCCACCAAAGTGATCTAACCATATAAAAGCTTACAAAATTTCTTTACAATTTATTTTATATACCAAGTACATTATCTTGTTTTTACGTAATGTAGTGAAAAAACATTTTTAAACTTATTAAGTGTTTACACAAACCATGTTTGCCAAGTTTACAAATTAGCAACTGTCTGTGTATCTTGAAAATAACAAAAGATTTAATTTCTATGATTATTTGAAAATATAGTAATCCAGAAATAAAAATATAATTTTTAATTAATATGTATCTTTGTTTGATTACTTCATTCGCTTTATCTCATTTGCTTTTTCTTGACCTAGGTAAAAAGAGAATCCGTATAACTTTGACATGTAGACATACATGACTAGAAAGCTTGGAGGAAAAAGTCTCTTAATCTTCAAAAATGATTTATTAACAAGAGATCAAGAAAGTACACAAAATAAGCTGATTTCCGGTTTTGTGCATTAATGCATTTTGCAACCTTTTCATGCAAATGAGCAAAAGAGGTTACTATCGTGCTGTCACTTTTACATAATAACTGCTTTCTCGCATGTTCTTTATTTAATATTATGGAAAATGTACTTACTTGAACTTTTTCATAATTTAGATCATCATTTTTGTTATCTAGTTATTAAATATAATTTGCTTTTCTCACAGTTTAGGCTTTAATGCCAAAAAATTATTTAAATTGATTTTTTTTTTAAAAAAATTCTGAAAAAAATAATGAAATGTAAACAATGCATTAATGGGTAATAACTCAGAATCATAAGAATCTTAACCTCGTTTTTATCTTTAAACTAGAATCACAATTAATTGCTAATTTCTTAATAGGATTTTGAAGGTTTAGTATATAAACATAAGAGTCTTAAATGCAGGTTTTTTTATTATATGTGTTAATATATATTTCGTACACGTTTTATTTTAATTTTTGTTATTTCTGTTCAAAATATTAATTTAAAATATAAAATGTACAGGCTATGTAGTTGATTTATTATTATTTTTATTTAATATTGTTCATTTAATTGGCCACATGAGCAAATATTTACTGAAGAAATACAAACGAACGCACGAAATATAATTATTAATTAGGCTGAAAAACTTTCATAAGTGTTTCGCAACGAGAATTGTTTTAAGCATCTTGACATTCAAAATTGTAAAAATTTAATTTAAATAAATCATTATCTGGTTAAGAACTGCTAGAAAAACAACACAAAAGTATATGATAACTTTAGTTTCACCAAATAGTTTAATTTCTTTCTATTTAGCTTTTGAGTTGATGAGTATATCTTTGTATGTTCTTGCGAGCTTTAATAAAGATTCAGCTTATTCATGTGAAGCAGGAGTGAAATATTTTACTAGTGCGTGTGTGTGTGTAATTGTCCATTAAGTGCTGACTATATATCTTGACGAGCCCTTTGTAAGATTTAAAATATATTAAATTATTATTAGTTGTCGTATGACACACTTTAAGATTATGAGATGTCGCGTTTGATTTATATATATCGCTAGCTTTTTATACATTAACTCTTTCTACATATAGTCAGATTTCTATATATCATCTGTTGGAGGAATTTTTTTATTCGAAAGTTTTGTTTCTAGAAGTATTGTTTTTTAGCAATGTGCAAACTTTTTTACAGAGGTTTTTTTCGAAGTTTTGACACTCTGGCGTTGTATTCAACATTGTGATGCTAGTATTTTACTCGCCCAGGTTCTTTTCTTTGAAAACTGATTTTGGTGGTGTGCTCGCCTCGGTAATTTCTTTTATCTTCAATTTTTTTTTATTTCTTTTTTCTTTTGCAGAAATCTCTGAATCATTTCCCCTTAAAAACATGTGTCTAAAATGAAATCTAAATGCTAATATAAGTCATTATAAAACTAAAGAACTGTATATTCTATAAATGTTCTTGCAAGAATCTAAAATAAAAAATGTAGTTTCTTTCATTGTGTCTTTAATGAGTATGACTGTGTTAAATATTATTTTTCTCTTCACAGAATTTGATAAAGGATGAAGCGATCCACTGTTCACCACTGGGTACGCTATGGTGCGATCACGTCTTACCGCTTTATTTTAGAAAGAAAAATTCCTGTGAGTTAAAAAGTTAATATTTAGAATGCTTTTGGGTTAACTGCTCTAGGATTTTATTCTTGATTTCGTTCTCATTTATATTTTATAAAAATATTATACTTGGGCATTAAATGAGAGTTAGGTCTACCGCCATGTTTTAAAAGTAAAATAGAATTTTTTTAGTTTCCCTTGGTAACATTAGTATCGTAAAACTTTTGCTTAAAAAGATACAAGCACATAAGAATTAAACTTGCAAATTATAGTGGAAATTAAACAAAAGAATTAAAGAATTTTTTTTCTGAAATACAACTACCTGTTGTACGTGACATTCTCACACATTGATCACTTATGGGAAATGTTGGGTAATACTAATCCAGGTATATCAGTATATCATTTTAATAAAAGATATAAACATATTCCTTATTTAATCAAGTGTGAAATCGTAAATATCAATAAGTAATTTCTTGACTCGACAGTAAGTCTTCCAAAACGCCTATCCTTTCATAGACTTGAACTTATACATCAGAAGAAAATGCGATTGTTCATAATTTACAATGTTAGGAATATGGATCTTAATTATAGCACACATCTATCATATTATAGAATAAATGTCCTGTGCTTCTAAGTTTAAAAAGAAGATTATATTTTACATATTTTAAAATACTCTATATTTTATAAATTTTTAAATATAGTAAAATTTATTTTATTCAAATATGAAGCTTAGGAAGAATGATGCTTTTAGAAAATAAGTTTCAATTAAATAAAAATTATATTTTGAATTAGATAATTAAAAAAGAAACATGAATTTGGTTACATGTCTATTTCAATATTCTTCATATTAATTCATTTTACAAATTTAATTAAAGTTTAATTATTAAACTTTATTTTATCAATCACAATAAAAAAATTAGAAAAATTTAAGGTATTTAAGATTTAAATATTTATCATCGGAATCTCAGACATCTTGACATTTGATATTTTTTATCTATGTTGATACATTTTACCCAATTCTGTACGGTAATATTTTCTGACATACATAGATTGATGAATTATTTTGATATGAAAAGTAGATATGACTTTAATGAATTAAAAATTCAAACTTAACATTTCTCCCTTTGCTCAACATAAGGCGAGAATAATAATAGATGTGCTGTTTCTGGTCACACAATGAATTAGAAATCCAAGATTAATATTTTATACGACCACCCTCTGCGCGGATAACAGCTCTTATTCTCTTGGACATCGAATGTACATGCTTGATGATTTATATTATTTGAATTACAATAGAGACTTTTTCCGCTGTACAGTTTATCATATACTGTCTTGAGCACTGGAAACAGTGCTCAAACCACAGTTACCTCTTCCAGACACGTCTGTGGGCTGTGATTTTAACTTTTGAAAACTTTTGTGACTTACTTTGTGAATCCAGTTACATTTACAGTCTTCAAAATTAAGACATATGCTAAACGGGAACCAACTGTAAACCCGTTTACAAATGATGAAAGATCTCTTATTATTCCATTTTGCTTCATTTATCGTACTGATATGCGCCTCTTACACTATACCAAGTGTAATACACGTCATAAAAAATTTACATACTTCATGACTATTTAATCATTGCTTTACATAAAAATCACAAAGTCTTCTAATTAATTGACCAGTGTGTGTAGTCAATGAAGATATCTGAAGTAGAAAGACACTAAAGAAAAAAGGCAGAAGGAGAGAGAATAAACAAAATAATAATGGAATATGTGAGACATGTTCAAATATTTAAGACATTATGTAAATTTAGTGCAACATAGTTCCGTTAAGTTTTTGCCATTAAAGAACGACTTTTAAAGCCACATTAAAGAATGTTAAAATAAAATGAACTTTATAATTGTTACTACTCAGCCATTATTATTCCAGTAAAATTCATATATAAATTGTGTGTTGCTGTTGTTGTTTTTCTTATCCTATCTAGTAAATGAATAAACTAATTCAGATCCATGAAACCATGAGTTAACAAAAAATACGAAGTAAGAAGGGGGACTTCAAAACAAGTCTTTTTCTTTTTTTTTCAAGCCCTAAGAAAGTAGATGACCGTGGGTAAAATGCGTGACGTTGCATGTACTAGATATGGGAAAGATCTTGCTTCGCTTATGCATTTCAGGTGTCTAGTAATGATTCCTAAAATGCTGTCTGCTGTACACGGCTACCTTTAAAACTGACAGCCCCACCTGGTTGCCCGCCACCGTACCAGTCGTGAGGTAATTGTAGATTTGACTTTGGAGCAGATCTCCAAAAAATGTTAGGGTATTAGATGTTATATAAACTTAGAAATATCGCATTGCCATTTGAAAATAATTAAATAATTCAAACTCTAATTGGAATTCTTTTAAATAATTTCATTTAAAAATGAAACAATGGAACAATTTTAAATAAAATTTCTTCTTAAACAAGAGTGAAAAGAAGCATTGCCTGATTAGCTTGAAATTTAGAAATGTCTTATAGATTTATTTCTATGTCACATATAAATGTCTTTCGAATTTAAGCATAATTACCATTAGAGAACTCTTTTAAGCTGATGAGATCAATATTAGTTATGCACTTTTACCGATAAATTAAATTATTTCAAAGAACGTAAGAAGAACCTTTCTACCCCAACAATTGATTGAAAACAGCCCGATTCTTATAAATCATGTTAACATAGACATAAATGACTGAATAGGGGAAAGGGAATTTTTAGATTTTAATTTGGGTTAGTCTTCCAGGGTAAAGAAAATGATTGTTTTTATTGTACAGAAACTTTGTATTTCAATATTATTTTTACTGATAGCAAATGTGATTTATCTAAAATATACCAGACTCAAAAAAAAAGGATGAAAAAATATATAAAATATATGAATTTTATGAAAGGCATGCTAAGAAATTGATCCATTCTTCATATTTGAGTGGTAGGCAATTTGAGATAAATTACACATATACTTTTAACAATCCCAAAAAATATCATAACTCTTAATTTTTGATTAAAAATATATATTTAAATAGAATCCTTCCTCCATGATTATGGAAATTATTACGAGGAAACCAAAAGTAATGCAGCTTTCGATACAAACTGATAACCCCAAAAAAGAGAGACTATCTTCTATTTGGCGAGATACATCTCTTGGCGAGCTGGCTCATGGAAATATGAGATTCAGTAGGGAAACATTTATATTATTATATCTTGTATTCACTACAATTTATTTCGTCACAATTTTAAAAAAATCAAGTGATTTAATGTGAAACATAACAAGTGAAAACTAACTGATAAATTTGAGGAATTAAATTTATTAATTAATCAAACATTAATCAAAATATATTTTTCTTTTCATTAGCTTTCTTGTTTATAAAAGTATTACAACTGAACTGATAATTAAATTTGAATTGATGTGTCTTTAAATGATGAGGCAGTTAAATTGTGTGTGTGTGTGATATCCCTTTATCCTAATAATCATAAATTCTTAAGCTAATAAATATAATTAGTAAAATATAAGTTATCAATTTATTGAGATATCAAGAATTAAAGCTATTATCATTCAAATAAGAAACCTCAATAATAAACTGTTGGTGGTCCATAGTGAACTATAGAAATGGAAATTTTCTCCTAAAATGTTAATAAAGATAGGTATCAGATGCCATTAGCTTACTCATTATTTCTTTTCAAATATCCGCAAGTAAAGAAATAAGAAATATTTTATGAATAAAACATGAGGTATCCTACATAAAAAATCATTTATTTTTCAGCTATAATGGATACAAAAAAAAACCCTAAATAGACGTCATGTTTTTAAGAAATTATGGATTAATAAATAAAGTAAAGTATCAAAATCATATGCTGTTTAAAAAATAACAAGGAGGATAATTATTTTAATATGCTATGAAATATTTTCTGTAAAACCTTATTTTTCAAAAGGAAGAGAAAATATTATTTTAAGTATTTCCAGTTAGAATGGAAAAATACATTTCAATCGTTGTTGTCGATAAATCCGTAAAAGAAAATATAAAATCTAAATTTATATAAAATGACTTTTATTAATTTTAATTCAACGTACTTAAATTTCAGAGGTGTACGAGTAATACAAAGCTTTTTGTTGATTTTAATGAATCATGGTATTCGTTGTTACCCACTATTTATTAAAATCAACAAAAAGTTGTATATTATACGTATAAAAACATGATTCTTCTACAAGGGCATCCCATTTAACAATGGTAATTGTTTTACACATAGTACACATAAGCAATAAAATATGCAACTCAAAAATAAAATGGGGAATTATGAACATTTCTTAAAGAGTTTTTACGTTTTAATTAAAAAAAGAATTTTTTTTAATAATTATTTAAAAATAAACAGCTTTATTAACATTTTAATATATAACTTTTGAAAGATAATTGCATTTTGGGAATTTGAATCAATGAAGTACTTGAATAAAATCTTATGATGCGAAAAAAAATTTATCGAATCTTAAAATATATGAAGTTTCTAACATCCAAATAGAACTTAATCAACTACATATCTCAATTCCATATTTAGGGAGCCTATATAACATGATTTTCTTTCTATATAACTTTATATTTGTAACGTTACATCAATCAATGCTTGAATCAAGTATTTATAATATATCGAAAACAATGCATAGTAGCTTGAAATTCAATACAGGTAAAAATTACAAAAAGAAAACTTGGATTTCCTTGAGACATTTTACACGTCCATAAATGAATATAATTTATAAAGAATGTTTGGGTCAAAAATAAAATTTAATATTTTTCTTGAAAAAAATTTGTTTAATGAAATATAAATATGTATTTATTAATTGGAATAAATAAATTTTAATTACTTTAAATTTATACTTTATATGCTTTAAATTTACTATTAAAAATTTCAATTGAAAGTGAAATAGGAGCTGAAAAATCATGTTTAATAAATGAGTTGGAGCCAAAATTGTGTTTTCCTTATGAACTTTCATTTAAATTAAATTAGTTATTTATAGTTCATTAATCTCGATTATTGAGAAACATTCGAAAACATTTTATGATTGCATAATCATTTTCTCAACTTATAGTCTTCAGTTGCATAAAATTTTAATATTGATTTCGGATATATATGAAAACATAAGCACATTAAAAATCAATGCGCCTTAGTCCTAAGGTTTATTTTAGATAAGTGAAAGTATACATGCAATTCAGAAAGAAAAAGAAACTGGTTAGCTCTTAAATAAAGCTCCTCATTCGTTATCTAAGATCTCATTTAGAAAGGATTTAAAATTTCACTTCATTGTAGGAATTTAATTATGATGTCATTGACAATTTATTTATTATAACTCAAAATTCGTTCAAATGATATACTAAATTCAGATTTTGAAGCAATTTTTTGAAGTACAATTTTTATTGCTAATAATGATTCACTCATTGATATGCCATTTTCCTTTAAAAATACACTGAAAATAATAAAAAATAAAATTTACTGATTCTCGAGATTTCAAATAGATAAAACATTTTATTTGCCACGCATTTTTTTATTTTGAATTAATATCTATAAAGGGAAATAAGTCACATAACTACAATTTATAAAAATATACAAAAATATGTAAATCACAATACAAAAATATATAAATCACTTCTAGAAATTTTTTTTTATTTCCAATTGCCAGGCCAAAATACAAAGAGCTAAAAGTTGCAAAAAGTAAACTATAAAAAATAGATCGAAGTCATTTGTCTTAGAAGCGATCTTGCCACTCAATATCTCGCTACCTTCATTGAGCAGCAAAGAGCCCCACAAAGGGGCACATGGTCCCTTCCATTACTCTTCCAGAACTGCAGAGTGAACAAGTAAGAATGTCCAATCTCCTTAAATGAGAGGCTAGGCAGTCATGTCCTGATGTTAAACGAAAGGTGGCAACAGTATTTCGTCTTGGTAAATGAAAAATAAGAAAAGGACCTACATTATTCCAGTATTTTCATGCTATACGAGTCTGTGGGTCTCATGAGGCATTGGAAGCAAATACATGCTTTAGAAACAGTTTAATTTTCCAATACGAGAGAAGTGTGCAAGGATGAACTGCAATAAAGGATCACTTCAAGAAAAAAACTTCAAATAAATCTTCAACTAGAAAAAAATCGCAGCACAAAGAGCACAAATTTAATGAACAGAACATATTTGATGACTTCAGTGAATTTGTTAACTTGTAATGAATATTTTTTACTAAAAAATAGTTTAAATTTTTTTCAAGTTGGCATTAATAATTCCATTGCTGTTATCTTCGTGATTTCCGCAAAAGGAGTTCCTAAAAATATTTCACAGTGAAAAAGTTTGAAAAGCCGTTACAGAAGTGATTCTCGAAGAATATTCTGAAATAACTTGTTACTTTTACTCACTTTTTATCCCTGAATAACTTCTTTATTTTATAACTATTTAGAAATATTTAAAAATATATTGTATATTTACGTTTTTAAAATGTGTAATAATTTTCATGGATACAAGTAATGTTATCGTCATTAATGTCTACGCAACATGCATATTTTATGATGGAACAGAACATTATTTATGTATACATCATTCTCTAAATAAATTAGCATTCCGTAATTGAGTTTGAAAAATTAAAAAAATCATATTTTATATGTAAACAATGTAAATCACTAGATTCAGAACCGTTAAAAATTAACGCGTCTTTTTGCGAAAGGAAAGATCGTGCTTGAAAGAGATGAAATAACTCTGTTAATGAAGTCAAAGTAATCTATTTCCGGGTTCATAGTTGTAAACTACCCTAAGCATATTATTATGGTAGACAAAATAAATAATAGGAATGGCTAGATAGCTTACATTTATATAATACAAATATCTAAAAAAAAAAAAAACTTTTCGGGTAGCAGAAAATTTTACTTCCTGTGTCATTTCATACATTAAGATTTGCTTGTAGCGATATTACTCCCATGTAAATGATGCTTCTATGGAAATGAATATTCTAAAACATTATTATTAATCTTTTAACTAGTACATAATAGTTATTAAATGCAGCCTTTATGCAGTGAATTTATCAACTGAAAAGAGTTATATTTTTGCAAATTTTATACCAGGGAATTTATTTGTGTTGCATACAATAAAATGGAATCATATATCCTTTAAAATAATGGAATAGGACTATATGTAAGAAATACAAAGAAGGAAATGAATATTTAAAGTCATTGTAACTCTAGGAACGGAGTGTATTTATGAGTGGCAGACAACAGGTTCGATAATGAATGAAGTCAAACTTATTCGGCATGTTAGTCATTGAATATTAAACTCGTAAAAAATTCATATTCCTCACTTTTGTTTATGAAATTTTCAGCAGAAATGCCAGCTCATACTTCAACTTCATCATTTAATAATAACTCAAAACTATGAGATTCTATCTATTTGTGTTTTAGGATGTGTGAACCCAGGATTTTCATAAATATTCATAGTAAAAAGAATGACATGAATCATTGTATCAATTTAAAGAAAGAAACAAAAATTAAATAAGTTTAATTACTTGAAATCATCTATGTTTGTTGATAAGTTCACTTTAGTCTCTCTAAGAATTTAGATTTAAAACTGAAATCAAAAACTCTTACAGAAACCAAGAAATAATAACGATATGAATAGTCAAGCATTCAATATTTTAGTTTAATTAAAATTTTCCTAGTATCAATTTAAGAAAGTTAAATGTTTAAATTCAAAATTTGAATAAAATTTTTTTTTATCAGAATCAGCAAAGCTTTACTAAAACATCAAAATATACCACTTATTTATTTATTTTTTATCATTGATCCGGTATCTTATAAAAGTTAAACTTAGGATTAAAGTTAGAATGAAGATTTAAAAAATATCAGTCATTTATATTTTCTAAACTATTGTTAAAATCCTTTTTGAAAGATTTAACTGTTATGATTTTAATTTTGTTATTTGAGAAACTTAAAAAAACCTGACTTAAGAAAATTTAAGGAGTAAAATTACACAGTTTTTAAATAAAAATATTTTTGTTTTAATTTATATTTTATTCTTAATTTCACTTTTTTAATTGTTTAAATAAACAACACTTATACCAGTGTTGGAATCTGACAGACAATGAATTCTATTTCGTAATTTTTAAAGATATGTTATTTATATTAAATATTTTTGTATAAATCTCTCATAAACCAGAGTATTTAGTTCCTTTAGAAGTGTTTATTTTATATCTGTAAATATTGTTGCGTACTATATCTTATCTATAAAATTAATATATTAATGTTACCATTAAATTTAAAAATGTTGTATATAATTTTTCTGCATATTTTAGCAATTCAAATTATTTTTAAGACAATTTCATATAAAAAAAAATCTTTGTTTTCAAAGCAATGTCGTTTCAAATTCAGATCAACAAAGTTTTTTCTTAAATTTGAATAAAATCATTACTTGAATAAATATATTATTTTAACTGTATTCAGATTAATATGTGATACTTTGTGTAATGGATTTCAAGGAAGGTCTAAAATTTCAATTTTAGGGTAACGATATATTTAATGTGGCCTAATCAAACACTTTTATTCAAGAATTCTATATTTGAAATGCACGTACCCAATTACCCAATTATCCTTAGTAGGAAATCTTACTAGTTCTAACAATTATATATATATATATATATAATTAATTGTACTAGTTGTACTAGTAAGGATTCCTGCGAGCGGGATGATTAAATAAAATAAATACAAAAAAGGCATATTAATAATCTTTAATTATAGACAACCTTTTTAAGTAAAAATTTTCTTAGTAACAGGGTATGAGGCTAAGAAAAGACAAATCTAAGGCTTAATTAAAATGATTTACGTGAAGGAAATTCCATGGAAAAATATAAGAAATTAAAAAATATTAAAAATTATTTTTATAGTATTTATAAATATGTCTTTAAATTTTGCATAAATTTCTGATTAAAAAGTGAAGATGCAAGTTTAACATTATGTGTCTTAGTAGCTTATTGCAATATACTTAAAACGTATTTTTTTATAGTTTTCAACGCAGAAAAGTAATCTCGATTATTATGAATAGAAAATTTTAACTTAATAAAAAATAAATTATGAAAAATGAAGAGGGAAATTCATATCATGCTTAAAATATTAACTTCTACAAATAAAAAATACACACAAATACCGTTTTTAAAAATAAGTTTCATCAAAAAAACTAAAATAGATTTCGTTTCTTTGTGAAATAAATAACTGCGTAAGGAAAACATAAAAATTACTACTTTGTGAATAATTTTTGCTTATAAATGATTTGATGTTATGTATTAATATTAATAAACTCTTATAGGTTATATAGATAATGATGCCAAATAGCTTTAAGAGGATTTAGATAATATTATATCCATGAAAAGGAATGAATGTAAAAACGAGGCTAAGTTCTACTTATTAATCTATGCATATTGACTAGGATTTGCAATGTGGATTCAGAATAGCAGATTTTTATAACTTGACACTGATATAAGACGAAACGTAAAGAATCATTATTTAATTTTGCACAATGACTAGGCATGTGTCAATTTTCTCTAGCTCGAGAAAATTGCTGTTGGTGTATCATAGGTTTCATTGGTTGTCACTCTATAATGAGTTTGCCGTGCTGTAATAGGTTCGGTTTGTTCGTTATTTTACCTTAAAATTTTTATGTATGAATATTATTTATATTTGGGCCATAAATTGATAAAACCATTACAAGATTCACGCCTATGATCTAACTCAGGAACAGATGAAATGAAGGACAGAGCATTAGCCGTTCAGCAACCTTACTTAGCTCACGTAGAATACCAGTGTTTCATCATTTGACAGTGATTTTAGATACAAGACGATTGATGTACTATTAGAAGCATTTTGTTAACATAAACAATTAAAATTGAGCAAAAAAATCTTGATATCAAGAAGCTTCTTTTGAAGCTATAGAAAAAAAGTTTAGCATAATCATCTTAATTAATTACATTACTTGTGTTGAATAACATGAGGTCATTAATGATTCTATAATAATAAAAAAAACTCTTAAAAATAATAGTCAAATTTTCAGTCATAGTTTTAAATTTGACATTTTTTTTCAGATTGAAAACGAAGTCTTAAAAGCATTACATTTTGATTTTTTAAAACAATGTAATCCTAAAATGCAATTTATGTCTAACTTTATTCTTGGAGAAGACACTGTCGTTTTCATGAGAGAAAAGCATTAGTTGTCATAGAAATATATGCTTTGTGCTTAGGTATTTAGTATTTAATTTTTTTAACTAAAAATAAAATTATAATAATTGAATGTTTTCAATTTTGAAATTAAAATTTAAAAGAAATTATATTATTAGTTTTAAATTGCTTACTAATAAAGCAAAATAATGTATAGAGATTATACACACATAGAAATAATATTTAAACCTAATATTTTTAGACAATTACCTTCATTCGTTATACTAAAATATATTTTATATTAAATAAAGATAATAAAAATCACCTCAGATTCCTTTAGTAGAAATAAATGCAACCCGTTCATTCAAGTAATAAACTTCAGAAAACTTGTAGATTTTTCTTCGATATTATAAACGAAATTCATTTAAAGCAGTATTTACATAATTGAACACTTAATTTACGACAAATAATTTTGAAACAAATAATTATTCATTCATTAAAATTATCTAAAAACTAACACAATATTACTAAAAACTAACAATCGAGTAGAAATAGTCCTATATAAATAAAAATTATTAAGTTTATAGTTAATTCATAAACATTTTATATTTTACTTACATGAATTCGTTTAATTTATAATACATTAATTTGAAACATTAATATTACTTTTAATTAACTAATACAGTTTTTAACATTTATGTGTTCATTTGAACTTTATTAATAAATTAAAATATAATTGTATATATTAGGGTATATTCCACACAAACACAAAAAAGTACGTAATCATTTCAAGTAGGAACAAATTTCAGAATGAAAAAATATTGAAAAACATGTATTTTATGGAATGAACGAGTAACCAAATGAAAACTTTGCGTCCCAAACGGTGATTCACGAGGACAAAGAAACTACTCAGAAGAAATTAACCTACATTTCAGCGTTTTTTCCACACATCTTCCTCCCCGTCAACGCCAATAATAAGCGTCACACGCGCTGCTTTTATGAAGACGTCTGCCGGCACTCCTACAAACGTTCGAAAAGAAACAAACGTAACACCTGCTTTTATGCACGGCACGAGAACTTTATGGAATATTGGACATCATGTAAATATTCCTTTTTTTTCGTAATCACGCCCATTTCAAAATTCAAAAGTTGATACAAGGATAGTTCATCGACACCAAAGAGAGAGAAACGTAGTAGGAATCAAAAACTTCTCCAATGCCACTTTTCATCGTTTGTGAGGATGGAGGAGTTGTTTTCTCATTGTTCCAACTGTGGTCGCAATTGTTTCCGACATTTCCTCCTCATACCCAAGGAGAAGTGAAGTGAAGTAAGAAAGGGGAACCCGTAAATCATCCCGCTCAATTTACATAGTGGTCAAGTGTTGTTTGCTCGCTTCGGCTCAGTTGTTTAAAGAGGTTCTTTTTCTTGAATTGGTCCAGCGGGGAGAAAAATTCCAAACGGCTTTTTATGATGTGACATGTAAATGCCGGTGGAAAACGCGAATCAATTTGGTTGTTCTTTTTCTGAATGTTTTTCTTTTATTTGGGGTTTTTCCTAAAACTGAATAATTTGAAAGGACTTTTAAGATGCTCTAAATATTCTGTGCGATGCATTAGAAATTACATCTTTAAATGGAATAAAGCTTGAAGCCTTTAGCAATTTTATATATCTTGCTTCCTTGTGAAAATATTTTGGTTGCTCATAGTTATTTAAAATAAATGAAAAATCTCATGTAAAATTAAGTTGTAAAAGTTTGATTAATGCATTTTTTCCTCACTTATTCAATAAAAATTCGATTGATCAATTAATTTCGGAACAAGAGTCAAAATCATTCATAAATGATTTGTGTAAATTTTTCAGATTTATGCATTTTGTCTTCAAATATAGTTTTAAGAACAAAAAGGTATTATTATATCAATGATTTATTCAATATCAAATTTATACAAAAAAGGAAATATTTATAAAACATTTGTATTATTATTTCAAATTTCAATCAACATTGTTAATGATATATTAATGATATACATAATTCAATCATGGACTCATATTTGAGTTACATGAATATACCATTGCATATCCATCGAATATACCATTGTATATAAAGCAGAACAATACATTAAAGAATTCTATACTAAATGTTTTGCGATCTTTCCATATCTTTCTAAGATAATAATTGTTCCAAAAATTCTATTCTTCTTTAATTCACCGTTTGATTACAGTAAATGCTGTATGAACAGTAAATTGATATACTCAATTTTATACTTCAAATAAAAAATTTATCTCGCTTGTTTTAAATTTCCAACATTTTTTTACTGCGAATGTCTTTGCAGGCTTTATATTGCTTATTAATATAAATATTAGAAATTCAATTAGTTTAATTTAAGATTTTACTCAAATTGCGTAATATGAGTTTATCTAAAAGAAATATCAAACTTAAATTTAAAATTCTTCATTTTTTTCAATTCAACAAAAATTAGGTGAGAAAAATTACATTAATTTACTGTTAAGAAACATAAATTGCAATTGCATAAGTTTTTATGCAATTTTTTAATAAAAAGTTCATCAATTAATTTATAAGAAAACTTAAGTAAGTACTACAATGATTCTTGAAATAAATTACGAGCTCATACGAATGAAAAATTGAGAAAAATATTTCCTAAGGAGTCCTCCTAGCTACGAAAATCTCTTCTGAGAATGAAAATACGCAATGGCATTATTTATTTTTAGACTTCATCGATTCGAAGAAATCGAAGTTACTTGGAAAAGGGCATTTTGTTTCGTGTTTTTTTATAATAACTGATTGAAGAGAAAGTTAATTCAACGTTATCTAGAACTTAAAGTATTTCCAAAAGAAAAAAAAAGAATTCAGCTTCTTCCTCATCGCAATTTACTAAATCTAATTCCAATAACTGAAAGCTTGTAGGTAATTCTCTACTCGCATCGATTTACGCTACACTCCTAAAAGAAAATGTGAAAAATAACTCTCAAAAATAAAATAAAAATAAATTATATAGAAAAAAATTCACAAAACAGCCTTCGAGACATAAATGGGCTGTAAAGTGAAATCATTCCATTGTTGTTGCCACCAAAGTAAAATTATTATGAAAAAAAATACCCAAAAGAGGATGTAATGAAAGTGGAACGATTTTTTATTGATGTTCAGACGATTATTGAGGTTTAATTGATTTACGTCCTTCAGTCTTCATGATAACTATTACTTTCTTTGTGTCAGTATGAGTAGGTGCGGAGCATGATTAATTTTAAGTTTTGTGGTCAAAAGTAACCCTGAGGCATTATCAAATGTTGCTTCGGCTTATTTAAAATGTCTTCGTTTCATAACATTTAATAAAAGAGGTATTACACTTTTCTCATTCAGAATAATACAAATGCACATTTTTGATTCATTAATAATAAATTTGAAAGTAATAATTCCTTGAAAAATTATCAAATCTAGTTTCTACTAAAGCCATTAAAGCGAAATTATTCAAATTAAAATTAATTATTTTTATTTTTCAGATTACTTAAATATTTTTGACTCTTAATAAAAATGAAATGTTGGTTAAAATAAATTATAAATTTTATCAGGAAAAGTAAATTTGTATAAATTATAGAATCTAAAAGTTTTGCTATAATTTTTAAACATAGAAAATTTCGATGGTATTGTATGTATGATGTATGGTGTGTGTGTGTGTGTGTTAGGTGGTCAACTTAACATGAGACACCCTAGTGTTCATAAATAAGTATTCAGAACATGAAAGAATCATACCATCAAGACATTAATGGATCTTAAATAACTGTTAAATACATTAATTATTATCTAATTAAACAGATTATAATAATAAGCTGTATGTCTGGGGATTTATAAAGATATACATGTTATAGTAGCAATAAAAATAATTGAGATTACTACCAACACTTCGAACGCTGTTATATTTTTAATGAAAGCAAGCATAAATAATTTTTAACTTTCAAATATATTTTTATTTCTTTTTGAATACAATTATTAAAATCACTGTCAAATAAACTATATTTAACAAATTTCAACTCATGAAATTAGTAAAATTATATAATTTAAAATTTGGTAAATAGAAAATGGACTAGGAAATATATAGGCATTTATTTATTTTTAAATGTAAATATTGTCATTGATTACAAAATAAAAGCATTAAACGAAAGTTTTCTGAGTTTGATTATAAATAACGATATTTTCAAATAATTACATTTCTCTTCGATAAAATCTTTTCAAGAGTGCAAAATTATTTAATAAAAACAATTACTATTGTTATTAAATCAAGCTTATTTAAATTCATGTATTGAATTATTACAATTATCATTATTTAAAGCACATGAAAACAAACGTTAGTAAAATAAAAAAAAAGTAATTCCTAAATTAAACAACAAATATCTGTAGAATCAAATAAGAAAATGACTAAAATAAGAACACGTATTTTCTACCAAATGCTTATATTTGAATCTTGTACTAAATTTGATCTTAAGTGAATAAAATTTTGTTTCAATTTCTTAGACAAAAGAAATAAACCATCTTTAATAATAATACGATAAGATGCTGTATATAAATTTTAGTAAACCTTGCTTTGCAAATTTGGCTGCTTTATTTTTGAAAATCAAGTTTAAAGTACTAGATATACTCATGAATATTTTCACTAATAAAAGTACAAAAAATTTTTTCACCCTTCAGTTAAAGGAAAATAAATTTAGCCTTAATACTACTCTTTTTCCTCATACATTTTTCATTAATTAGGTGTGAGGGCAATTTATTCAAATTTGCTTACAAAAGCATAGACATTAAACCATTTCAATCAATCAAAACATTTATTTAAGTATTTAAATAAATAAAGATTTTTCAAGTAAAAAACACTAATTATAAAATTTAATATTTGTTATCCATTCTGTTTTCAAATGAAAAGCAAAATTTTAGCCTCCTAATTTAATTTATTGGAACAAATTGGATTGAAAATTATTTTATTTAGAATTCAATTTATCAAGAATAGATAAATCAATTTTAAAATTATTTTTTAATTATGCTATAAATATAAAAAAATCACAAAAAATGACAAAGAAAATGTCCTTAAATCTTTATGTAAATAAAGTTATTTATTCTAAAAATAAGTTGATTAAAATGTATTTCTATCACGAAATAAATTATGCAATTTTTTAATATAAAATATGAATTTGCACTTAATGTTTTGAATTATGCTACTACTACTACTACTAATAATAATAATAAAGTAAAAATAAGACCTTCACATGCCCGACTAAGCATAACTGAAGCCCAGGACAAAAACTTCTCTGGAATGGCCCTCTACTTCACAACACATTTTTTATTTGATTTAGTAAACGATTCTATTTGATTGACAACCAAAAAAACTTCCCATTTGATGATTGGCACCGGGCTACTGCCTTGTATGGCCCTCCTTTAATTAGACTCTGCACCTCTAATTTTAAAAAAATCTAAATTTCAAACTGTATTTATGGTAATAAATAGTTAAAGAATACGTAGAAAATTTTCAGTCCTATTTTAAATTCCCTGAAAAACAAGGAACTCAATTTCTACATGCATTTGCAGAAATAATATTTAAACTATTTATAATAAGAGTTACTCTCTTGTTGTGTTAAACTTTATGTTACACTCAATATCTGAACCAATAGTTATAATTACTTACACATTTAAAAATACATCACATTTATGATATGAACTTTATAATTTTTATGTTGGTTAATTACATAAAAAATGCTTACATCTGGTGCAGTAAGGTTATATATATTTTTTTCATAAATTTTGATATACACAATTTAGATAAATTTTTTATTAATAATTAAGTTATTCTTGGCGAAACAGCACAATAACTTACTTCTAATATAGTATTCATGGTCATATATATATGTGTGTGTGTGTGTGTGTGTGTGTGTGTGTGTGTGTGTGTGAATAGTATAAATAGGAAATAAATTAGTATAATCGTACCATGAAATTCATATTAGTTGCTTTAAGTGTTCATTTTTGATATGTTTAACATATTTTATTGTTACTGTTGCTATTAATCTTCGTATCAAGCCTGTATTAGACGAGATCTGTAAGTGTGTTCACCCTCAAAAAATCATAGACTAGTAGAGCTAAATCTAAAAGTCGTCGTAGGAATATGTGCCAGAGAAGCTTTCTTTTGGTTATATGGAAAGGAAAAGGCAGTCTTATTCAAAGGCGTCATCCTGCAGAGGCGATTGGCTCATATTTCTGCCATGTTCATGTATTTGTGGAATAAATTCAATATAGAATGGACCATGTCTGGCAACGTTTCGTTGCCATCTTAGCATGCTCAATTTTTATATTTACTGCTGTAATAATTTTCAGAAGTGTAACAAAAATTATAGAAATACATGATGATATTGAAGAAAAATTATGAGTGTCTTATTGCAGAGTTTTGTGATGGCATCATACATTTTTATTCAACCTACTTTTCACTGTTAAGATTTAAAAAATATTTGGGAAATGTTATATTACCTCTTAAATAGTTATATGGATGTGATTTCAGATTTACAGTTATGGATATTTACAATCCAGATAATTAACAGTCCAGATATTATCAATATATGCTACAGGGGAAAAATAATCTTAATTTTACAAAATTGTTGTCATTTTTAGTTTTAAATTTAAATTCTCATCTTGTAACTGTAAATTAAATGTCTATTAGCATTTATGCAGCAGCTACAATTGAATTAAAATTTCATATAATTAAATTAATATTTGAAAGCTTCAAAATGACAGCGCTCAACAATTTTCTTTACTGCAACTACTTATGAAATATGAGATAAATTCCGAATGTCCAAGTTTTTAAATTTTCCAAAAGCAAAGCACCCGTGAAATATTCCCATGACTTTTTCTTCTTCCGTCGCTTCCGGTATGATGTTCAGGAAAAAACAGAATATCAAATGAGTTCCGAAGATAGACAAGGAAAACATTATCCACAGTGGAAGTTTGAAACAGAAGCATCTAGGCACTTTGCATGTTGTTAAGACTTTTGGCGTCATCTTCAGACGAAACTATGACTTCGTCACGCCGTCGTGAACGTTCTTCTCATGGCTGCCTTCGCCTCGTGACCCAGCGCCATTTCGTTTTTGAAGAACCGATGCGTTAAATGATTTTTATCCTTTTATTTATTTATTCCATTTAGAAAAATGGAGACCACTGATAGCTTCCTGTGACGTGAAGACTGTTGGAATAGAAAAGATTTTGCCTTTCTTTTAATCGGGTTACGAAGTGTCGGAAAAGAGAAAAGTATTAAAGAAGAGGCGGGACATCTTTGTAAGCGTTTTAATTCCTTTCTCACACTTAACCTTTTTGGCGAGAGAGAAAGTGAATTTGGTTTTGTAACCGACACCACACAAGAGTGCTATTGTTTGTTGTAGTGGAATATAGAAGAGCTCTTAATTTTTCAATAACTACATTAACTTTATAATGTTTTTAAAATAGTTTTTAAGTTCCAAAAAATAGAAGATATTTTTACCTACTATACAACAGACATTATTTTCTGACTTAACTTTTTTGGCAAGAGAGAAAGGGAATTTGGTTTTGTAATAGACACCACGCGACAGTTGTATTGTTTGTTGTAGTGGAATATATTGAAGCGCTCTCATTAATTTTTCAATGACTACATTTGCTTTATAATATCTTTTAAAATAGTTTAAACGTAAAACATTTTTGAATAAAAACGTAACTTATTTCATCTATTATGCAACAGACAAAATAACAACACTAAAAAGCATTTTCATTTCAGCCACATGTCTACGTTATTCCAAAAATAGCCAAAAACAATGCAACTTTCCTGAATTTGTAGGAAAATCTTTTGCTTTGGGAAACTGATAACATCGATATCATAAATAAAACGCGTTATTCATTCTATATGACTTAATTTCAAATAAATTTTCTATTTAATAAATTTAAAAGATCCAGATGCATAGTAAACGACAAACTTATATCATTTTTGATAATATATATTTGGATTATTTGAATCTAGTAGCTACATATTTAAACTGATAACAAATCAAAGCTCACAGAGTAATTTTAAGCAAATATATTGTAGATTGTTTTGACTAATATGTATTTTTTATGGTATTTTGAAATAGATAATGCATACATGAACAATTTATTGAATTACAATTATTTTAGGGCAATTAATTGTTAATCAATTAATGAAATTTTTAACTAATAATTTCCAATGACGAACAAATAAAATTATCTATAATCATATTCCTTAACAATATGTTTTCTTGCAAGAAAAAGTATACGATAACTCTAGAATATATTTCTATTTGAGAATTTCTAGTAAAGTACCAAAATTAAATCTAAGGAGAGGAATCGATTTCTCCCCAATGTGATTTCAATAGTTTTGAATATATTATAAAAATATACATCTGTAGCAAACAACGTGTGATGCCACCAAAAGGAAATATCATATAAGCATTTGCAATAATATCCAAGTCTTGATAACCATCTTAACTTTATTACTGAATGATTATTAAGTCGAGATAGATTGAATTATTTAATTTTAATAAAAATATCGCTTTGTGATATAATAAATAATATTCGGAACATTTTATTTTAATAATTACAGAAAATAAAAATTTATTAGCTTACTTAGTTAGAAACAGCATAAATGTTTCTTTAAAAATTGATATTTATAGCTTATATTTTCATACCCATAACTCTTATGAATATTTCATGTGTTAGTAGGGGTTTTTTTCTGTATTAATTATGATTTCACTTTTAAGCTTTTCGACAAATTTTGCGGTTATAAGTTGCAAGTGCTCTATTAATTTTGTAGAGCAATGCGATGAGGTAGATAAACTGCTCATGACTTACCACGTATTGGCAGGATGTCAGTCAATCTTATCATTGAGCAAATAATCTGTGCGATGACATGCCACGGCTCAAGTCTTAGCATTCTCAGTTTTTGCAACGGTAATTAATCTTGCATTATTTATGAGATTTGAACAACTCTTTCATTAGTCGCTTGACTTTTCTTACATAAATTAAAGGGATTAGTTTAAATATCGCATCAAAAAGATTCCTAATGTTTATCATTGAAATATATTAACTGTCAAAAACGAAACAAATGTTAATTGTTATTCAACAAAATTTTCAGTTGAAGCAAAAATGTGTTAATGGGGACAAATAACGATAATTTGTACGAAAAAGACTTTAAGAAACTGCCATTATGAAATCGTTATAAAAGTTCTATAGTTTTCTCTTATAAAATCCAGAGAACAATTAGATATTTCAAATGCATAATAATGAGTTGTAAAAGTGTTAAAGTGAGACAAAAGGAATAATAGTAAAAAAAGTTAAAATTCTCCAGATGCACCAAAAGTCTGAAAAATTATTCATTAGTTCTAATATTTAAAACGATAATCCCTGTGTGAAAAGAGTTTAGAAGTGCCTTTGCAAAAATATTAAAATTTTTATGTCTTGAGGAACTTTAAAGATCTTTGTACCTGTCTCCGGAAAACAGTTCGTTATAGTAAAATAAACAAATGCAGCAGTGTTTGTTTTGGACAAAATTTACTCTTATAGAACGTGATTAATATAAGTTGAATGATACTCGCTACGTAAATGATTATAGTCATTGCATTTTGCGATATATAAAAGCAATGAGTTAATTTTTGCCTAATTTCAAAAAATTATTTTTTTTTCTATTGAAACTAAAGGAAATAAATATACTAATAAATCCATTAATATTTATACTTAAGAAAATTCCTAATTACATAACTTTTCTAAAAATATCAAAAAAATGTAATTTTTTGCATTTAAGAAAAATTTTAAAATTTTCAGTTTACGATATTAAAAACGTAAATATTAGTTATGAAGTATACATTTCATCTTTAATCATTACAAAATACTCTTTTAATTTCACGATTTCTCCTATAACCTGCTTTCAGAAATGTTATCAATCAATACGTGCCAGGTCTTTCAATGTCCGATGGCACCGAATCAAAAAGACGGCTGTCCCAACCCTTTTAGAAAAACACCTAAAGGGAAAAAATATATCAAATGGAAACAAAAACAAGTTGTTATTTATTTTATATATTCTTTTGATTGTGCTGAATCGTAATCATTTTTGCATTTCATATAATATTTTCTGGTGAGAGACAGAAGATATCCAAAATGTTAAAATTGGTTATTTCTTATTTTGTATATACATATTTGATTGTTTTTCAATATTTATAATTTAAACCTTTCTCTACATAATATTCTCTGGTAAGAGACTTCACTTATCTTCATACAAAAAAATAAAATTAAGATAAACTTATTTTTATACTATAATAAATTTAGGTTAACGTAATAACTCAGTGAAAAAATATATGATTTGAAAATAATTATTCCGATTATATTTCTTCTCTGCATTAAATATTTGTTTTATGAATGAAGTTTCGAATAAGTATATTTATAACACTAACATCAGGCTTTTTTTAATTCAAAAACAATTTTTGAGTTTCTTTTGTTTTGGTTATTTAGAGTTTTGTTTTAAATTTTTTAGTCTAATATCTAGTAAATTATTATAATTCAAAGTATAAAGGAATTAATACTCATTGTCATGTCATAAATGTTTAATTAATATAGTGATTAATGTAAAACGAAATGAATTTAAATGTAATAAAATTATTGCCCTTTTTCCACTAAAATGGAAACATTACAAAGTATTTCTGAGCCTAAACTGACTATTTTCTGAAAAAAATTTGGGAAGTTTAAATGCTGAAGTTTTTATAGTCACATTTATTTATATTTTTAAACAGAAAAACGAGAAGTGTGTTTTATTAGTTCATTGTCTTAAACACATGTATGTTGTTTATTTGATTAATTAAAAAATAGAATATCAATTCATCGATATACTGAGTATCATCATTGCTTTGGTATACAGAGTATCATCATTAGTTATAGTTCAATTCTTTAATATTTTTTGCACTGATGCCTTAAATTTTGTTTCTATATAATATAGAAAAAGATTTCAGATAATAACTTTCCCGATGTTTTTATAGAAAGATTATATCCAGTTGTTCTGATAATAACTGTCTTCTATTTTTACAATTCTGTGTCCATTATTTTTACATTCACTTTTTTATTTCCGCTTTATTGAGATGTTGTAAGAGAAAACGCGAAAAATTTCTCAGAACATTAGAATTTGCAGAAAAAATAAAACGACTGGGTACTTACTAACACATAATTTTTAAAATTACTCAATTATTCTTGAAATCAGTCAAAGTTCAGGTTATAGTTTCCAGTATTGATTCCCTTCAACATTTTTATCACACTTGGAATTCACAAAAGAACCACCAGAGAATAGTAGAAAATGTTTTGATCCGGGAGTTATCATCAAATTAATCTAGTGGACTGAAACATCTGAAGAAATTATTGTTCAATCAATGATTTCTACTTTAGATGTTCATTAGCTAGCTCTTGATTATTCTATTTTATGGCCAAGTTCATTGTGAAGATCAAACACTTAGCGGACGGGAGCCCTCGAGTTCGTTAAGTGGTAAGACACTTGAGAAATAGGGGAAGCTTGTCGAAAAAGAGAGAGACAGTACGGGTATGCCACGACGAGTGGTAGCGGAAGTACCGCTTCCAGGCGATGAAAATTTCGAATGTAAAATTAATCAACTAAAGTTATGTCTTTGTCTATAAATTAGTGTTATGTGTGTTAATGTAAATAAATATATCTTAAAAATCGGATCTTTTGTTATCAATGAGCGATCTTGGAAACAACAGGGGAAACCAATCACATTGGCGCAGTCGGTAGGATGTATTCCGGATTAATACAAAATGATGAGATCCTAATGATGGAAAAATACCTACAAAATCGTGAGTCTGTATATTTTGATTGCTTCTCCTTCCATTAAGAGCCAATATATGTTTTAATTATGTATGATTTAAAGGAAATTTTGTTTTAGAATTTTCGTAAATTTCTTTGTAGGGTTTTGTTTAAGAAGTAAATGTAATAAATGAAAAAAAAATGTTTAAATATTCAAAATATCAAGATAAAAACAAATATGTATAATGTTTAATTTAATTGAGAAAATGTTTAAAAGTTCGATATTGGTTCGAAATAATATTGGTTATTGACATTTGTTCATTAATATTCAGAAAAGTTTCTCCAACTGGTGATATTACTAAAAAAAAAAAAATATATATATGTATATATATATAATTTTGATTTATTAGAAAAAAAATTTTTGGAATAATCTGTTTATTAAAACAAATTTATGTCGAATAATAATGTTGTTAAGCTAATTGTCAATTTCTTTGAGTTATGTGCATTAATTTAAAAGATACTGTATTATTGAATAGTAAATTGTTGAAACGTATGTTTGGCGTAATGTGTTAATGTGATATAGTAGGATATAAATGTTTTGCTTTGAATTTTCATTATCATTTTGTTGTTCATTATGTAAATGATAAAAGTTTATGGAATAAGAAACTATTTTCAAGCAAGTTTAAATGCTTTTTACTGAGTATTATTTTGCATTATTAAAAATTGCATTTTCACAGAATTATTCAATGTTATTAGGTATATTTATTATTTACTATGATTGTATTTAGTATTTATGTAAAGTAACTAAGTTTAGATTTTAAATTTTGTATCAAAACCAAGATTGGGAAGCATTTATGAGAGGAAATTTTGAATTATTTTATATTTTGAGAGTAGTTGTGCTTGCAATGAGTAATAGTTTTTGGTTGTTTCGGTAACTCTGATTCATATTATTTTAAGGTAAAATTACATATATTAATAATGATAAAGATATAAATGCATGTTACTAAAAATTATTTTAGCATTTTATTGATTTAAGTGGTTATATGTTCAATGATCTTCTGTGATAAAGATTTATTTAATTTGAAATACCTAAACTGGGAGTATGATTCGTATATGTATATTTTTAGCTTGTTTTGAATTGTTTTTTATTCATTAATGGGTATTATGTAATTGAAGTTTTATACATATTATAGTATATTATCGTGTGTATTAAGTATATTACAGTGTGTTGAAATGAAAATTGAAACTATAAAATTTAAAATTTATTATTAGAATAAATTTCTTAAATTTTTTTTTTGGTACATTAAGTAAACGAAAGTGTTTTATAGATTAAACAAATGAAAGGTGATTTGTGTGATTTAAATGTTTTGCTTTGAATAGTTGATACTTAAGTTTGGTAATTTGCGATAACATTAGTTGTTAAAATGGCCTTTGCATTCTTGGGTAAAGCTCGAAAGGAGGATCTGTTAATATTGGCTAGTGAGTTAGGAGAACAGATTCCTCCGGACGCGAAAGTTATAGATTTAAAAATTTGATTACACAATCTAAACATTTCGAAGAATCATTTGTTCGAGAATTAATAAATACAATAATTTGATCGGATAGAAAGAGAAAAAGCCAAAGCAGAACAAAGAGAACGTGAGCATGAAATTAAAATGCGTGAATTAGAAATAAAAGAAAGGGAATATGAGGGCAACTCATTAAGCACGGTAGAATATGGCGAGATAAATTAGGAAACACATTTCTAGGTTATTTAAATATAATGAAAGGGGTAATTTTAGATCCCCAGAACAAGCAGAAGAATGGCCTTTCTTTTTCCATCATGCAGAAAGGATGTTCAAGCTTTATGAAGTACCCGAACAGTACGAAGGGAAAATTATTTTACAGTGTTTAAAGGGTCGTGCTAAAGGTATTAATGCTATGTTGTTTCGGAAGAAGATTTAGATCAGTATGACAAAATCAAAATTTCATTTTAAGGGAATATAGAATAACTCCGTTACAACACAAAAAGAATTTTGATTCTTGTTATAAATTACACAATGAAAGTTATGCTCAGTATGCGTCCCGAGTGGAAGCTGCATTAGAACTGTATTTAAATCAAGAGATGTAGAAACATTTGTTAAACTTAAAGAGCTTATTGTAGCTGACAAAATAAAAGAGAGTTTGCCTACTCATGTAAGATCTCAAATATTTCTGAAAGAGACTGAAAATTGGCTTCCAGTCCCTGAATTGGTAAGGAAATTGATAATTTCCTAGTTTCGATGCCAAAAAGTTTTGTAAATAATTCTCACAATTATACTAAATTTATTCCCGGCCCACATGGAACAAAACAGAACGAAACTGTAAGGAAACATTTTCCAGGTGAACTTAGAAATAAAAACTTTGTGGAAAAGAAAGAATATTATAATTATCAAAAGAACCCAAATCCACGACCACAGAATCGTTTAGAAATAATACCGCAAGTTGCGCTCCAGATAGAAAGGTATTGAAGTGTTACAAATGTCAGGAAGAGGGACATTTGAAGAAATTCTGCCCGCAAATGAATACGGTAACTCAAGTTTCTAATATAAGTGAAACTGAGGTAAGCAAAAAGGGTTAAATGAACTTTGCATTAAATGGGTAATGCAAGTTTCGATTGGGAAATTCCAATCAGTGAGAAGGATGGTGAGCTTTTGCGAGTTGATTTAAATATAGGAGATAATAAGTTTCAAGGAATCATTGATAGTGGTGCGGAAATTACAGTACTGCGGAAGTCAGTGGTACCAGAAGAAATGTTGCAGTCAAGTGAAAATTTACTTGAGGCCTGCAATTGGATCTCCGGTTGAAGGAAAGCTTGTTTCTATTCCACTAAGTCTTTGGTCAGCAGATGATGATATCAGGCCGTATATCATGGTGCATGCTGCGGTTGTGGAAGGATTGCATGAGCAAGCTTTGATCACTCCTAGAGTTTTTAGTTTGTTGGAAGAACAAAGAAGAAAATATCTTGGGGAGGAAATAAAAATATCCACGGGAAAGGAATAGTTTCGAGTACTTTCAATGTGGAGGGAAGGAAAATAGAAGCTCACCAGGCAATAGAAGCAAATCAAGGAACATTTGATTTAGAAAATTCTGAAGTAGAGGTTTCAACTACCAGTGGAAAGTAACTTGGCAAATAAAGAAATAACCGCTATTAAGGATGAAGAAAATAGTACTCCAATTTCGCAAGCAAAGATATTTAGAAAAGAACAGTTGTCCTGTGCTACATTAAATCGGTGTTTTGAAGATGCCAGGCAGCGTAAGAATAATTACTGGTTGGAATCAGATTTATTGTACCACACAGGCAATGTGGCAGGACAGAAGTATGTACAGCTTGTAGTTCCTGAGTGCAGGAGAAAAGAAATTTTAAAATTGGCTCACGAAATACCAACAGGAGGACATCTTGCTTCTAGGAAAACAAAGGAAAGAGTTACAATGTCTTTTGGTGGGAAGGTCTGCCAAGGGATGTAAAACGCTGGTGTGAATCTTGCCACGATTGTCAATTGCGGAGGAAAACCAAACTGAAAGACAGAGGACCTATAGAAGCTGTTGGTAGACCAGAACTTCCCTTCCAAGTAGTCAATGCTGACATTTTAGGGCCTATTGAACCTAAATCTTCAAGGGGACATCAGTATGTGTTGTGTGTTATGGATCAGCACAGTCGGTGGCCAGAGGCAATTCCGATTAAAACTTTGACGGCAAAAGCGACATGCGATGCCTTTATGGAAATTTTTATGAGGACTGGCATTCCTCGAATCATTGCTATGGACAATGGAACAAATTTTGCTGCAAAGTTAACGCAAGAATTTCTTAAAAGATTAGGGACTGTACCAAATTTTCTACACCAGGTTACCCACAGAGTAACGGATTAATAGAAAGATGGATTGGCACAATGAAATCAATGTTGCATCATGCCATAAGGTCGCAAGGTAGAGGATGGGACAAACAGTTGCCTTTTCTCTTGTGGGCATATCGTGAAGTGCCAAACGCTACTACTGGGGTCTCACCCTACCTACTCGTTCATGGACGCCCCCCAGTTGACCTTTAGCTATTTTAAAATCTACATGGGAAGATGAAGTTGTTTTACCTCAAGGTATTGGTGAATCAATCACTGATTATCTTCAGAAGGTTAGAAATAGGTTACAGGAAGCTGTGGAATACGCCGATGAACATACTAAAAATCAACAGGAGAAATATGTACATTATCATAATTTAAGATCCAAAGAAAAAGAATTATCTATTGGAGATGAAGTTATTGTGCTGATTCCAGACTCTACAAACAAACTTTGTTCTAGGTGGAAAGGTCCAGGGAAATTGTAGAGCAAAAATCACCACATTCTTATGCAGTTAAGCTACCGGATGGAAGCATCCGTCATTTGCATCAAAATAAGCTAAGGAAATATATCCAACTGATGAATATGGTGGGCATAATATATGAAGCTGATGAAGATTTTGGAGAAGTTCAACCTGTACCTTTAGGAGGCCTTGGAGACATAAAGGACAGTTGGAAACAGCTAGAAGAAAAGACCGAATTTTCAAATCTATCTCCGAAGCAAAGACTCAGCTTTTAACAATTCTTAAGGACTACAAAGTCGTATTCAATGGTGAATTGAAACGAGCTAAGGTACCACCTCATAAAATAACATTAAAACCTGGAATCGAAAGGAAACAGCCTCACATATACCGCATACCAGAATCACTAAAACCTCAGGTGGAAAATCAAATAAAAGAACTATTAAACAAGGATTTGATAGAACCATCTTCCGCAGAGATTGTTTATCCTCTTGTATGTGTCGCAAAGAAAGATGGAACGATTCGACTATGTGTCGATTATCGGGGACTGAATTCTGAGTCTAAAATAGCTCCATTTCCAATGCAAAATTCAGAAGAATTACGATTCAAAGCTGGTGCGGCAAATTATCTATCAACTCTAGATATCCTTAAAGGTTATTGGGAAATTCCATTGGATCAAGATAGTCGAGAACTAACAAGTTTCGTTTCACCTAAAGGACAGTATCAGTGGAAAGTAATGCCATTTGACTTGCAGGTGCTCCAGCTACTTTTCAGCAAATTATGAATCAGATTCTAAGGCCTCATAATGATTTTGTTGAAAGTTTCCTGGATGATATCATAGTTTATTCATCTAGTTGGGGAAGAACATTTGAACCATCTAAGAACAGTTTTGGAAACATTAAAACAGTGTAATTTTACCGCAAATTTAGAGAAATGTACCTTTGCTCGATCGAAGGTAAAATACTTAGGTCATGTAGTTGGATCAGAGAGCATGGGCCCGATCCGGATAAAATTACAGCTATCAAAAACTTAAAATCGCCAAGAACGAAGAAAGCCTTAAGATCGATTTTAGGACTGTTTAACTATTATAGGGAATATGTACCTCATTATGCGAATATTGCTAAGCCATTAACAGACCTGACCAGAAAATCTATCCCAAATGATATTCCTTGGTCTGGAAGAGACAGAAAAGGCCTTCATCTCATTGAAAGATAGTTTGTGTACTGTCACTTCATTGTCAACCCCTGATTTAAATAAACAATTTGAACTGCACACAGATGCTTCGGTTACTGGCATTGGAGCATGCTTAATGCAGAGAGATACAGATGGAAATCCTAAGCCTATAACCTTCGCCAGTCAGAAATTAACTCCAGCGCAGACCAAATGGAGTACCATCGAGAGAGAAGCGTATGCTGTGATATGGGCACTTGGTAAGTTTGAAGCATGGACTTACGGAACTTCCATAAATTTGTTCACAGATCACAATCCTCTGAAATATCTTACGAAAGCATTCCGAAGAATGCCAGATTACAGAGATGGTCATTGGCTCTTTCTCGCTATCAGGTCAAAATAGCTCATAAGCCCGGTAGTAATAATGTTATCGCAGATGCCTTATCAAGGGTTTATGAGGATGATTAATTATTTTTCTTTTATAATGAATCTTGTAAGAAATAAAAAAAAAAAAAAAAAAAAAAAAAAAAGAAATAATTTCTGATATATCATAATATTCATATTTAACTTTATATAATATAATGTAGTTATTTCTATTTGTTATGGGTCGTTAATTTTCATAAGGTTTGTGTGTGAATAATATTTGCACATAATTGTTTTTTTTTGTGTTGATATTGATTCTTATTTTCTTACTTTATAATATTGTGTTGTAATAAATATAATGAATATAGCAGTAGTATAGGATATTTTCCTTTAAAGAGAATATGAAACAAAAGTGTAAGCTGAAGCATGTCAGCACCTAGGTTAAGCACTAAGTTAAATTTAAAATGTTGGTATTATTTGGCTCTTGATGGAATGGTGATAAAGGTAAAAGGAACTTTCTAGAATTCTTCAGAAGTTTCCATTTGCGGACAAGGTCCAGCAATGAAAACTGGAGGGAAGGTGTGAAGATCAAACACTTAGCGGACGGGAGCCCTCGAGTTCGTTAAGTGGTAAGACACTTGAGAAATAGAAGCTTGTCGAAAAGAGAGAGACAGTACGGGTATGCCACGACGAGTGGTAGCGAAGTACTGCTTCCAGGCGATGAAAATTTGAATGTAAAATTAATCAACTAAAGTTATGTCTTTGTCTATAAATTAGTGTTATGTGTGTTAATGTAAATAAATATATCTTAAAAATCGGATCTTTTGTTATCAATGAGCGATCTTGGAAACAACAGGGGAAACCAATCACATTCATTATTACTACAAATGTCCTAGCCTTATTTTCCCAGAGTAAAAAAGTATCTTGGATAGCATCAAAGCCTAGTTTTAAATGTTAATTATAAAAAATTATAAAATTGGTATAAATTTTCTGAGATATTCCTTTATAGAACAATGAAACAAGTGAAAAGATTCAAAGGAGTCTAATATTTAGGTTCAGTCCTAAAATTTTTAACAAATTCAACAACATTAAATTAAGTAACTCTGAATAAAATATCTTGAACCACTTAAACAAATACTTAAAATATCATGCAGAAGAAACATCATCATTGTACGGACCTATACGTCTTTGTTCTTATTTATTATATTTATTCGAAAAATAACAAAAGGATGAAATTTTTCATTTCAAATTTCAAAATATTTTCGAAAACCAAAATATGGTGATTAGTAAGGTGTTATTGAGAGAATTATTTATGCCATTCAGTTTTTAGTTATGTAAATTCTTAACCTTTCATGTTTCTTGCAATAAATTATTCAAAAAAAAAAATGTAACCTGGAATTTTAAAATGTAAAAAAATAAAAGATTTGAACCTATTATATTTGCATATATTAACAGAACTCAATCGATGATTTCCTTCTGTTCAACATAGAAAAAAGTCTATACTCCGAAAACATCAAAAAGACAGCCAGCTGTGTTCTACACACTCATAGTTATATTTAGTTCTCCACATGGACACGACACCAACCAACCAACAAAGCTCAAACAGAGAAAAATAGGCATGAATACATCGGCGGTGAAATTCACATTGAAACAATGATGTTATTAAGAGATAATATGAAAGAAATTATTTTAAATGAGATCAGTATTTTTATTTTACTTGATTGCAAAATCTGGTGTCAACCATCACCAGAAATTTGTATGAAGTATCATTATTTAGAAAATACTGTAAGTTTATATAATGTAAATCTTGAAGAAAAAATGTAGACTTTTGTCTTACAAAAACACACATGAGATCGTTGAAGAGCTAACAACGTTTTTATTAAATATTTTGCAGGAATATAGCAAAGATATGACAGAGATTCAAATAGGTTAACTATAACGGTCTACAAAAAAAGAAAAAGAACAATTTTAGATATGAACCCGCTATTATTTTTACGCATTGTTGAAATCTCTGTTTGAACCTTCTTTAAAACGACGCTTTTGTTTTACTGATGAGTTATTCCTACTATACAAGACTACAATTTTATTGGGTTTTTTTTTCGCTTACGTTAAGTTCTAGTCTGTTTAAAAATTCATTATCAAGTTTATCACACAATTGTTTGTCAAAGAAAGAAGATTGAGTCGCGTAGATATCGTTGTTCCATCGTGTAGATGTAGACCCTATTATGAGAAATTTTGAAGTGTTTTATGAAATAACAGAAAAAAGTTTATTATACCTAAAAATAAATTGTTTGAAATTTTATATGTATGCTAATTTTAAGTTATCAAATTCTAAATTAAATTAATGTAAAAGAAAATAATTTTTATGCTAAGAATTTTTCAATATTTCTCAGACTTGTGAAAAAGTTTGCTGGTCATATTAAAATTAACATCATGAAGGAAAATAAATTAAAATAAAGAAAGATATTTATTTTAAGTAAAAAGTATGGAATTTAGCCAATACGTTTAAATTTGCTAATACTTTGAGAGCTTTTAGGGTGAAAAATTAATAGAAACTGTGACCGTTCCAGACAGCTAAAACGGCTCTTATATCTTTCAGGCATCTAATCAACTGGGCTTGGATGACATAAACGAACACACGAACACGAACATCTTATTCAATATTGCTTTCAGTCTATGCCAGATTTTGTTTTCGAACTTGCTGCAGAGGTTTAGCGAGACAACCTCTTAGCAACCCATAACCAAATACTTTCAAATACGGGGAAGTCTACTAGTCTACTTCGCAGATATAGACAACCTGCAGCCCAGAACAACAATCAAATATAGTCTGTACTTAGAAACGTCAGAATACGTCTTGCTTTTGCATTATTTTGTTTAAAGATGACGTTTCGCAGATCTCGAGGATGATCACAATCACTGATGTCAGAGATATATTGATCATCATTAAAATTATCATCGTTCAGAACATGAGATATCCAAGTTATGAACACAATGGCTGGCCATACAATGATGCAGAACCTCTAACGATATCAAAAATATAACCAGGCAACAAGCGTTTTCTTTTCAGTCTCCTGGTATATGGCCATCAGAATGCTGTATGCAGAAACAGCACTCGTCTGACAGGACGATAGTGTGTCGCTTCTGTATCTAGTTTCACCGTTTGTTACATAAGAGTCATCGGGTGTATCTATAGTGCATTTTCAAAGGAAACCGAATTGGTTATCTGTTCTGCTCCAAGCACCATCTACTATGCAAACGTATACTCGATGTGCTGCAAAGCCCAGTTTCATGGTCCATGATGTGGTTGTATGGTTCGATAGGTCGACCTCACAATATATGTCTTCTAAAGTATTAGTAATAGGAAGGTTTTAAGAACCTCCATTGGCATTCATTACGATTCTTAGATATCCATTGATTGAATGCTCACGATACTGGTTTAACTTCGATCAATGCAAATGACAATACCACAGAATGTTCATCCACAGTTCTTCTATTATAGAATTCCGACACTCTTGCTGTTAAAAATTTCTTATTCTTATTCGAGGCATAAAATTATATTTTGGGAAAATTCTAAGTATACAAAATACTATTTCTGAATTAAAAATTCCACTGCAAAACTTTCTGGTTTTTCAGTGATTCCTATTTTGCTTTCTGTCTTTTTTCTTTTAAACTGTTGAAATATTAATCACTCGCTTGTTTCAACCTCTCTTTTGTAATCATCTGATTCTTTCATACGTCATTAATGATTATTTATTTTCGTGTTTTAACTTCATTTTTCAGCAGTGTAAATTGATTTTCTTTTCAAAAAAATATAGAACTGATACAGCTTTTAATGATATGCTTGCAAAATGTACAGTTAACAATTTCCTTAGATGTTTAGGTAAATTTAAACAGAACCCTGAAACAGTAAAACCTCGAAGAATCAAAAACGATTTTATATGATTATGAAGACTAGTCGACACAGAATGAAAAACTGAACTTTAAAATGAATTTTTCTTTGGAAATTTATAGATCGCGAATCTTTTTAAGTGAAAGTCAAATATTTTCATTTCCTACCTTCCGAATTATTCTAGTAAGTGTTTTTAATTTTTGTAGATATTTCTGATTTCAATAAATTTTTTAAGCAAGAGAGACTTAATTAATGCCATAATTGAAAATGCATTTAGAGATAAAAAATAAAATCAAAATAAATAGTGTAGAACTTAAACATACATTACAACTTATGTTAAATTTTAAGAAGAAACTTATCACACACCTGATGAAACATTTAATTGTATCATATCTAAACTTATTTCTTTCCCAACATTTGCGATCTTATACGCATTTTCTTAATAATCCCGGTCTCAGTAGCTACAAAAAAGATCACATTCAACACTAAAAAAAAAAAAGAAAATTACTAGAAATCTATTCCAAATCAGTAAAGATTAGTAAATTCTTATTGATTTGCAATAGATTTCTTAATTTTTTAGATATAGATTTTCTAATAATTTCTCTTAAAGTAAAGTGGAGAATTAAACACAATTTAAATATCAAATTTCATCATTATTAAAAGTAAACTTTTTTCAGTTTTTCATTATATCCTTTATAATCAATATATAATACTGCTTATATAAGAAACAGAACGAATGCGAATTAATACAGTTAAACATTGATAAATAATTAAGGAAAAGTAACCAATTATTATTGATAATGTATATTGGTTGATATGATAAATAATTGACAGTAAAAAGTAACCAAAATTAATTACAAAATTAAAAGTAACCAAATATTACTTGTTTACCTTCCATTTTTAAATTATACAAATATATTTTGACATAATAGACATATAATTACATGTTTCTAATTATTTATCTATTTATCTAACTGTAAAATGACAATTTTATACTATATTATTTTTGCATGGAAAACAATAAATACGAATGCTTTTCCAATTATTTTTATGTTAATAAAAATGTCTTTAAGACTTCATTTTATGTATTACTTATAAGCAATGTGCTTACAAATATCATCATTGGATAAACGTACTCATATATTGGCTGGATGGCGCCAATTATTCTTGGTGCGAGCCTGACTACTTTCTTTGTGTACCTAATTTGTATGGTACGATCGAATTACTTTTTTATACAAGAGAATGAATTAAATCATGTAACATGATTTTAAAGTGTAATTCGCGCCAAGCCTTTAAACCTGAGAGGCGAATTGTACCCATGAACCATTAAAGTCAATGACAAAAAGCCTTAACTGCTTGGCTTGGTTAATTTATATAAATAAAGGTAACAAAACATTAACTTTATCGTAGTTTTGAAATTTTTCAATTAGCTTAAAATTCACTGTATCCGTACTTAGACTTTCGGTCGTGATTAACACAAGATCACCTGTAACATTCAAAGACATGACAGTTGAATCATAAGAGCTATGTATTCAGAACTAAAAATATTTAAAACTCTGAACTTTAGTTTCGTTACATGATCAATTCTAAATTGATTTTCGTCATTACTTGATTCATATATACTAACGCCATTTACTTATTTTATTGTTGAAATACTAGGAATTTTTAATGTGGATTTTAAAAAATAATTCGTTGAAATTGTATGGCAAAATTTCTAGTTTCATAATATTTACTTAGCGGTAATTTGTTACAGAAAAATTTTGGAAGAACTGTGTAGTGAAATTTTCAATGTAAATATATAAAATATGTTAAAAAGTAATTTTAATAAAAGTAAATTTATTGTTAAATACATAAAAGTTTTAACCACAGTATAAAAATTTTAAAAACTTATTATCTGCTTACAGTTTTTAATAAATTTTACCATTTTCAGTATTTTTTAAAAATAATATTAATGATTTTAATTTCTGAATCAAATTTTTAACGCAATAATTCTTAAAAAGCATAAAATATTTTACAATTTGTTTTTTAAACCATCTTTTTTCTCTTTCTTCGAGTACTACATTATAATTACAATGTTACATAATTATTGATACATATTGCAAATCATAAATATTTTTAACTGAAGGCATGCGAGCAATGTAAATACAGTGTTGTTGACTTGGAGCTGCTCTGAAATCTAGAACTGACCGGCCTTGAACCCGGAGTCATATTTACGTAAACACTTTTAAAGGAAAACACATCAACGTGTGTCTTTTTTTGCAGAAGTATATTACCAGGTCATATCTTTATATTATTAGGTTTGCTTGGTGCCCTTCGTCTGTATATTATTATCGTTTAATAATCACCTTGACATTCTATCAAATTCAGGGTCACTAGAAGTCCTTGTTTAAACAACATATAATCTTGGATCATTGATTGCGTATATAAGCATTCATTCACGTTTTCTGAACTAGTACTTTCAATAAAAACAAACAAGAAGGAATGCTATCCAATCATCACAGGCTTTGCTACAAAAATAAATATAATTAAATTTCCATTTATTTTATACATACATCATTTTCTTTAAATTTTTCGCACCGTAAAATAATAAAATTTTGTGGAATTAATTCCTCATTTGTTAAACCTGAAATTTATTGCACTCTAAAAGAATCGATCTTAAACACTGTCATAAAAAAATTTACATTTCATTTTTCTCAATATAATGGATTAACACTAAACATTAAAAAAATGAAGTCATGTTATTTAAATTGTGTTATCAAAGAAATATTATCTCAAAATCAAATATTATTATATATATTGAACTCTAAAATTTTATGCAGAATTATATAGAATATTTTAATTATTACGATTTTCTCAAGTTAAATATCAATGTGGGAAATAAAATAGTGTGATAGTTATTAATAAAATGTTGATTTGTGCTCATAATTATTTATGTACAAATTGCACACACTTTTAATTGTGTTATATGCGAAACCAGTGCATTGTTAAATTGCATCTTTTCAATTATACTTATTAAAAATTATGTGCGTCATATCAAAAACAGATAAGATTAATACGTTATAAAGTGTCTATCAATGAATCACTTTTCGAGATTAAAATTAAATTAAAATTAATTAAATCATTAGTATTTTTATGACTAATGATTATTAAATCATTAGTATATTTATGATTTTTTAAATCATTAGTATTTTTATCATGTTATTCAGAAATTTAATTTACCTTATTAAATTTACACTTTTTTTTTACAGGAGTGTTTTTACAATTTTTAACTATGTTTCCAATTTTAAGTTACTTGCTTACGAAAATAATATTAGACGTTTTAACATTCAGAATATATTCCGAAACACTTTTTAATTTCTAATCAGGGCATTTCAAAACTTCATTTACTTTTGTTAGAGTTTCATAAATATAAATTTTTAAAAGTAGAATAATATAGTTATAATAATTATAATTTTTCTCATTACAATAAATATATTATAATAAGATAAATATAAATTATGAATATTTATTTTAAATGAATGCCATAATTGAGATCAGAAATAGAACTTGTTTTGAAATTTAATAACAAAAACCTTATATTATTTACAATTTCCTTATATCTGTGCCCTATTTTTTATAAGTTGGAAACATGCCACTAAATACCGCACTGCAGGTGGACAGTCTTAAAAGCGAAATCATAAATTTGATGGTTTTGATTTCATTTACTCTGACAAATTAAGCCTGGAAGAAATGAAAAGATAAATAAGAAAATACAGAAAAATAGATCTAGAGTTTGAACTTTTTCAACTTCCCGAATTTCGGCAACAACAGAAAAGGCAAGATACACAAGATGATTTATCGAAAACGAAATAGGTTTCCAGGAGGAACTGGGTCTAAATTTTGTGTTCCTGCGAGCGTGATCGTTTTATTTATCAAACTATCGTCTGTTTCATTGAAAGGTTTGAAAAAATTCCGATAGATTTCTTGATATGGGATAACAAAACCCTCTTGAAGGAAGTTGATCAGAATGTCGTTTACGCACGAAATCTTTACTTGTGTTTTTGCAACCTATAATTTATATTACGTGCGGTTGGCAACAGTTGAGGAAACGTATTAGACCCTAATTTTTATCTAGAAACAATGTGCTCTAGAGTCCTATATATTGTTATTTCTTACAATTTTTACATAATTTTATTTTTTCCCTTAGATTTTGATTCAATATATAATTTGAAACCTTCAGAAGCATTTATAGTGTCAATATCTATGTGTTTTTCAGAATCACTTAGTAAAAGAAAAAATACACATCTTATTTTTTAAAATGTGAAATTCCGTTTAAAGAATTCTTCAATACTTACATTTTTTATTTACCAAATCTGCTAAATAAACCGCAAAAAATTATTTTAAAAGGAAACAAAAAAGTCACAAATAATAAAAGTAATATATAAAAAACGAATATCTTACAAAATTTATATTACTTCAATATAAGTTACGTTTTTATAATTTTTTGCCAGTGCTATCGCCCATGAAATGTTTTGACTCGTCTATTAAAATAGAAATTTCACCTTACATATGCTGAAAATTCACAAATTAAAATTTATTTGTTTGCTGAAAAGTGTTATTTAAATTAAAAAATTAAATATTTTTCAACCTTTATAAAGCTGCAAAATACTTTAGAAAAAGAACATAGATGATAGATATGAAAAATAAACTATACAGTGCTATACAAACTAAACTATACAATTAAATTATACAAAACTATACAACTATAAAAAAACTAAACTATACAACTAACTATACAGTGCTGAAAATATCACATCCTTAGGTTGTTATATAGTTCATGTACAACTGAATTACACAACACATTATTCCCCAGACATTCGTTAGATAGGTTTTGAAACTGTATAATGGACAAAAATTAAAAAAAAATATTTAATTTGAAATTTAATTTTATATCAGAATTCCATTAGACTTACTTATGATGTGACCACATTTCTTAAAAATGCTAACGTTTCGCGAAAAGAGGAGTTTTTCTTGAAGAATAAAAAAGTGATTTTGATATTTTAAAAGAAATTTAATTGAAAATATAATTGTACAGATTAAATCTTTCACGTTCAAGCAAGTTTTCTTCACACCAAAGATTGCATTCCTTTATATTGCTTTTTTATAACAATTGCTTATATTTTAAGTGTATATAAATTTACTCAGTTACGGTATTTACAATAAGAATTGAAAATTTACTAAGGGTTTGCCATCACGAATTATCGAATATCTTTAATATGTAAAGAATTTTTCATTGTTTAATCATTTACATTTTAAATAGAAATATATTTGTATTAATAATTAATTTATTTGTTAATTTAAAAACCTAGTTTGGAAGTTTCAAGCTTTTCTTTAACATTATGTACAGTTATCTTAAAATCTTTAATTACTATTATAAATTCAGACTGTAATTATATAACTCAAATTTTAACAATCAGATGATATGAATTTATTTTCTTGGTTATTTAACAAAAACAAATCCAAGATTACATTTTGAGTTTGGAACTCTTATGAGCAAGATCTAATATAACAATGACATTAACCATTAATTTATTAAAATAATTTTACATAAATATTCCTAGAATTATTAAATTAAAACTATTTAGATGATATTTGAATGTTGTTATTGTTATTTCTAATCCTTCGGAAAACTAGATCGGATTCATGACACCATGAACCCTACTGAAGTCGATCACCACCAGTGAACATGCACCATCCGCCAAAGGGAGCCCCAAACAATACAGGATGTGATCGGGGAAAACCAGCTTCAGATTACATTTTGTGCACAATGAAAAACCCTTGTGCTCAGATTCGAATATCATGCTTTTCAGATGCCCACTGATAAGTTTCGTGATGACCACCCCCAAATTCTAACTTGACACCTGGGGATATTTGAATTTACGCATACATAATCAAACAGTGTCATGGAAATATTATGCATATTTACTGTTTATGTATGAAATATTATATATTGCATCGATATAAATAAACAATCAAATGGGCCATTTATTTTGGAATTAATTAAAAAATGGGTTCAATGTAGAAAGTGATAACCCTTGGTTTGGCGAAAAATTTAATTATAGTTTAGACTTTTTGTAGTGGCCATCTTATTAGTTATGCCTGGTCGCGTATTTCGATATCAAAAAAATTACCAACAAAATTAAGGGGCTCCTGATTGTAAATTTTTATTAAGAAGTTTTGCGTATCACTTCAGTTATTAAAAATCCAGCAAATATAAAAATTGCCTGCAAAAAATCCTAATAAATATTGTTTGCACATATATTGCAAGCGCATATGGAAAAATTCAAAAAATATTAATGGTATATAATATGATAATAATAATAAAAAAAATTTGATTTTGCGAAAACTTTCTTAATCACATAGAAAACATCGGGTATTGTGCATAAAAATTTTATTGTTTTCATTTAATCAGAAAAAATTCAAATTAATTATTTTTTAAATCACTAGAATTTCCAAAATTATGAATAAGTAAATTTATCATTCTATATAATTTATAAATTACATATAAAGGTAAATTTATAAATGTTATTATTATAATTATTATTATTCATAAATGTTCTTGTATCAAGGGTAGTTTTATTATATGATCTAATAGAATTTTTTGTATATATAGTTTCATAACCGTTCCATTCAAATGTTTTACGTATGGAAATAATTTTTCTTCTTTTATAATTTTCAAGCTAATTTTCTTTCTAAATATTCTTTAAAAGTAAACTGATCAGTATATCGATGTTTGTCCCTTTAACGAAACAAATAAGGGCTAAAGATTCCACAATGAACCCAACGGCAAACTACTTTTTTCATATGTGATTCCTCATGAATGATATTGTGTATGGCTGCGGATCCAATGTTAAGTTCCTTCTGTATCATTTGATAGGTACAGCGATTATTATCCATTAACATTTTTCGTATGACAGACACATTATCCGGGATGACTGCTGACGGCGGCCTTCCTGTGTGTTCTTCATCCTGAAGAAAATTGCGACTTCTAAATTCTCTAAACCATCTGAATACAGTAGCACGAGCTGGAGATTCGCCACCAAATGCTAACTGCAACCGTTGAACGAATTCCTCTTGATTTAATCCTGCTTTAAAATCGTCGAAAATCATAGCGCGAAAATGCTCTCGCGTCAATTCCATTTTCTCTTCTGTTTAAAATTTATTTTATGCTAAACAAGTTGAAGTAAGTTAGTAAAAAATCGTCTTCTGTGTTAAAATACTTTGTATTTTAAAATTAAACCGCTATTTTTATTTTGTAAATTCTCGTCTGCTCGTATCTCAAAAATTCCAGAGTAACCCTCGTATATATATAATAGCAGTTAAACACTGCTATAGAGAAATTAATATATGCCCAAAAATGTGATCTGAGTAAGATATAAAATCGAAACGCAGGATACATCTTAATTAATATTCTCTCTCTTTAATAGTAATTTGATTTATATATAAAATCTCCATTTTAAAATAAGTCAGAATTATACTAATTATTTGTTTATTTATGTAGGAAAAATAAAACAATGAATGCTATTCAATTTATTTAACCTAAATAGCTTAAACTGGAGAAAAATTCTGCAGTGATTTAAATCGATGAATCTTCTCTTTATTAAACTGTCTAAAAGTCGAGAAAACCGGATCAAACATGGCCAGAAAGAACGTAAAAGGTTGTAGGTTTAACTTACATAAAGATAAGGAACCAAGATGAACAACCTTGGCAATGGAATTTATGGTAACTTTCACCAGTGTTGAAATCTGTCTTCTGATATAATGTTAAGCTTGGGAATATTTATTTCAATTTAAAAAAAATATAATGAAATTTCTGTGGAAATTGAAAATGAGATAATATTTTTCAATATTGACTTTAAATTTAATTTAAAATGATGGTTGTAAATGGGAAATTCAATTGTTAGAAGCATTGATTCAAACGTTATTCTTATTCATATGATAAAATTCTTACAGATTTATATTATATGTTAAGGAAATACTTTAAAAAAAAAAAAGTCTGATTGCAATTATGTTGTTATTAAACCAGTAGAAAACATTCCAGAAGTTCACATTATTCAGCTTCATAAAAGAAATATAAGGTTTTAAAGTTGCGATTTTCCTCATAAACAATGTATAGAAAGAGAATCCGTGTACAGATAACTAAATTTAATATTATCACACTTTTCTATATATATCTGGTGTACGCATTGAATGAAGTCAACTGAAGGCTTGAAAATTCAAATATAAATAATAAAGTATTTTCTCATTTTGAGCAAATTTCTAGCATCCTATGCAAAACACACTTAATACGAAGCAGAAAGCGAAATTCTAACATAGCTAAATTCTTATCTGTACTAATGATTGATAATTTTAACTTTTCATTAATTAAATTAATTTTTGCAAATTTTTGTTCTATTACTTGTTTACATGCCGCTAGCTTCACTAAAAGCTAATATATTGATATATGTGTATATAGGTAGAGATAGATTATAAAAACCGAAGCTCCTAAATGTTTTTAGAGTTTATTATTGAGGTTCATTACTTATATATATTTATTTTATTATAAAAATAATTTCATTCGTGCATTATGTGGGTTCGGTGAAGAATTTGGTACTCCTCGGTTTGGCGAAAATTTTGGCAATAAAATTTAATTTATGGTAATCCTTTTACTTAGTTTACCTTTTGTGTAGAGGCAACTTCCATCTTGTTAGTCACATCTTAACGTTTATCTTGGCATCAAAAAAATTCACCAAAAAATCAAAAAGTACCCGATTATAAAATTTACATAAAATTTAATTTCATATGTTATTTATAAATATCGAAAATTTGATTCGATTCTAATTATTAATATACGATTGAGAAAAATATGTTTAAATTTTCTCACAAAATATATTTTGATATATAGACAGCGCTAGTGTCAATTGTATTCGAAGAATGGTAAAAAAAATACACAAAACAAATCTCATTTCAATGGATGTATATTTTACGTTATACATGTTATGAAAAAGAAAATATTTTAGATTTTTATCAAAACTATTTTTGCATTGTTAAAATAATTCTGAGTTTTGACCTCACTGTATACATTAACAATAAGGTCAGACAGTATTATTATAACTAGAATTACTTTCTTAAACTGAGATATTGTTCAAGTAACTTCTCACAGGTCTTGACCTTCTTACTTTACTTTTTATAAAACAAATTTAGGTCAATTGTTTTCATGTGTTCTGGATGAAGAAATTATCAATTTTCTTTACACAGATTTGCTTGCTTTGTATTTCCAGTAAAGAGAGAATCTTAGTTATCACGTAAATTATCTCTAAAATTAAAAAACAACACATAAATTAGTCAAAATTGTTTTAGTAAAAAAAATTATATCTTCCGAAGAAAAGGATCAAAATTTTAACAAAACATTTCTAGATTTAATGCTTTTTATTTTGTAAAAATTATTTAAAAATAGATCACTTATAAGGTAATAAAATCTATATGATATATATATGTATATATGTATATGTATGTATATATATATATATATATATGTATATATATATAGAATATAGATATATATTTTATATATATATATATACATATATATACATACATACATACATACATATATATATATATATATATATATATATATATATATATATATATATATATATATATATATATATATATATATATATATATATATATATATATATATATATGAAAGTATCCTCAGAAAATGTTGATCTAATCAATTATTTCTAAACACAAACAACTACAGTTTATTGTAGAAACTTTTCTATAAAAGCGAAATGTCAAAAAAATTAATTTTCATTTTTATAATTTAGAACGAGATTAAAAAATTTGGAGAGAAATTCACCCAAAACTGAATGTGGTTAAAAAATTCAAAGTAATTAAACCGTCGAAGGAAGAAAAGAACAATTTCAGATATCTTCAAAATGATGAAAGAAATAAGCTTAGTAACTGAAATATACCAAAAAAAGAGGTTATGTGATAATTCTTTCAGCTGCGAAAGAAAAAAAAAGATTTTAATTGAATAGATTCGAACAAAAAATATGGAATTGGAACTGGTAAGACTATTTTTGAAGTATAATCACTGAAAAAACCTCTTTATTGTAAGGAATGCTTTTAGTTTCTATGCGAAACTAAATAATCTAGATATAGTACTTGAAATATTTTTGAATAATGTAATTCTATATAAATTCTTGTTATTCTCCACTACTGGCATGATTTACAAGCAACCAATTTTTTCAAAGAACTGGAATATTAGTTTTACAGTAATTGGGTTACTATTTTTGTCTGTGTAAGCCTTCTAGATATAATTTATGTTAATGAGGGCATACGATTAACACGAGCACTGCTTCTCTGATCATAGAATATTTTCAGAACATATTTACTTTGCTGGAATCCAACACTTGGGAATACAATTTTATAGATCTAAAATAAAGAAAACTCATTGTTTGTATGTGTGTGTGGAAGCGAATTAAATACAATTCTTAATTTTCTGCGCGAAACTATATTATTGCATTAAACTAAGTCAAATCATTATAATGATATGATACGGATAAGTACTATTTATCCCATAATGCATATGTTAAATGAATACAATAATTTTATTGGTATTCTTTAATTTTATTTAAAATGATTTTAATTATATTTTTAAGTTTGCTCTTTTTATCATCTGCTCAATTTATATCATATTAAAGGTTGTCTTAACAATATAAAAGATAATGAATGCAATATTTGCAATTAATTTTATGACTAAGGGAAAGTTATTGAAAATGCAGAAGGCGGTCAATATATGAACCTCTAATTTACGAACCAGTGGTTCCTCCATGACATTGTCGCATAAACACAATGATAATTTTAATTCCGATAAAAGTTTTTTTTGCGAGCTCCATTTCATGCCTTTTTTTAATTTTATTTTTAATGAAATGGAATGCAGTGTTAATGTTGATATTCTGGAATTTTCAAGTATATCCTGTAAAATTCCTTCCACCTTATTGAATACCCGTCTTATACCCCATAGAGCAGAGTATATCAATAGCTTCAAATGCAACTATCATAAAATGCTTTATTCAAGGAGTAATCACAGACTAGAATATTGTTATGAAATTAAAGTTCCAGACATGATGCACTTGGCAGTCTATGCTTGAAATGATGTGGGTGAAAAGATATTTATGCTTGAAATGATGTATCTAGTCATTTCAATCATAGGCATCGTGTCAACAACATGCTTGAAATGTATGTCTATAATTGAAACGATGTATCTAGGTCATTTTGACACATTCAGCCTTTATAACCACCACAACTGAAGAAAGCCCGGAACATTTACCTGAAAACTTGAATGAAATTGAATTAATCTCTATGAATTTCAACAAAAAGAGTCTTTGCTGCTCGAAATTCAACTTAATGATTTTTTTTAAATGTGGGCTCAGATGTCGGTTATACATACGAACTGTTAGTTGCTTAAAGGATTTAAAACAATAAAGAGAACAATAAAGAATGTAAGATTGAAAAAGAACATTTAGTATTTAAGCAAGAGAAAAATAAAGACGGATTATGTATAATCTATAAAATAAACGGATTTTTTAATGGCTAAAAAAAAAGGGAAGCACTTTTTGAGAAAAACAATAATGTAATGCTTTGTTGCAACGATAAAAATGGAAAATTTCTTAAAACCTGGTTTTCAAATCTAAAATAATAAGGACTTTATATTTTTCATCGATAAAACGAAAGTATGAGCTACGTTTTGCTTATGTTTCGAATACAGAAAGTAATCTTAATAGTACTTTTTTTTATAAAACGAGTTGGCTAAAACATTGTTTTCAGTTGCAACACATTTACTTTTGTAGTACACGAACTTTTGATTCTACAAATTACTTAATATTCCCTACTCAAAACCAACCATCAAAATTTATATTTGAAGTACCATCAATAACAGAAAGCTTTCTCAAAATCTCATTTAAAATCAAAAGTTTCCTTCGATTATCCATTTCTTGATCTAAAAAAGAGAAATGCACAGGCATGCATGGATTTAATTACTTAAATTAGGTGACAACCCGTATCTCATTCCCATGTGCACCCTACATTCTTCTCTCCAAATAAACAACGCCATTTAAAAGACATTTCTCAGAGTTATCTTCCCGCATCCGGAAGCTCACGAGGAGTGGTGCTAAATCAGACCATTAAATCTGCTCATTTTTATTCTCGTTGAGTTCCATTCCGAAGCACATAATTCTGCCATGGAATTATTCCAGCCCTTGTGGTAAGCCTGAAGCGGACTCGCGCGTGTGTGCAGGAAATTCCAGCACATTAATCCATTTTCTGAATCTACTTCGTCAATGATTTCGCTCAAACACCACTCAATATGCAGTTTAGTCGCTAAGTTGCTGTCACTTTTCTGTATCAATTTTATTGATGATTTCAATAAAAAACTGATCACTTTCATAGTCATTATTTGATTACAACTAAATTTTGTGATACATTTCATAATTATGGGATTTCGCTGAAACCAATAATTTTGTTACTAAATGTTTGATATTTAATTACTTTTATATATGTTTCATCAAAAATTGCAGGGAAAATTTTGACCTTTATTGTTAGATATCATTTAATTTTTAAAAATTTATTCAAATAATATAAATAAAATTTATTTGCAGAAAATAATTTCTTAATACTTTTCAGTTAGAAATTAATTTCACTAAAAATTGCTAGTTATAGATTTATTTATCATGATTTGTATTGTTTTTGTATCCATGTATCATTTATAATTCAAACGAAAATAAATAATTTAATTGCAATAAACTATCAATAATTCTAAAGTTAACCAATTGATTAAGAGATTTACTACCAACATTTCATGAGTAATTAAATGAAAAACATTAGTATTTTAACTGAACTTTGATAATTTAATAACAATTCTTTTAATAGATTTTATCAATAGTTTGATTGTAAACTGATGGTATTGGTATTATTTCGTTTTGGAAACCATTTTCCAATGATTCCAAAAAACATTTTTATACTTTAACTTGTTGTTTTATAACATCTTTAATGGGCAATTGAATATCGGTATTTATTATATAAATGATATTAACATAAATTCTAATCAACATGCATATTTAGCTTTTGCAATTCTTCATTAATTTTATTATAAATGCAAAGAAAATAGACAAACAAATTTAATTTTAACATCTTTAAATCACATTTCGAACATCTTTCGATATTAATGGCTAAAAAAACTATCAATTTTTATTATTAAAACGCTGTTTTATTTGTAAACTTTTGTGATAAAATAAATGGTTAACACAGTTGTGTTTTAATAATGTTTTCGAAATACTGTTTTATAGGATTGATTTCGGTGGAAAGTATTTCATCACTGAAAAACAATGAAATTATTGTTTTGTTGTTATCAGTTGATAAAAAATTTACAATGTGTACAATTTTATAGAGTTAATAAATTGTACTCTAACACCATTTTAAAACAGAATTTCATAAAAATATATTAGTTGTATTTGTTTCGTTTTCTTTAATAGCATTTAAATTGTTTATTTTGATTTACTTCCGATTCATTGGGAAAAATTGTATTTATACTGTATTATATAATTTTCGTTTATCCACAATATCAAAATATTTATATTTGAAGTCTAATTTATTTCTGTATAACAAAAGATAATGATTTATTATAAAATCTTGATTTAATAGCATATTATAAAACAGATTCATATTAATGCTTGAAAATTTTTGATTTTATTACATTTAACAATTTATTCGTTTTCAGAATGCGTCATATGATTGTGAGAAATATTTAATTTGCAATTAAAACTTGCAACAACAATTTATGGTCATTATGAGAAATACTTACACATCTCAAATAAGTTATACTGTTACTGTTGTTTAATAATCCATAAATGCTCATAATTTTTTTATTTACATATAAACTGGCTTAAAGAATTATATGATTTTATTATAAGCAATATTATGGTTATAATAAATTAAATTGTAATAACGTTATTTCATAAAAAGTTTTGAATAATTTATTTCTTGAGTATTTACAAAGAAACTAATATTGATTGTTAAAATTTATTTGGCTTTTTTCATTTTTTTATATTTCTTTTAAAACTATTTAAAAAATCACCAAAAATTAATGTTAATTCCACATAACTTTAACTGAAATAATTTATATTTATTGTCTTAAATTTATAAATTGTGGGCTCCATACAGTCACGTAAATATATTACATAATTTGTCAAGGCAGATTCTAAAAATAAACATTTCGGCACAGGTGCCGAATAATCCAGGCCAAATTCTAAGTTTGGTGACTTTTTTGGCGTATTTTCTTATGTATCTTGCAATCTCATTTATATTACGCCATAGATATATGGAGACTTATAAGAATTATGCAAAAAATTCTATTTTGGTAACCCTAGTATTTATGTCATCGCGCATATCACGATACCTCAACTGGGCAACATTTTTTTATCGCCAAAAAAATCAGAATATGGAATCCTGGATTATACAGCACCTGTACCAATATTTCAATATATTATCCTTATATTCATAGACATTTCTCTGACTGAATTTAAATCGCCATTCATATTTTATACTGCATTGAAAACCAGATGTAAGAAAAATCATCGAAAATTAACAATCAATAATATTATCTTAACATTTATAGGAAAGAATATGATATAAATTTATAGAAAATTAGAATGTATTTACTAAAATATCGTGTTTATTGCCATGGGAAATAGGAAAAATTAATATTTTGGTCTCATAAATTCGTGAGAAATAATTATTACACTTAAATGTTTCTTAAAGATAATTTGAAAATGAACACTACATTCACATGATACATAATTGTCGGTAAATAAATATTTCCTCTAAGTTTCCCCAATCTATAGAAAAATATAACATGCTCATAATTAATGTTTTTAAATCATAATAAATATTTTCATGCTTACGTTTTTAGTACATTTTCGTGTTATCATGAAATATAAAAAAAAAATCAGACGCATTGTATTTGATTCATAGAAGAGCACTTCTTATAACCAACATAAAATTTAATACTTTTATGTCATAGATAAATATTACGGGAAAAATAAAAATGCATCCCATTTGACAAACATGAGTCACTGAAAAATAAATAAAAGTTCAATATTGTATAAATTGACTGAAAAATAGCACTATTTAATTATATTGTCTTATATTCATAGAAAAAAACTTGATATAAATTGCGGATAAATTTGCATGCAATCAAAGCTATAAAATGACGAATATCCCACAAACATTTTCTTATATCTATTGAAAATGTGTTCAATGAATTCACAGAAATATTGTATTCAAATTATCATTAAATATTGATTTATAAAGTTTGTTTCATTCATAAGAAAATATTCAAAGTTGTATAATAAAAATAAATACTTCAACCATACTGTATAAATGACATAAAATTCTGTGTTATTGTCCTAGATTTAGGACAATTGTTTTATATAAATACAGAAAAATAAATACTGGTAAAGATTGTAAAATTTATGGTAACACATTTTGTGTATTTTTGTATTAATATACAATATACGTTATATATTTATTGTATTATATTTTCTTCACTCTACATGAAATATTTATAAGACAGTATGGAAAAATAAACACAAAATTCGAAAGTAAAATTAATTTGCCATATAACTCGTGTATTGAGTTGTTCGGAAAGTCATTTCGTTTTTTCACCTGGATCAGCTTTTTGCTAGTAAAAACCAACCACTTTATGAGTGTGAATTTGTGCTACTGCCAGAAAGATGGTAAAGGTTATTGGACTCGAATGGACAATACGCAATGCAATTTGATATTTATTCGTTTTCATGAGAAACGAAATTACTTTCCGAACAACCCAATAGAAATCATAACAGCATTTCATAAGTAAAATAAATATTCATAGTTTATTATTTTAAAACTTCATCTTTATATAATGTTTCATACATTAATCTCTTATCATCATTTCTCAAAAATTGCATATCCATAACAACATAAATATGTTTTTCAGGATTTACTTCTTAAGAGCTAAAACTTTGCAATATTTATAAAATATTTATTACTGGTGAGGGTTCCAACAGCATTTATATAAAAATATGTGGAAAATTAAAATTAAAATAAAAATACATATTTCACTCATTATGTTCGACTGTAAAAATTTTGAAGATAACAATAAAAAAGCTACTTAATTGAATACTTTGATATATATAATGCATCTTAAAATCCTTGCAATATTTAATTGCTCTTAATTGGTAAAATTCTTTGTAATGTAAACATTTACTTATTTTAATTGACTCTTAATATGTAAAATTACAAAACATTTAATCTGATGTTTTTGAACATTTTATTTCTTTAAGATTTTCTCTCGGATGCCTTATTGGTTTTATAATCCATGATTATTGTCTCACTCAATTTAAAATAATTATTTTGAAAGAAAATAATTAAAGCTATTTTTTGAAGTTCTCATATCAAAAATAAAAAAATAATATTGTATAAGCTGGTATAAAAACATATTAAGATGAATAATTTGAAAAAATATCAAAAAAATAATACATGATTATAATATACACAGGTAAGTATACGAGTAAAAACACCAACCCAATCAACCGAAACCAAACTTACATATTTCATTCAGATATTTGAAAAATAAATTTTCTCTGATATTTATAAGTGTGAACTGATGTAATAAAATACTTCACACATTTTCGGTTATATTTAGTTCAGGCGAAATTAAAAATACAGCCATTTTAGTGCTTATAATATTTGAATCCAAATACACAACTTTGCAGAATTTTATTAAGCATTTAAAAAGCAATGCTTATAATAACAATTAGATAAACAAAACACTTTTTTGAAGATAAAATTAAAAATAAAATATCTTATTAATCCATTTCTTACACTAGAAAGAAGCTAGTTTCACATTTACGCCTATTAAATTCAAATTTCCCACAAAAGGTGAATTATACCTATCACATGACCACTTCAATATTTTTCTGTCATATTCAATGATTAAAATTAAAATAAGAAAATTCACTTGGATGATTATTATACTTCCTAAGCTAACTGAATGAAATAAGAGAATCTATATATTTATATAATATGGTGAATATATAAGCATAGCCAAACTAATTTCATTTGCTTGTGATTTAATGTCAGATAAGGTTGGATATAAATAAATATAACTTTTCCTACAAATAACCTATATAAATATTCCTACAATTTTTTGTAGATAATTCAATCCTATTTAGCTTGCTCTATTGAGAATGCATCTTTATTTAAAGAAATAACATTTTCCATTCATAAAAACCTACTGATATTTAATAATTATTAAATTATAATTTGGTTAAAAAAAGAAAACAATTTTAAAGAAAAATAATTCCGCTAGTTTTTTATTGCATGTTTTCCAAATTTTTATTTTATTTATTTATTTTTTTTTTGCAAAATTTGACTGTAATTATTTTTAATTTCATAGATTAATGATTTTTTTTAAATTTTATTTATCATTATAAATACTACATAAAACTTATTACTATATACATATATATATATATGTATGTATATATATATATATACATATATATATATATACATACATACATATATATATGTATAAATATATATATATATATATATATATATATATATATATATATATATATATTGATTTTATTTCATCATTAGAATCTGCTTCTTCAAGCAATGTTAATTTTGGTGACACTGATTTTCATTAACTTAGTTAGTTTGTAAAATTGTTAAAATATTTCATAAAAATATAGTCACATAATAATATCTTTCTATATTTTACATCCAGTTTAGAAACTTACGATAGGAATCATACTTTATAGTAGTTTATAGTGTGTGATATATACTTTATATAGTTATATAGTATAGTTATATTAGTACTTTATAGTTATGTAGAGTATACTCTCTTAAAAACAGTTTATTTTTAACATCGGTTGGATCTCACGTTATTCAATGTAGTACCTTGTACACTGTTGCTCCTTTATTTTCATTTGTATACGAACTCTTATCTAAAATAGCTGAGAAAACATCAAATTGTATGTCCTCCATATAGTTTTAAACAGCCTCTGAAAGGTAACACCCATAATTATAAAAGTAACTACCTCTATTAAGCTGTTTCAACATCTAACACTGAAATCGCCCTATTCAACAGAAAGTAAAAATAGATACTTGAAATATCTTCACTGAATTCCACGTAGCTACGGGAATTTTAAGAGATAATTGATATCAGGAAAGAGCAATTTTTTTCCTAACCAATAAATGCAGGGTTCAGGTGCAATCATGCTTTATCTGAACTAGTCTAGATAACAGTTGCTTCTCTCAAAACTTCCCACAAAGAGTAGCAACGTTGTCCGAGGCAGGTAAGAAGGTTGGTAAAGCTTTGATGAGTTCACAAAGAGAACTGGATTATTTACTGACATTGTAGATGTATCAAACAAAAAGTTTTAAAAAAAAGTCTTGCTAGAATAAAGTCAAAATATGTTATTAACGAACTCAATTCAGATGTTGATTAATATAATGCCAAATTGGATTTCTCGTTTCCATTTTGTTTGGTACTAAAAGTGACAGTTAATTAATTCTTCAATATTTCAAGCGCGAATATTGCTTTCATGAGCTTTGCATAATAATTAACCTTCTTTTGTTAATAGCTGTCCCTCTAAATTCAAAGTTTATGTATCATATTTTATTAATGCAACAGTTGTAAATATTCTCAATCCTGTTTTATTGTAAAAGCAAATTATAGTTTTCCTTAAATATTGTCCTTGATCGCAATTTAAAAGCACTTTCAAACTTAAGTTATTAACGATCAATTCATACAAAAAACTCTTATGTAGGTCATTTAAAGGTTAATTAAACGTTCACAATACTTTTGAAATTATTCCAACTTGTTTATTTAAGTGTAAAACTCAAATCTATAAAATTTATAATGTCTGGAACAATATTATTAACTTTGATATTCTGTTCAAATAAACCTCTAAGTTAAGGGAAAAATCGATAATATTGTATTTTGAAAAAATGAAACACATCGAATATTATGACCATAGAAAGTTTAAAAAATAACAACTAATTTTAATGGATTTCAAACGTAGACAAATTTTAAAATTTGAAATCTACTTTTAATATGTTTATTATTAAAATATTTCTAGTTATTTCTTTTAATGACATAAATGCATAAATTATAAATTTAGGTCCTTTTATTTAAATTACTATATTTTTATTAAATATTGAATCTGTTATCTTATTAAAGTAAAATTACTAAAATCCGAAATTAAAATTTTCAAAAATGACTGTTATCATAGATCCTAGCTTTTTTATATTTAGTTGCTATATATTAGACGTTAGGAAAACAGATCAGGGGATGTTGCTAAAAAAAAGGAGTGAAAAAGTTTAAGGTTTTTTTATTCAGACAATTCATATTTAATACATTGGCTGAATTGAAGTTTTATAGTCATGTAATAAAATTATTAGTTGAGAATGAAATTATTCATTCACACACACACACACATCATTTTTTAACATTCCTTAAATGAACCTTATCTTTTCTCTCAATTTAATATATTTTTACTTTTTTTTCAAATAGTAATGCATTTTATGGCTTTATAGAGTAGTTACATAATATCATTTCTACACCAATCACTTAAAATATGCAAAAACCCATTTAGAAACCATAATTTCTCTGCTTAAAATTTCAACACATTCAGCTACTTTTTAATCTAGAAATAAAATGTTTATTCCTTGATGTGCTTTACCTTCAAAATTATATTTGAATTCAATATTAAATTTCACTGACAAATCTTTGTACATTTAATGTGAATTTGTTATAGTTATCAGTTTAAATTCAGATGTAATTTTTTTTGCCTACTTTTTTTTTGAAATTCGATATCAGTAGATTCAATAGCAGAAAAAATTGAATATTAAGTAAATTGTGATCTTTTATTTTTGTTTCCAAATGTTTAAAAAAATCACAATAGTTGTTTTCCTTAGTGATTCTAGAGCTGCTCTATTGGCTATCGTTTCAGATAAAAATTCCATATTGTATTAATATTATCTCCCATAATATTATAATAATATATTGGATTATATCCTATATATTGGATTGTCGTCAAAATTTGGTATTACTCGAGAAAGCCATAGTCCTCCAGTGGTTTCCCTCCCACTGTAAAGTTCCAGGTAATGAGAAAGACGACTTCCTAGCTAAAAAGAGTGTTTGAACCACGCAGAATGTTTCTCTCGTAACGGCTATAGGCATAAAGCGATCGCTGAATTCCGCCTTGCAACTGGAAAAAACTGTCTGCGAAATCATCTTCTACAGATTCATAATTATTCCTTCTCTAATATGCATTCGGTGCAACTCTGGAGAGATGATGAACTCCGCGAATCTTCTCTAGTGCCCTGCCGTTGCTTAAACTTTTTGTCACAGATCGTTACTGAGAGTTAAGAGACATTATAGATTACTGGACTCTATTAGAACTGCTTTTGTTTGTTGTATTCTTTATTCTTTTTTTTTTTTTGCTATAACTCTTTAGAATCTGTCAATAAAATAAAAATAAAACTTTTCGTTTCTAATATTTTAAGAGAAAAATAAGTAAAAAAAATAGTTGCACTTTTTTCTTTATTTTAATGTTTTTGGCATGGATACTAGACATCATTTACCTTACTCTTAAAATATTCTTTAGATAAAATTCAAAATTTGATTGATTAATTTTTTTTTTACTGTTAAGACTTTAATGAATATATTTTATCCAAAATCATTATTATGGATATAATAATTATTAAATATTTATTAGATCATTGTTAATGGAAGTAACGTTCATTTTCCATTCTTCAAAAATTTGATGATTTATCAATAATCTTTAATCCATTTACACTTCCTTATTCAATTACTCATAAAAAAATCAGATCAATGCATTTCAAATTAAAATATGACCAGGTGTTCTTAATAAAGAAAACATCTTTAAACTGAATAAGAATTAAATCTGAAAGAATGCGGAAAGACACACTTTACCCAAACTTTCATAAACAAATAGGAAATCACTAAAGTATTCTTTTGAAGATTTCGTGACCTGATTGTTTCGGCAGGGTGTGGCATGCTGGACGATAGTTGTTGTGGTGCTATATTCCTCATCGGAAAGATAGTCAAAGATTTTTCATCAGCTGGATATTTATTTTACCAAATAAGAAAAATAGGTGAGACAAGAACGCGATTCATTATTTTCGATTTGACAGCTAGAAATGGCTTAAATAACATCCTCAACATCTGATCTAAAATGCAGTTTGAATTAGTCATGAGGCTGTTATCTTAAAGGGAAAGATAAAACAATCCAGATTTCAATTATGTTCATTGATTAGTATAACATTTTGAATATTGCATAAGAATAAAAATCTTTAAAAGTTATTGCATTTTATAAGAATGAAAAATAATACTTAGTTTTTCTCCTTATTTCTTATTCAACAATTGAAAGAGTTTTTATTATGAATTATATTTAAAATGTTATTTATTACCGGAAACAATGTTTAATAGATTAAATATTTAAAAAATATATTACTTTCTCCAATATATAAGCATTTAAAATGTATATATACAGTCAATGTGTAATTAGTTTCCTAATTTTTAAGAAAAATTACGTAACTCCTTTTAAAGGAAAGTTTTATTTAACGATTTTAAAAATGGTATAGCGAAAACAATTTAAATCTGAAGTATAAAATTTAGTAAAAGGATAAAACAAATGCTATAATTTTTTTTCTTGATTAATAGCTCATTTATTTTTGTATTTTGTTTGTACTAAAATTTTAACATATATTTATCTAAAATTACTTGTATTAGGTACATTATTATCTATTATATGCTAATATTAAAAGTACCTGCCCCCAATCACTTTATAGTCTTTTAGAACAAGTGCCCAATACTCAAATCGTCCCACCAAAGAGAATTTAAAAGTGTTTAAAATTCTTTCTTAATATGCAAATAGTATCAAGATAATATAAAGTTAATAAATTAATTTACATTTTAGAATAAAATAATTGATGGCAGAATTACTCGCTAATGAAATGTTACTAGAATTTAGTAACATCGCCATAAACGCAAATAAGAGTGCAATATATGTTATAAAAATAGAAACATATTTGCTATTAAATTTACAGACATTTTTAAATATTATACAAATAAAAAAGTCTTACAAATAGGAGTCAGGGCTTACTGTGTAAAATAAGTCTTGGAATGCTTGCTTAAGACTTAATCAGCGAATCCTGATCCATTAGAGTCTGTTTATTCGATCTGATCCTTTAGAATCTATATATTGGAAAGTAATTAGACTCAAAAATTTCCATGAAACATTTTATATGACTGAATCTTATTTTGCTGGAAAATAGCTCTGAAAAACATTCCATAAAAGATAGCGTAAATAGCTTCTGGGTATTGCAATCATTGTTTCAATTATCAAATTATCTCTAAAAATGATCAAAAATCATTATAAATAGCCTTTATCCCCAATACTTTTACTATTGAAACAAGAAAATGCCTCATTTGATGAGCAAGATAAAAGAATTGATCCTGCCTCACGACATTACTTAATGTTCAGAAATCAGCTGCATGAGCTGGGGTTTATATATACTCATATCATAAGAAATGTTTCCCATTGGACTCAGATTCAGAAAACTGCTGTTCTAACCATAATCATATTCTTTGTTTCAGGTACGAGATCAACGCTAAGTCTTTATTTCCATATGGTGGTATTTCCCATCTAATTGAAATGTAGTATATAACTCCATTACACGTTTCATTCTCGACCAACTCTTAAAGAGCTAAAAGAGTAATTGTCCACCATATTTAATCATATGGCAACCCATGGTAATTTAGAATGTTTTTCTTGTGTCCCCTCTGTCACTTTCAAACTTTTCACAGCTATTTCCTAATGTCAGCCATTATCAGCATGGAAAAATTTATCATTTTCTTGGTAATACAATTTGATGTGCTTTTTGGTACTATAAATTTCTTTATATTATGTAATCGATGCATCATTTTTACATTGTTCTATACAGTCACTTGTCCAAATCTTCCAAGCTCCAAGTAGAAAAAATCCTGAACATCGTTTTCTCTGTTTCCTCTGTGCCCTAAATTCTACTCCCAATGTAACACCATCTTGTAGTTATGCGTTCGTAATAAACGAGTTTTTTTTTTCTGTGTGCAACAAATTCTATTTCGCTATGTTGCACATTCTGTATATATTTTTTTAAAATATTAAGCATAACATCATAGATTCATAATAACAAGATTAACATGTAATGTGAGAATTTTCTTCATTTTTCCCAAAATAAAACTCTCCAACAAAAAATTTATCTTCAAAATTTAAACGACAGAATATCTAAAACCAAGTATATATTTTAATTTTTAAATAGTTCAGTATACACTGAAGTGTTACTTTTTTAAAATTTATAGATCATCAAATAAGGCTGTTTTTGGATTAAAGATATTCATAATCTTGTTTTTAAGAAAGAATATCAAAAAATAAATAAATAAATAAATAAAAAAAAATAAAAAAATAATGAGATTTATGAGTTAAAATTAAGAGCTAAAAATATATGGAAATAGAGCATTATTAATTATATGGTGCAGAAAAATATTATTCAAACAAAAAAAAATAGCGAATGAACGTATAAATATTTAGAATTAACTACAGACACACCCAGAGCCGTAGACCTTTCAAACGTATGAAGTCATAGAAAGACATTAAAACCAAGCTCTTAAAAAATTTATGTAATCCAAAAATTTTAAAAATTATTATTATATTTTAAATTATAAGATCGATTTCTCTTAATAGATAATATAACTATAACATTAAATATTTTTAATATATATTTTCTCTAAATATTAACATTTCTATTTCCCTATTATTATATGAATATTTTTAATATTTTGAATTTGCTTATTAATAAATATAAATAAATGAAAACTTTATGTTTTAATCACTAAATATCATAATAATAAAAATCTATAAATCAAATATGAAATATTGTATTAAAAACATTAAATGTTTAAAAATTGCTTATTTCTTTCATTTTTAAGTGATTTCAAAACAGTGAATTTAAAATTATTTTCATTGATTAGTTAATAGCTTAGAAAATCAGCTATTCGTATTGGAAAAAATGATCAGTTATATTGATGATTTGATATTTTTTATGAGTTTAATGTATTTCTAGTACAGAACTTTTTCATTGTGTTTAATGTAAATTTCTCACTTTGAATCATTCAACCGTTGTTTCCATAACAGTAATATTTACGCTATTTGTTTAAACACACAACTTTAGTTAACATTAACTTCTCTATTATGAATTTTTTATATTTTTTTATGGCAAAACATTTAGTGCGATGACAACTTATACTTTTCATATTATTAGCAGAGAGGAAAAAGCTTTTACGTGAAAATCACATTCCTATTTTATTCTCCTGCTTCATATTAATGCAAGCCATATGTGATTATTTCATGTAAAGAAATTTACATCTTATAAATACTTCTAATAATTAATCATTCTGTAATTAATTGCATTTCAAAGAATTCATAATATTCATGGATTTAACACAACGTGTGTAAAAAAATATGCAGTTTTACGATTAGATTATAATTAAATGAAAACTTGTGGGAGTAACTGTTACCGAAAATAAAATATTTGAAATGAGCTTCTTAATTATCCATACAGATTTCGAATTACGTATGAAGTCATAAAATTAATCAGAAACTTTGAAGTTTGAAATTTTAATATGTTTGATAAATTTACAGTTATGAATTCTCTTAAATCTTATATCGCAAGATAAACGAAAATACACCAACTAGAATTGAGGGATTTATATGAAATGTTATCAATACAAAACATTTTTAGGAAATTACAACAATAAACAACCATTAGTTAGTAAAACAGTATAATGTTAGTGACTTTGGGACTTTTAGCTGCAATGATAATTGTCGTCCTCAAAATGATGTATTCGGTTCATTGTCCAGTACATGTACTAGAGCTGGCCGAAATAGGTCGTCCAACACCTCTGAATTTCTTAAATGCGTCATTTGGATTTGTCAATCTTGAGAAATGACAGTCTCATATTAAATTGAATCATAACCTGAGACCATTGAATTAATATATATGTGCTGTGTGGATTAATATATATGGTGAATGTGCTATTTCCCACGGAAAAAGCTTTTCATTTAAAATAGTATAATCGCATTGATTTCTCAGCGACACGATTATAGGGTTGCTTACATAGACACATTTATGTGATTGTGTTTGTAACTACATATTTCTATGAACGCGTTTTTGAAATTTGCTAGTTTTAAATTGGAAATTTTGTTTTGCCAGCTGTAACAATGGTTTAATTTAAATTTCGATTCCATGAATTATTTCTCTTAAAGAAACTCAAAGGTTACTTTCATTTTGTGTGGTTCATTAAATATACACTTCCTACAATAAAAGGACAGTTCTTTTACTTTTCTTTCTGGAGAAATCGCTATCATGATCAAGTTTCTTGAAATACCTGATTGTTTTTGAAAATATTCTATCACAAATACTAAACTAACGAGCTTTAAATTTATAGTTTAGGGTGCATTTTTAGATGCTGTATTATGTTTAATATATCAAATAATTCTTAATACGGTTTTATTATATTAATTTTATGCCATTAAATATCTCTAATTTATATAATTTGTTAATTTTGGCTTTACAGATTTTAAAAAAAAATTACTTCCATATTTATGGTTTAAAGGTCATTTAATACAAATAAAAAAGACAACATAAATCTTAATAAAAATTTTATAGCCTGACAAAAAGTACATATATTATATAAAGTACTCATATATTATATAAACATATAATCACAAACATTGAATTTTTTGGGAGTATTTTCAATAAAATTTCAGACTTTTATGAAAAAAATTCATTAATTTTGCTACGTATATTCTTTTCACACGTTTATTTCCATTTATATTATGTTAATTTCTTAAATTATAGATAAAAAAATTTCTAAAATCAAAACTACCCCTGCTAAAGACAATTACGCGCGCGCGAAGAAGTAATAGGCCAAATCTCCAACACCTCATATATTAACATAGATTTTCTTGAACGGTTTCTCATTTACACAGATTATATTTTTCAATAGGGTTATTAGCTAAATTTTTATCCTACAGTGGCCTGGTTTATAAGACCCCTACTTTAGAGTAGACTTTCTGAGTTCGATTCCGGCCAATATTGAACAACAGAAGATAAGTGCATTGCTTCTGATTTTTGCATGAGCATCTATAGGGAAATATACTTGAGAGCTTTCCGAGTTGCTCTCTTGCGTCACATGAATAAGGTGCATTTTCTATGGAAAATCCTCTCGGAAAATTATTTGTATATTCAAGCGGATCCCAGCAATTTTCTTTCGTAAAACTCTGTATTATATGTTGTAAAATCCTAAATCACCGATGAAAATTAACATTATCTGATAAAAAGGTAATCATTTTATCATTAATTAATTTATATTAATTCCACTGTCCATTATTCCTGTCTACATATTAGCTCACTGAATGTTTTTCACTGGTATTTTTGGTTCAGTAAACTTAGTTCTGAAGTCGAAGTACAATATAAATATTCTTTAAATACTACCGCGAATTCTTCTCTACCATTATATAGCTGTATATAATGTAACTAATTGAAGTCAATTCGATAGTAAATACTTGGTTCCATTAACTTTTTATTCATTATATATACACCAACAACAATATAAAGTCACCATTAACAAAACGATTTTAAGGGACTACACTGTTATTTTAAACATTTAAAGTTAGAATTTTATAAACTCTTCCATTTAAATTGAATTTTACTTACTATATCCTAAAATAATAAATTTCATTTAAATATTAATTAAAATTAACTTGGTCCAGAATGTGATAAATTATGAAGGGTAGGAGTTGCGAATTTAATCACAGTTTTACTTTAAAAATTTTAGTAGTCAACTCATTCTGTGAATAATAATAGTAAAATAATGAATCTTGCTAAATTTCACGTCATGTAAAACATTCATTCATACAATCTTTAGCAAATAAGTAGTTCTGTAAGCGCCTGAATATTATCGATAAGACAAAAATTAAAATTTACACTCTGTTTATTTACATTTTATACGAATGATAAGCATAATCTGGAAGCAAGTTTATAAATAATAAAACTGTTTGAAAACTATGCATTAATCATTCCAAATATTAGCAAATATACCGATATTTAAATTCCTTAAATCAAATTCTTAAAAATGCTGTTGTCTTATTGTAAGATTAATAAGTGTTCAAATATGCATTTATCTTTTTCTTCAGTTTTGTCTTCTCTCTTAAACCCAGGCTTAATTATATTGCTTACTTCTAAGTTTTGTGTTGTTAATTGTTTTTGATGTTTGAAAATAATTATCACGAATAGAAAAAACAGAAAATATTAATTTATGTGGCTATATTTTTGCGAACACATGCTCTTCTAATTCGATGGACAACACCTTCTTCGCCAAGCCAGCTTAAAAATGTGCATTCGTCTAAAACATTCGTGCCAATCGAAACTGACCTTCATCATAGTGTGCAGTTTCCGTATTTCATAATCTAAGATCAATCGCTTTATCTTTTTAATTTCATGCTTCAGAAATGAACTCATTTATCCTCCTTAGTCACATCAAGTCCTTAATTGTTTACCATCCGACGTTTTGCAATGCTTCAGGTGCAAAGAGTGTTCCGGGACACTTGTTGCATGAAACCTGTAAAACGAACCACCCAAATGGAACAAGAGTATCATCTTCAGATCGCATGCATCGTTTTTGATATTGATTTTATGCCCCGTTGCATTACCCAGAATTAATTCTCTATAGTATTCATTACTATTAATTTCATTTGAATTTAAATTTGAACACTTGAAATTTTAATTATAAGTAGTTCATAAAAAGCATTCATTTGTTAGACGAATGAATTTCAATACCATTTTTTAGAATTAAGTTTTCTCAAAAAAATTAAAAGAAGCTTTTATGGCAAGATTATTTTTAAGCTCCATTATCTTAAATTGAACGTGATTTATATAGTTACCCAGTTAAGTACAAAAGGATTCATTTTGAATCTTTTTGGAGTTCAAAATATCCATCGCTCATCGAGTGGTGAAAAACCACTCGATTTTTTTAAGAGTGTAGTAAGTACACTCTTGATGTAATGTAAATGATGAAATGCAATGTAAAAAAGAAATGGCTGATCAGGTATATTCTGTATAATATGTAATCCAAATAAGTTTTATGGAGACAGAGAAAATGTTAACTATTGTTATTGCAACAAGTATTAATTTCATTTTGCTAGTATTAATTAAGTATTAAGTCACAAGTATTAATTTCATTCAATTTAAATTTTTATATCAAAATTATTTTCTGACAAGGCCACAATGACTTAGGCACACCAAAATTTACAATTCCTTACGTAATTTGTGTATACCTGGATTTTGAATGGTAGAACATGAAACATGATGTGCATGCATTTCCAAGTTTTTTTATTGCATGTGAATAAGATGTTTTAATTATTTTAATGCCAAAAACATTTAGTTGAAGTTTTAAAAAGAAAGGATTTTCTTATATAAAAATGGAAAAAAAATCCCATTTTTATTTTGATATTTCTTTAATGATTGCATGATCCAAAAGAAAGTAATTAAAATCTATATTTTACAAAATATGCAGTATTGCTTATGTCTTTTGTTATATTGTAGTTTTCTATCTTGTATTTTTAAAAATAATTTTACTTGCAATGTATTTGAATATTAGTATATATGATACAAAAGCATAGTTTCAAATTTTTGTTTGTAATTTCTTTAAAAATTATTCATTTATTTTCACCTTTTTTTCGGTTATAGTTGATTGATTCAAAAATGCTTTAACATTAAAAATAAATTTATGTATGTATGTATTCATATTTAATGTTTAACAATGTATTTTGTAAATTATGATAGGGTCTCTATCTATTCAATAACAAAGAAGAAATCCAAAATTATTTTGTATTTGTTTCATTGTGTGTCAATAATTTATCATTTTTGCCACATTCTTATAAAAATTTTCAAAAACAACTAGATTATCATTAATTTACTAACTTCAGTTACTAAGCTTTAATTAATTAATGAGAATACCTTTTTTATTAAATTACACTTGCTTTAAATTAAAATAAAAAGTTCTATTATAATTTAATATGAATTATTATTTTCTTTCTTAAAATATATTTGGAATTTGATATCCAGAGGCTGACTGTTTTCTCAGTAAATATCCTGCATTCTATGCTCCTAGAATATTATCATCTATTCAGAAACTGGTCCTATAATATGGAATAAATATGTGAGAATTCAGGATGATAGTATTTTTTAGGCAGAGAATAATTTTAATACAGTATATAATTTAATACAGTATATAATTACGTAGATATCTGATTCCTTACAGACAGAATGTGTGTGTATATATATATATATATATATATGTGTGTGTGTGTGTGTGTGTGTGTGTGTGTGTGTGTGTGTGTGTGTGTGTGTGTGTGTGTGTGTGTGTGTGTGTGAGAGAGAGAGAGAGAGAGAGGCGAAAAAGAGAAATATTACCTTATACACAATAGTTGCTAATTATCCTTAATTATTTTCAATGGTTTTCCAAAGAAATGAATCCATAAATAATTTCTCATAAGATAGTACTTTTTCCGATATTCCTTAAACAATAAGTGTATTTATAGTTCCTAACGAATGTATAAATTGTATTAATATATATTTATGTTCATGAGTTTCTATTATTCACAGTTCTGTGGATTATCAACAAAATCGGCTCCTCCGCAATAACCGCGCTCATTATTTGACTGATAATCGGCAGTCTTTTATAGAATAAAAATAAAACAAAACATTGATTTTTTTCCTTTTATAAAATCCTTTTTCAGAGCCTTTACATGAAAAATAACTGATCTTAGAATATCACAAGTTATCTACCAGAAAATACTAATTTAGAAAATTATGATTTGTTATGTAAATAAAAAAACATGAGCTCATTAAGCCACGTTTAAATGGATTATATTTAAATTTTAAGAAAACATAAAAGAGCTTCTACACATGGTGATTCCGTAATCATGTTTCACAGAATAAAATAGGATATGACTTGATACTCCCAGAAAAAAAAACTCCTTGATACAAAACAATAAATAATAAATACCTAATGCAGAAAATTGCTTTAGCGATTTCGCTTTGTTTCGTGGAACATGCTTATTATTTATGATTATTCCAGCAAAAAATACTGCTTATAAGTTGATGGGTATAATAAAACATGCAAACATTATTAAGAGTTTTGTTTTGCAATAAAACTTCTCATTGTTATTCTATATATATATATATATATATATATATATATATATATATATATATATATATATATATATATATATATATATATATATATTTATATATATATATGAAAGTTTTTTTATATATATTTCATCCATTACAAAAATGTTGTGCATGTTATTTTCCTTTTTATAAAGTGACTATCTCATTATACGTTGTTTGAAATCATAAAAACGAATTGTTAAGATTTATTTTATGAACAATTTATCAAACGAGCATCAATTTGCACTAACTTTATTGTCTATTTATAAATCACGTGAGTAAAACAGTGTGAATGTCATTATTATGATTGGTATATAAGTATAAATGGTATTTAGGTTAAAGTAAATAGAACAAATATATTGACCATCAAACAATTCTTTTACGCCTTTAATTCCCTAAATTAATCAAATGATATAATTAAATATTATTAAATTGTTTTGACAATAACAATATGATAACATTTTAAATATTTTGCAATTTTAGGAGTTAAAAAACCATATAAATATGTTAAATATGAGTAAATTAAAAGAAAAATTAAGTAACTGCTGTTTTTACTGCTTATTTTAAACATAGTTTCACTAAATTAAAATATTCCTGAATTAAAGTTGTATTAATATTTTGCAACCATTACTTTCTGTTATATTTTTATGTCAGGTTTTATTATCCTTGTTATTATTAATGCTATTAATATCACTTTTACTCTGACAAAGTTTACATCAATGGATCAGATAACTGTGATTATTACTTTTACTAAGATTTACTAACATTATTCCATTTATAATCAAACACATGTATTTAAAGTTTAAAACTATGCAAATATATATTTCGTAAAAATAAATAATGAAATCCTTTGTTCCATAGGAAACGCTTTTGTTTATAACTCAATGTTTGACTTGAATTACAATATTTGGTGATAGATTCTCTTCAGATAATCAGTGTTATTATTAGTAATGTAAATAGGGAATGTGATAAGGCATTCATGTGACAAAGGTATAATAATGATTCCGACGACCGCGAGATGGCACTGCGGTGAAAGCGAAACGAGATTTAAAACAGAAGATAGAAACGCAATCTGTTTTTCTCAACTCTTAAAAGAAGAATGATGAGACTGTTGAGAATGCTGGAAATGTATGCCTTTCTTTATAGAAATTTCTTGTAAATTTATTTCCTGTTCTGTGAAATCTTAGAAAATAACAAATTGAATAAATCGGTTGCTAAAATAATGTCTTATAAATTCGTGGCCCAAATATAGTTGACTGTCATAACAATACACATACATGTCTATCGACGTGAATAATTTGGAGTTATCTTCGTTTTTATATTAATAAACGTGAATGGGATCCAGAATCCAGGAACAAACCTATTAGAGGACAAAAACGTGATAAATATTCAAATTCTTTTAAGAAATCTCAGGTTTTTAGATTGTTTCTTACGTCATAGATGGATATATTATTGCGTGAAACCTAAATTTTCTGGAAATTTCATAATGGAATATTAAATATATCAATTTTTAGTAATAATAAGTTATACAGTAAAATTTGCAGACTTTTTGTGGAATTTAATATACATTAAAAATTTTTATTCCTTGAGCTATCAACTTAGAGTAAACATTTAGTTTAACATGAAACAGCTTAATGTTGCATTTTTTTTAAAAAAAAATATGCATCCAAAAATCACCAACTATTTGTCATCAATTTCAAAATTCGGACATCTTTTTGGAGCAGTCATACAATATGTCTCACTTTTCATGATCAAAATCTATTACTTTATTTCAATTTAGAAAATTTAGACTAAAAATGTAAACATTCTAAACCACAATATTTAGAACTTTAAAAAAGTTATGTTTACTCTATGAAATACTATATGAAAACAGTAATGGATATTTTAAGATTTTCTTATGATAAGTTCGATATCATAGAAATTTAGATATTAAGAGATGTGAAAATTATAGATATCTCACTCTTTTAAAAAATATAAATTAAAATTCTGAGTTTTCGACATTTAGTTATTGAAGTAAATTATAAAGTTAATTGATTGAGTAAAACTATAATGAATTAACCTTATAGCGAATATAAATAATTTAGAACAGTATTAGATATCCAGTTCTTGTATTATAGTGAACTGAAGGCAAAACCTCGAACAACTCCTTCATAAATTTATCTTATTATTTTTAAGAAAAAATTTTGTTACAAAAGTATTATAAAATCACAATATGCTTTTAATAAAATTTGAGATTATCTCACTTAAAACTTTTTTTATATTGAATATTTCAAGCTTTGTTATTAAAATTTAAAATTAACAAATTGTAAAATATCTAATTTCAATAATAGTTGGCAATACTAATAATTTTTTCCACAATCTGTGAATGGAGTAAACTTATGTACCTTATGAAATTGTTTTTTTTTAATTTACATATTATTTAAAAATTATTACACATTTTTCAGTGACCAAATTATATCCGATTGTTTATATGATTAGATTTGTTATTATCTTAAAAATATTTGTTAAATATAGTGAATGCAGATGGTACGATATAATTACTTTATTTCATATTCATTTTCATTACTTCTCCCTACTCCCATGGTAATAAAATAGATCAACGAGAACTTTACTGCATGGCGCTTTTATTATCACATTTAAAGACATGAACATTAAAAATTCAGTAAACATTCTAAGTAAGGAATCCAAAACTGAATTTTTAATTATATAATTTAATTATAGTAGTATTTATATAAATACATTAGTTACTTTTACAATGATTACCTTTTCGTTTTAGAAATCAGTATTCATCCGGTCTGAAGTCAAGAAATATATTGATTTTTTCATATAAAAAAAAGAATTATATAACTGAATTGTAATAAAAATATGCTACTTACATTTTTGGTATTAAATTTAACTTAATAAATAGAATTTTTTAATTTATTACAGTTTCTGCAAAGTTTGACATGTAAAATTTTGTTCTTAAATAAAATCTATTTAAAATAAACTTTATTCTTTCTCATATTAATTTTAAAAACATTCGATTTTGTGGTTTCAAAAATAACTTTTTGTTATTTTTAATAAATATTAAATTAATAGTTTTAATATGTAAATACATAAAAGAATTTCTAATTTTCCTAGAATTAAAAGCAAATTTAATCAACTTTTATTGAAATGTTAAGCCATGAAAAGCAATTTTAAAGCTTGTTTCATGCATTATAATTACTTAATAAATTGCCAAAATAATAAAAATAAAGCAAAGAAATTAATTAAAAATATTCAGTTGTATTTCTCATTTTTTAAACTTTACAACCATCTTAATTATTTATTATTCTGTATTTTTTCCTTCCTAACTCAAAAAACATGGCCTTAAAATTCATTTCCAATTTCATTTCGCCTACTTTTTTTTTGCAGTTTCTCAAAATATAATAAAGGAAGAATAAATCAATGAATTTGTTACATTTTATTGTCATTTATGTCTTCATGGACACATAGAAGTGTTCAAAGTGTAAAATTAATTCAGTAAGAGCACGCCATCTCTTTTATTTGCCAAGCAGACCTTCGAATGGAGTTACAGACACAGTTAACTTTCGCTCGTGCGAGAGAAGAGCGAGCTTGAAAAAAAAATTAAAAAGAAATTAAGCAATACCGTTAGCCACTGTGAATAGCTATCCGGCCGTTTTGTCCACTTTTCCCGCGCACAATAACATTGATTAAGAATTCAAATAAAACACAGGCACGAAATCTTCTTTTTCCGTCCTATTGTTTAGCAATTATTTTGGATGAAAGGAAAATATTATTAAGGTTTGACCCAGTTATAAAAAATGCTTAGGTCGAGGTTATAATCCTTAACTCTTTCCCGATATTTTATTTTTCCCATACAACACAGTTTTTTTTTTCCAACCATCAGTGTCAAATGACAGTAAGAACTAAAATCGTTTGGAAAAATTTCATTTGTTTTTATAATATATTTTCAAACGATTTAAATGTTGAGAATAATATATTTTTTAACTTAAATTTTGCAGGATTTTAATGGATATATTGATCAGCAATCAAATGTGCAAATAATCAGTCATCAATCAAAAGTGTAAATAAAGTAAAATAATTACTTTTTATTCACCTGAGTTTTTTTAATAATGGCAATAGTAGTAAGCGTAGCAATGTATTAGAAAGCTATGTTTATCGTTGCTAACATTGTCTAATCAAAATAAATGTTGAACTGCTTAGAGGTATGTGATCAGATCTATGTATGGTATGTTTAAATTAACAATTCAATTCCAAGTTTTTGTCTTAAGTATTGAAAAATCTAGTCACGTTTTCAAACATCAAATAAAACCACTATGAATTAGCGCTGATAAATGATTATCTAAATACTTCAAAAATCTGTGTTATTTTAATATTTTTATTCATTTATGATTCAATTTTTATTAATTAATAGTCGCGTGAATTACTTGATTACTTATTGTATAGTCGAGCGTGCTTTTTGCTTGATGTACAAAGAATAAAACGTTTTAGTGATAAAATGTTTCTTTTTACTTTTCTTCTTCATCGATTTACATCTTTATGAATATTATTTCATGGAATTCTTCTTAAGGTTTATATATTTATTAATGTTTTGGCTTTTTTACAAAGTAAATAAAATAAAAAATGATTTAATCTCATTATTAGTTTATTAATTATTCGTATATTGATGCCTAAACCTGTGTTAAGGGATCGTGATTTGAAATTTTCAATATAAAATATATTGAAATTTTCAAATCAGGATTATAAAGATTCTGTTATATTGTTATCAATGAAATGATAATTTCGTATCTCAACAGATTATTTACAAAAAGTATTGTTCAGTAATAAAACTGAGAACAATATAGATATATTGTACTCAGTATTTAGAATAGTACTATGTGTAATCAATAGTACTTCTCAGATTTTCTGTTATAAAATTTATTACAATATATCTATAGTCAGTGTTTATCCGATACTTGAAAATATATACAATATACGATGCGTTTAAATGCGTATATCTATAAAGGAAATATATTAAACAAAGAATACATCATAAGCCTAAAAATATGCAAAATGCTTTTAGCCAAATAAGATGTTTTTTTTTTCTGTATGAACAAAATCCACAATATGCTAAGATTTTTCATAGATTATACTCTAAGAAGTTAGTTAGTGATAACTATTTTGATAATTAACAAAGTCGTTAAAAAGTTCGTCCCATTTAAAGCATGCAACAATCATTTAGTCGTCGTGACAATTTTCCACGCAATCATGCTTCATTAAACACAAGCGTTATATCCGAAACTATTTATTTTTTAATTATAAGCTCATTTGTCCAAATTAGTCACGTTTTTCCTTTCAGAAATATAGTTAGAATATAATTTCGTTTTTATAATATTTTTCTGGGAAGTGGAAAAGAGGATTAATCTATATAATTTTTATGATTCTCTTTTACTTCGAGAAGACTTTTACTTTGAAAATATTCTGTAAATTATACTTAAATGGAGTCAAAAACTTTCTTTAGTTTAAATGAAATGCATTTGATTTTTCAATATATATTTTACACGATTTCCTTATGCATATTCTTTTATTTGTAGTACATTTTGTAGTAAGTAATGTTTCTTTTTTAAACTGATACTTTTGGGGATTCTTTTAAGCCAAAATTAGGTTCGAATTTTTTAACTCATTATATCTGTTGACTATGGAGAGTTTTTGGTAAGAGAACTGTTTAAAAATTAAAATCTAGAAAACATTTTTAGCATGAATATTAGATTTAAGTAATTTGCTTTCAAAACTGAATACAAAAGTGCAATTTTCAGAAATATTTCTTAAATATATTTAAAATAATGAAGAAAATATAAAAAACCAAATATTTATTAGTTGTTTCATTTATTACATATTTTTAAAAGACAAGTCTGCTTTCAGCTGTTATTTTTACTTTTGTTTCTTAATGATAAAATAGTAAAATGAACTCAAAATAAAGTTTATACAATTTTCGGCTAAAGTTTAGCTTTGAATACTAATAAAATATTCATAATCAAATATTGTGATAAGCATTGCAAAAATATTTGTTAATATAAAGTAAAATTCATGTTAAGTAATATCGTGACTTGAACGTTATACATTAAATTAAGAAGTTGATTTTTATTTTTATTTGCAAACATTGTTTTAAATAACGTAAATATAAAGAGCAAAATCAACTTGTAAACTCTCTAGAATCAGTATTTTCCATGGAATTTCATCAAAGTTTAAAATGTTCAACCATGCCCTTTTTTTTGGATACAATGGACGCTTTTTAAAAAATTAATTAAATCCTTAGAAATTAATGGGTTTGCATAAGTACCGAAGATAGATACGAAGCTAAACTTATAATTAAAAACAAATTTAATTGTATATTTTAAGCACTAAAATTAAGTATTACAGTGATTAAAAAATTAAACAAATTTTTAATTAAATTTTTTAAAAATAAAAATAATCTCATCAATTATTTAGTTAATGTATGGAAAAACAAAACACTTTTATTAAATGTTTAATAAAATGAGAAATTTGAATAATTATGAATTTGAAAAATAAAAGTTAAAAAAAGGAATTAAAGTGCCCACAATTTTTAAGTAATCTAAAAATTATCTCCATTACCTTTTCTTTAATTTATTGAGTATAAATGAAATAAAAAACAAATATTTATATCTGAATGCCTTTAAAAATACAATTTTGTGCACTTAATTTTAAAATATAGTTAATCCTATAATAAAAAAGTAACCCAACATAAAATTTGTCAGTTTTTGGTGTATTTTAAATTCTATATGTTTTCTCATTTTATTTTAAGATTTTATAAGCATTTTTAAACTGCGAAGAAACTTTATTATGACCATAAACTCGTAAAATTATATCAGAAATGATTGATAATGATGAAAAACACGTATGGTGTTTTAGGAATTCTTGAATAAAGCAGATATTAAAAATACAATAATTTTTTGCACCATTAATTAACTTTCTAATTAATCTTCATGCAATTTTACATAACATATGGTTTGTAAAATCGCAGAGATGGATCATATTTTTATGACCCTAAGATTTGTTCTTTTCTTATTTAATATTCAATTCCTGGCATTAACACCAACCGTTCATCCATTTCATCATTTCGGTACGTCATATTGCATTTAAATTTTTAATTAATTATATATATTTTTTATTTTGCTGAAATTTTCAATTAGTTAGCTTACAAAAATAGTTTTAAAAATTTAATTACCTTTTTCAGAGCATTATTAGAATAGAAAAATATTCTTCAGAAAGAATAAATTTTATTAAGATATTTGAACAAGAGGCAAATTAAATGAAGGAGATGTTTACTCGCTAATATTTCCTTTTTATTAATTTTTTTACTTATTTTTTATTATTTATTTGTTTATTCACAATATATTCCTATTTTTCTTCCATAAATTGGATAGCATTTCACGAAAATAAGGTAAGTACATCTTTATGAATGAAAACTGTAAATGAGTTCTTCAATTCTAAAAATAAAATAGAAAAATATCCGTTCCTTCTATTATAACTATGAAAAAATATATGATAAGATTCGGAATAAATATAATGAGAAATTAAAACACTGAAAAGATGCATAATTATTACATAATAAATAAAATCTGAGGTCTCTTCATTTGATATTTTTATACTTTCCGTACAAACTTTAGATTTTTATTGTTATTTTTTAGCAATCTAGCTACGAAGTTTAGAATTGGATTTTAAGAGAATATTTAGGTCTTTTTTACTGCCTATTATTAATATAGACTGTTAATATAGATGATTATTTGATATTTCTGTGCTTTCCTTGAACATATGTGGAAAAGGAGATGTACCATAGTTTTATTTTAAATCAAACTTAAACAAAGAATTATAAAATTTGCCAATTATAATAAGATTTATTTATCCTTTGGATTCAATGGGTCAGCCTGGAATTAATACTTTAACTTACTGATTTCGAAACTTAATTGAAAACTCTTGTATCATTTATTCATATTTTAAGTTCTTCTTTAAAAAATTTTCCAATATCCATCATTTTATTTAGACCACTGTTCCTATTTTTTGAATTTATCATTAATCATTACACAAACTGATACTCATTCCGCATTTTCTATTTCCGCTTTATTAATACTTTTACTCCAATTTACTCATAATAATATCAATTCTATTTTCTAAACGAAACCAGAATCATTTATTTTGAAAAAAAAAAGTGCTAATGGTTAATAAGTTCGTATTTTTGTCACGTCCATCTGCTGGCTGTCATAAATCTCGAACACTTTGGTATTCCCGTAACCCTAATAATACAAGTTCAATTCATTTCTTGAAGAGAGAAAAAATTATTCAAAATCAGCATGGTATCTTGCTGATTAGCAAAGAAATATAGGGTTGTCATTTGAGAAGCTTTCGGCAAATGATGCAAGCAAAATATGTTTTACCAAGATTAAAACCATAACCTGTTACCTGCACACTGCCAAAAGATCTTTCATTGTTAAATAATACAAACTTTCTGTTTCAGCATGACATAAAATAACTTTTACATGCAAGAGATGACATGGTATAGAAGTTTGTAGTTACATAATTATTGTATGAAAAGTGCTTAGGTATTTAACATTCATAATACAGTTACTTGAACACTGAAAAGAGCTCTTTTGATATGATTTCAGAAATATATCTATTGTCTTAAATATCTATTTTTATAATATGATGTTTTTACTATATAGAAATGGAATTATACAATGTAGAAATGGAAATATTTTACCCTTAATTTCTTTTTTTAATGGCAATTAGAAATAAATGAGCTTGATGGTGTAAGCTCTAACGAGACATGAGAATTTTATCAATGATTATCGTCTTTCGGCTTTTTCTTACATTAAGGTTCTTCACTATCAGTCACTTTCATAAATTATATGATTTCTAAAATTTCTTTTTAAAATACTGGAAGTGTCGATTAAAATTATTCACGACATCCATTCTAACAAACGTTTTAAGAAAACATCATAATTAATTAATTTAATTTCCTTCTGACATCGCAATTAATTGTATTACTATGGGACGAAATTCCTTAGTAGATATCTTTTGCATTTTTGCAGAATTTAATTATAAAAATTAAAAATATTAAAAGAGTATTATATACTCTTTTAATATTTTTAATTATAAAAAAAGTATATAATACTCTTTTAATATTTTTAATTTTAAGAGTTCATTGAACCATGGTAGGCTGGTGAAGAAAGATATCGTTCTCGTGAATGGTTGGTAATGTACCTAATCCAACAGAAGACTGTCATATTAAGAGAACACATTCACATTAAAATTTGCCAAATATCTGTTGTTTTTCAATCGGTAAGCTTGGAAGGGAAAATGACAGTTTATACATCGATCTCTCACTTGATCAAGGCAAATATTACGATTTTATTGGTTGTGTTTAGTGGCTTCAGTTGCTAGAAATGGACAAACAAAAATGCATCAGTATAGCCCAATCTCAATTTAAAAATTCTTTCAGAGTAACAACTACATATCTTGAATATTTTAAATTATATAAAAGTACACTATTTCATTATTTTGGAAGAAGTTTACAATCAATTTTTTTTATTTGTAATATCCAGGCAAAACGTAATAAAAGACGAGAGATTACAAACAATAGAAATATGAACAAGGAAATTGTTGTCTTGTAATAAATACCTCGATCTTCCGTAAGACAATGATGAACCCAACCCCCAATCGGATCAGGTGTTCCCCTTCCATTTCTGCTTTAGAAACTGTCTTAAGGTTGATGGTCGACAGATAAAATTGGTCATTATGTCTATGTGGCACAGGTGGGTGGTAAGGTAATCGTGTCTTGTAGATAAGCAGAAAGTCGCAACAGCAATGTTTCTTGGATTATTCAGAATAAGAAAAAGATATTCTCTTCCGACTTTTTAAAGTCTTACGAATCGGAAACTTTTGCAAGATATGAATAAATATCTTGGAAACAATTTAATTTCCCAATAAGAAATCTCTATATTGCGAATCAGATGCCACCTCTTTTTGGAAGAAAATTCGCTTGTTAATCACCCTGAAGGCTACAACGACTAGATATTCTCAAACGAATGATTTTCGAAGTATAAGCTGCTATAAGCTTTATGAAATTTATTAAACCAATGCCGATCAATTTTGCAACTAATATTATAGTTTTGGGTTCCTTATGCCATAAAAATGCTTATATAAAATCATTTCATTATGAGGTTTTTAGAGAATACCACGTGCCGTGGTAGCCTAGTGGTTAGGGCATCGGTCTTCCTTGTGAAAGGGCAGAATTCTTATTGAGCTGTAGGTCCTGGTTTAATTAGCTTTTGTCAGCAAAAAATCGTCGAAGGAAAAGGGGCGAAACCATCTAGGATGAATTTACAATCATGTAGCATTAAATTGATGTTAAAATGAGTCAACATTCAATCGACAATAATTCCTATAAGGCCGTAGTATCTTCGTGATTAGGGCATCGGCCTTCCATCCGGAAGGGCGGGCTTCGATTCTCAATGCCACCAAAGACCCACCGAGTACATGCGATATACGTGCTCGTTGAATCTGTGGAATCGAAAGTCCTGTGGTCGGTCGTTGAGCTCTTACCATGAGTGTAATGGTCTGGCAAAAATTTCCTCTTCCTCCAAATCAATGTCAAAATTGAAGGAGTGGATCCTCTGGTGGTGCTATCTATCGGAGGAGTGCTTAGAGCGAAGTCATACTTTCACTTTCGTGGTGCTCTGATTAAACAAAAAATGTACCCTACTGACCTAAATTCGCACAGTCAACGGCAAAGTAAACTTGGATTGTCCAAGTGTCAGAAGCAACAACAATAACAACAAAAAATACGGCTAATTATTACTAATGCTTATAAAAGTTTGGTTTTATTAAAGAAGGATAAATTTATTATGTAAAAAAACGCTCATACTACTGTGAATGAATGTGAATGTTTTTTTCTCTCACAATAACACTCACATGAATTTCAACAAAGCAATCTTCAGTTAATTTAGTCTATTTGATTGCTTCGATTCTATCTCTTTGATTATTTTTATCTATTTAATCTATTCTATAATCTATTTGTTATTTTCCCTACTAAGAAAAACTTCCTATGAGCCAAATCATTTGGATCACAGTCAAGAAATGAAACTTTACATCTTTCGAAACACTAAAACAAAGTTATTTTAAAATGCTTTTATTCGTGATTTGAAAACATTAATTTATTATAACCAATTAATTTACCTGCATTTAAATTAACGAATACCTTTCAAAAGAATATCTAAAGTTAAAATATCATCTTATTACTCTATAGAAATTGCACCGTTAATTAAATTAGTAGTTCTAAAAAGGTTTACTTTTAAATACCAGCTCACAGTAACGAGCGTCTACCCAAAATTTTGTTCTTGATTTTTTAAAACTATTTTAAGATCCATAGATGAAGATAAGAACAATACATCACTTATCTATAACAAGCGTTCATTTGAAAATAGGTCGAAATTATTCTAAACATCGTTTGCACTCAACAGATCAGACAATTTTTTTCTCGACCAGGTATGAATACCACCCAGTTTGAATGCGTTTACTCATTATCAGTTGCTACCCATCAATAACGGCTCCAGTCACAGTTATTGTGCTAGTAACGGAATCCTTAAGAACTGGTAAAAGGGGAGAATGTTATTGTAGGGTTATATCAGATCATCGACCAGAAAGTGGTTTGGTCATCGTTTATTGGCCCGGTCAATTCAACCCTTTCAGCCACTTTCAAACGAGTTTTGTTTGGAACTCTTGAATCATTGAAGGTCAATAACTCGTAATTTTTATATTGCTCCTTCTCTTTTGTTGGTTAAATAGAACAGCATTATATCACACCTTTCACAGGTAATAAAAATTTTTAATCAGCAAATATTAGAAAGGAAAATATCACTTTTCTTTTCTTGAATCTCTAATGTAGGGATTACATATTCAAAATAGAGTTTCTTTACTATAAAAAAACTTATAATTGTGAGAATTTTATTAAATTTTAAAGCAATTTTTAATATTTTTAACATGAAGCATTTCAAATTTTTTAAATATAAAAATGCCAAACATAAATCAATGAATGTATTACAAATCATGAATTATTTTCATTGAGGGCTTAATTCATTGTGCTGAAAAATGCTATATAAATCGAATCGACCAAATGTAAAATTGGTTGGTTTACGATAACATAATCGTTTTATCTATTAACATTCTTTTTCGCATTTATTTATTTAATTTTTTTGTTTTACTTAAAACTTACTTTTTCACTGTATTTTATTTTGCTTATTTTATATCCCTAATGTCAATTAAATGTTTTTCTATATATTGCACCTTTGATTTCACAACGTATATTGTAAAAATATATAAGTCATAATCCGATTAAATGTATAGCTCCCGTTTTGTTGTCATGAGCGACAATGTAATCACAAACTCGTAATTTCCTCCGATATAGTTTCATCTTCATTTACTGTGAATTTGAATGATTTTGCATTAGAGCTTAATACACAACTGGCCATTAAAATTGCTACACCAATAACGCGGCATGCTACAGACGTGAAATTTATACGAAAGGAAGAAGGTGTTGTGATATGCAAATGATTTGCTTTTCAGCGCATTCAGACAAAGCAGGCGCCAGTAGCGACACCTACATTGTGTTTAAATAAGGAAATTGTTCAGCCGGTTCCTCATACAAAAATTGCATTTGAACGTTGTTGCCTGGTGAAAAGTTGTTGTGATGCCTCGTATAAGAAGGAGAAATGCGTACCAGCACATTTCTGACTTTCATAAAGGTCGAATTGTAGCGTACCGGGATTGCGGTTTATCTTATCACAGTATTGCTGCCCGCGTCGGTCGAGATCCAATGACTGTTAGCAGAATATGCAATGGATGGGTTCAGGACGGTAATACGGAACGCCATGCGGGATCTCAACGGCCACCTATCATTAGCAGCCGAGAAGACAGGCATATTATCTGCATGGCCGTAATGGATCGTGCAACCACGTCACGAGCCGTGAGTCAAGAAACGGAGTCGTTTGGAAGACAACAAGTGTCTGCACGAACAGTTCGACGACGTTTGCAGCAGCATGGACTCTCAGCTCGGAGACCATGGCTGCGGCTTCCCTTGACGCTGCGTCACAGACAAGAGCGCCTTCAATGGTGTGATCAATGACGAACCTGGGCGCACGAATGGCGAGACGTCATCTTTTCAGATAAATCCAGGTTCTGTGTACAGCATCATGATGGTCGCATCCGTGTTTGGCGGCATCGTGGTGAACGCACACTGGCAGCGTGCATTCGTCATCGTCATACTGGCCCATCACCTGGCGTGATGGTATGGGGTGCCATTGGGATACACGTCTCGGTCACCTCTTGTTCGCATTGAATGTGCTTTGAACAGTGCACGTTACATTTCTGGTGTGTTACGACCCGGGGCTCTACCCTTTATTCGAGCCCTGCGAATACCTACGTTTCAGAAGGATAATGCCCGACCGTATGTTGCCGGTATTGTACGGACCTTCCTTGATACGGAACATGTTCGGCTGTTGCCCTGGCCAGCACGTTCTCCAGATCTTTCACCAATAAAAAACGTCTGGTCAATGGTTGCCGAGCGACTGGCTCGTCACCAAACGCCAGTCACTACGGTTGATGAACTGTGGCATCGTGTTGAAGCTGCATGGGCATTTGTACCTGTACATGCAATCCAATCTCTGTTTGACTCAATGCCCGGGCGTATAACTGCTGTTATTACTGCCAGAGGTGGTTGTTCTGGGTACTGATTTCTCAGTATCTATAACCAGCCAAAGTTTTTGAAAATTTAATCACTTGTTATTTCTAGTATAATATATTTGTCAAATAAATATCATTTTGTTATCTGCATTTCTTCCTGGTGTAGCAATTTTAATGGCCAGTAGTGTAGTATTGTAAAATTTGACATTCTTGAGTATTACAGTCCGCTTTGGTCGAAATTCCATGACTGTCAGGCGAGTATGAAATAAATCATAAATTCATGGTAATTTTACGAAATCCTGTGCAGGACCTTAACGGTTTTTATTAATAATAGCCAGTAGAACAGGCATGGATACTTCATGGTTAAAAAGACGAACTTTTCTTATAAATAATCTCGACATAATCATGTTGACTCATTATCTGAAGTAATGATATTGGTAAGTATATTTGGTGGCATCATGAAGAACGTATATTACAAGTATACCACCGTCATAATCATATTGATTCTTTATCTGAAGTAATGATATTGGTAAGTATATTGGTGGCATCATGAAGAACGTACATTACCAGTATACAATCAACATAATCTTGTTGATTCGTTATCTGAAATGATAGTGTAGGGTGCCATTGGACACCCAACTCATTCATCTCTTTTTCTCATCTGCAATACTTTGAATAGTAGTTTTACGTATCATATATAAAATTTTAATGAAATATATTAGTGCTTACGGCTTTATCCTATTTTTAAGGCCTTCATAACTCTACGATTTAGTAGGCTGCATATTGCACATAAAGTTCTGACCTTCTTTGATAATGAATATTTTCAATTATTACTCTGACCAATACTTTATATTTATTTAATTTGAAACACATTTTCATTAGATGCCTTGAGACTGACTTTCTACTAACTATTTGGATTGCGATATATGGATTGTGTTATATACAAGGTGGTTATAATTAAACTTCCCCTATAAACAGCATCTTACAGAGCAAACGGATGAACGGAATGCAACGAAATTTTGTATATGGGCTGTACACGAGATGTGCTCACGGAATTTCGAAAAAAAATTTTTAGTTCCAAAATGTCCATCAGAGGGCGCTTTTTTTCGGAAAAACATGAAATTTAACTCAGTATCGGCCAAAACGGAATGCAGAAACAATATTAAGAAACCAGAACAAGAATTATGAGTAATAAAATGCAAAATCGGGAAAATCCGTCAGTTGTAGGAGAAAAATGCCGAGATTTGCATGCTTGGGAAGAAGAGGAAACTTTATGCAAAACAGGTTTGGGTATAAAACGTTTGCAGACGTTGGCATGTTTAAGTCGATGTTTCCGGCTGTATATATGGTGGTCTCTTTAGTTGAACGTGCGTTATTGGTGAAGCTGGTTTACGAAAACAAGTGGAATGCTTCTGCTGCAGTTCGTGAATTTCGTCGTAGAAAGAGCCTACGGCGTGGACCAATGTCAACTAAAGGTATCCGGGCCATGATTAAAAGATTTGAAGAGACGGGGAAATTAGGAGTTCAACCTGGAACAGGCCACAAACGTGTCACACCGGTACTTGTTGATGCCGTAAAGACAGCTGTTGACGCACAGTCACAGACATCAGATTTTGGGGGCAGTAGCGCACGTGCAGTTTCTCGACAGACTGGGTATGCTTACAGCACCGTCCAAAAAGTGCTCAGAAACATAATGCACTATTTCCCATACAAGATCCGCCCTACCCAAGAGATGATTGATAGGGACAAAGCACAACGTCTCTCATTTGCAGTCAATTTCCTCAACAGAATGACTGTTGATCTGTCATGGCCTTGGAATATTCTGTGGAGCGACGAGGCTCATTTCTACCTCGACGGGACTGTCAACACACGCAATTGCCGCATTTGGACTAAGGAACATCCTCGGATGCACACTGAAAGTCCCCTGCATTCTCCAAAGGTGACTGTCTGGTGTGGATTTACGGCGACTTTCATCCTTGGGCCATTCTTCTTTGAGGAAATCACTGAACGTGGGCCTGCCACATGTTCCGTTACGGGCCGTCGGTACCATGTCATGCTGCAGACGTTTGTTGTGCCGCAACTACAGCAAAGGCGAGTCCTTACATCGACCATTTTCATGCAGGATGGTGCACCCCCCCATATCCATGAGTCCGTGAAGGCGCTATTGCTCCAACACTTCACAGAGGACCGTGTTATTAGTCGCTCCTTTCGTTATCCATGGCCACCACGTTCGCCAGATCTAACTCCGGGCGATTTCTGGTTATGAGGTTATTTAAAAAGTCGGGTGTATTGTGGAGGTATTACGACGTTGAGTGACTTAAAGAACTCCATAACGCTTCATGTGCGAAGCCTCACAATTTTTCAATTACGATCTGCTGTTGAACACACTGTGCATCGACTTGAAATTTTGCAGGTGAATGAGGGTGGTCACGTGGAGAAACTTTCCCTACATCATCCTGGACACGATTAACAACTGCTCCGCTTGTGAAATTTCGTCCTAATGTGTTCTTGTTTCGGCAAACTGAACTGTTTTTTTGTTTCCCAAACAGCGTACTGTTCTTTTTTCCTTACCTTTACTTAATGTGGTTCAATGACAGGGTGATCAGACATATTAATAAATGTTAATTGTTTCTGTATTCCGTTTTGGTCATTTATTGTGTCACATTTCATGTTTTTTTCAAAAAAGCGCCCTCTGGTGGACATTTTGGAACTAAAAATTTTTTTTTGAAATTCCGAGAGCACATCTCGTGTAAAGTGCACATACAAAATTTCGTTGCATTTCTTTCATCCGTTTGCTCTGTGGGATGCTGTTTATAGGGAAAATTTAATTATAACCACCTTGTAGATTGCTATTCCTACTCAGGAAATCCAACTGTTAGACTCTGTGCAATACAAATAAGTCCAAATATTGATATGAGGGATGACACTCCTAAATACCGATTTATTCCTCCACAAAAATTTTGAGATATAATTACTGAAGATATTTTATGATTTGATATACCTACTATAATACATATTCCCAATTACTATGATTATGGTATATGTCTTATTTTTTTAAACGATGCTTTAATAGCAAATAATATGTTTAAGATATTTCTAACATTTTTCAAAGGCAAAAATCTCAATAGCCAAAAAAGGAAAAAGATAATTTTTTTATTCAAAAAGATGTATCTTACATACATAAATATCAGTAAAATAAAGTTTCAGTTAAAGCATTTATCATTATTGAATAATTTATGAGGTAAATTAATAACATTTTTACTAAGAAATCGAGTTAATAATAATTAAGTGACCATATGAAATCATGTAATAGTATTTGCTTGCTACATGCATATGTAGCTAAGAAAAAAGTTAATAATTTCATTAGCTCTAATATTTTTTAGTAATTTTCTCAATATATTTAGTTACAATTATAATAATAGTTATTTCCTATGTAAGAAAAAAAGGATATAATAAATGTAATATTAATAAGAGATTTTTAATTTCAAATAAAGTGTTACATTGTTTTCATTATTTAAGTAATAAACAAGTTGAAAACATTTCAGTTTTATTTCCTACCAGAACTTTAACATTTTTATTTGAAAAAGTAATAAAATTTAATGAAATTTCCTTTGTTCAAAACTATCTGTAGATTTAATGTCGATTCAAAGCAGTGATTTATAACACTAATGTCAACAATGAACTCAGTCACATGAAAAGTTCATAGACTTTCAAACTTATTTTAGCATTTATCCACTTAACCAGACAGACTAAACAGACTGATAAGCGTTTAGTATTGTTAAAGACTACAAATCTTATTTCTTGAAACTTGGTTATAATTTAACACGCAACATTTTGAAAGAACACCAATTTATCAAATAAAAGCATTTGCCAAAGTATTTCTATTCTTCTTAACCTATTTGGGAGGGTTAAACAGATAACTAATATATTTATTTACAACCACAAAAACAAATACAACCTCATTTTTAAAGTACCAAAAGAAAAAATACCATCTTCGTTTCGAAAAGGATATTGTTCGATTTTGACCTTCACAAGGTCACTGCATATGTGGCCGGCATAATTAAAAACTAAGTTAATAGGCTGGTCTGGGAGATATCGCGTATCTCTTCTTCATTCTCATTGTTACGTTCACTGACAATAGAAATGAAGCATGGCTTGTTTTAACAATGACCAACGCACTTTTTACGTGTCGTTGTTTACAATATGAAGCTCTTTTCAAGCCATTTCCGTTGAACTTTTTAACTACCTAGAGATTAATTCTAGCAATTGACATCCGATAATTTCTCACCTAATGAAGTTTACGTTTATAATATCTACTGTCAATCGAAACGCTTAAGAATTAATATAATTATAACTTTAAATTGATAACTATATATAAACATGACATAAGTTCAAAATAAAGAATTTTTGTATGAAATTCTTTGGCAATGATACGTTATGTATTTGTCACCAATATTTTAACACACTTCTATTTTTACAGTTCAATTTACATCTTAATACGTGTTTATGTTTTAGAGCAATTTTGTTGTCCCTTGAACGTCTGCATTTATTGTTATCATGAAGATATTTTACATGTTGCATGCTATTATTACATATCATATAGACACAATCCCAAATGTTTTCTAAGTATTCTCGTAAAATTAGCATGAAAACATTCAACATATATTTGAGGTTATTTAATAGCGATTGAATTCAAACTTAAATCTGCTAATCTGATGATTACACAATGAGCCATATGAATATAATATATCGTTAAATAATGGACAGTGTGAAAGTTGTGTTAAGACGTTTGAAAATCCACAGCATATCGTCCTCCGTTGAGATTTTATAATAATGGAACATAGTATGCATGTGTTGTTTGAAAGAAAATTAGTAAAATCTCAATTTTTTATTCCAACAGATGAACACGTCTTCACAGCACTTTACAAGCACAGAAACACAGTACTCTACTCCTGTTACTCAATAATGGCGGAAAACGAACATGATTATCTACCAATATTTGTTCTTAACACTAAGCCTATATCAGATTTTATAATTGTTATATGAACACATATTTTTTATAAATATACTTATACTGAGTTATACTATCTCGAAAACTTACCATGACTTAGTGATAGAATCATGCTTTTCGGAATGGAAGGTACAACTTATTGCTGTTTTTCGCTTTGTGTGCTTATGATTATTTAATTTTAGAACAATTTCGTCATTCAAAAAATGATTTTTCAAATAACACTGGGATCTGTATCATATTTTATTTAAATAAAATTTTAGTCTTTTCATCATTAATGTATAAAATTTTGAAATTTTTCAAAAACATTTTTCTTAAAAAATATCGAGAAAATATGTAAGCAAATCAGTAAAAACTACTTAAAGACTACAGTATTTAAATATATGATTGTTTTAAAGGCATGTAAAATTTCGTAATGAATGTCCTAAGAGTAGAAGTATATTCTCAAATATTTAAATTTCTGTCTCGTCCGTCCTTTTAGAAAACTTTGAAACGGTATACCCGTGACACAAAGCAGGACATGCACATGCAAAAAACATAAAATCGCTGAAGAGTAAAAATCAGGATTAAAACCAGATCGATTGTCCCTCCAGAGCACCAATGGTATCAGTTTCTTAGACCAGAAAGCCCACTGGTTCAAGGATTTAAAAAGCAGGAACAAATTACTTTCGTCCACTTTCGAAGTGGTCACCTCATATCATTAAAATTTTCTGAGAGTACTAAAATTTTCAATACCTGTACCAACTGTTTCGCGGAACAAATTACGTCAGAACACATACTTGAGTGTCTGGCTGTATCCAAGCTTGATTTATGCAATGATCTTTTGATGGTACTGGATTTTTTTGGGGTGTTTAACGTATGAACCTGGTCTAGCGCTGCTGGCCAAAGGGGACATACAACCACACAAGAAATCGTATCAGTTTTCTAACTTCAAAAGTTGGTGGAATCAAATCCTGAATCTTTCACTATGAATATTATAGCTAAATCTTAAGATGAACAATCGTCAACAGAAATGTGACGTAAAAGATTCCCTTTTGTGAAAGAGTGATACAGGGATTGATACTAAAGCTACCAAAGAATACCGTTCTTATATCGATTATATCCCTGAATATTGTTCCCTTTATATTATGGCATGAAACTCCATGCGAGAAAATACTTGCTCAGGTGCCTAAATTATTACTTAATAATTAAATGTTACAAGTCATTGTTTCCAAATAACTCACAAAATATGTCAAGATTAGCACCAAATATTCGTTAAAAACAGCAGAATCAAGTTTAGAAGATAAACTTAAAAACTTCAAATTAATAAAATGAAAAATTTTGATTTTAACTATGTCTTAAAGCAATTTATAATGTAAAAAAAAAACAGTCATAAGAATAAAACTAGTCATTTGGAAATTCAAATTTTAAAGACATTTATTACAATTTCTTAGGAAGTATGCTGAAATTTTAGATTTCTCATATTAAAAACTTTATCTAGAATTCTTATCCATAAATAACAACATTTTAAAATTTCAAAATTTTAAACCAAAGGAGAACAAAGTTTCAATGCGTTGTGTTGCAATTTTTTTAATTTAGCACTAAAAGTATTTTTCCTAAAATACCTAAATTTCACGAAAGCAAATTTTAAAACTCAGGAAATATTTGCTTTTTTATAAAATTTGATTATTTTATGAAATCAAATTTAATTAAACTCATCTAATATTGAAAATATTTAAATTCAGATGATAGTAATAAAAAATTAAACACGGGTAATTTGTTCAAAACAAAATGTAAATTCTAATAATTTAGATATTTTCTGTATAATTTTTCTCTCTCTCTCTCTCTCTTCACAAAAAAAAAATGAAGAAGAACAAAATCAATATTCATTAAATGTAAATCATTAGTTACTTTTAATAATTTTCCCTTGTCGGATGTGAATGTAATAAATTATGAATATCTATAAAAAATTCAAAAAGATTCTATTTCCTTAAGGTATATGTCAACGATTCCCTTAAACTAGGGTGATATTAACGAACTCACATACATTTTTTGCAGGAATCCTAATGATTTCATTTCATAATTACAATGTCAATGACCTTGTGCATTGACCACTAAGAGCTATTCTATGTGTTATTTATTTTGAAGAATAAAATTAGAAATCATTAACAAAGCATGTTATTGCTTTAATAAAAAAAAATAACATTAAAATATTCCAATAAAATCAAATGATTGAAGAATTTTACTGCATTTATGAATGGAGAAAGGAATATTGATAAATTATAAAAAAGGAATTATTTAATGTTTAGAGACTGGAAAATTTTAATAGGAATATAAAACTTTTTTTATTGACAGTAATTATATTTAACATAGATTTTTCTATGCCTTTTCTAATTTCAAATGAATATTTTTCAACTAAAAACTATAATATTAAAAAAAGCATTAATTTACTTTTTGATTAGATAAAAACTTGTCATAAATATTAATTTATACAAAATGTTTTAGTTAATTATTTATAAATGAAATAAAATGATAAAGGCAAAGTTGACCAACATGTGTATAAATTCACATTTGGAAAGTAAAATACATACTATTTGTAATTTATATTTCAAAATATAAATTACAAATAGTATATATTATATACTATTTGTATGCGAGAATTTGAAAGCCTTAGAAAAATATATATATATATATATCTGTAATATTTAATATGTATTAGTTTATTAAGATACGCTTCCTAATAAAATAGAGTTAGTATATTGTCTTATCTGTATTATAAGAGAACTAAAATAATGTCTTTACTAAAGGAATTTTAATAGATCGTAAGACACATAAATTTACGTTTTAAAAAAACTCACTGAAAATGTCAAGCCTACTGCTTAAAGATTATTAGAGTCTGTACAATAAAGTGGTATGCATTAAAAATATAATAAATAAATTGCATACATTTTCTATTTAAAAAATATACTCAAGATTTGATCAAAAATTATAGTAAGGCATAGAAAACCTTTTATATTTAATTATATTGTAGATTTTTAATCACAAAAAATGAGCTACTCGTGAGAACAAAATCTCTGTTATAAGAATATCGTGATAGAGTCTAAGCATAAAAAATTTAATTTCAAGTCATTGAAAAAAAATTAGTTTTAGAATTCCCATTTTGCTTATCTTACTCACATTTGCAATTTAAATGTATTGTGTTATCTTAAAACTAGTTTGTGTGTGAGTAAAAAAAAAAATGTCATATACGTTTTGAAAGATAAGAATCAGGATAATAAAGAACATATATTTTAAGACTGCTGTCTATCATCAAATTAAAACTTTAAATAGTTTTGTTTCAAAAACATTTTGTACATAGTGGTGCTTAACTAATATATCTTAAAGGATTAGAAATTTAGAGTTGGAATACTGCTTCGTAATTTCTAATTACACAAATATTAAACACGGTAAAAATACTTTATCTTAGACATATCGCTAAATCAATGTAAAAATCAAGTAAGCTGAACTACAAAGAATCAATAAAACAATTGTTATGATTGTATGATATCATTTTATTATCTAATTTTATAAATTGGTTGAAAAACTGATTTCCTAAACGCATTTTTTCTAATAAAGTTTCAATAGTCCTGAAAGTGCCACGTGGTTTATTGAAGAATCCTTTAATCAGAAGCATTTTGTCTTTTGACAAAACGAACTGAATTCATCGATATAAGCACTATTATAAGAGATAACTTTCTCACAATTTTTTTCTTGTTTATTCTATATCGATGCTATAAAATTTCCGCTCTTTATGAACAAAAACATTTTTCATTTATCTTGTCATCAAGCCGTCTTGTTTATAATTGATGATTCAAAGTACTGAATGTCAAGTATGGTATATGATCGTTTCCTTCTGTACAGCAACCAGTGAAAATTTGTTTGTTCTCTAGCGCTCTTGCACTCGGTTCAAGAGTTCATGGGTTGGAATCCCACCTTGGGCTTGAATGTTTGTAGTGGTTCGGAATCCACTTTAAGCCATAGGTCCCGGTCTAATTAGTCCTCGTTTGCAAAAAATGACCGTTGAGTGACAAACAAACTAGCGCTGAAAGTTTCTGACGTAAGGTATCTTATAATATGCTAATTGTGTGTATGGAAGGTTGTTAATGGAAAGTATGTGTTTACTGTATACAATACCATCCTCTGTTTACCAAACACATGACTTCAATTTTTTGGAATGGAATTAATATTTTACAGTCGTGGAAATTAAGGGATCAATGGTAATGTCCAATTTATCTGCCCCAAATATTCATATACCAATGATGTAATTATTTATAGTATATGTAATATTTCCATTTTCCATTCAAACATCAACACACAAATCTGAAAAATTAAGTTTCTTGATGGGAAAAGTCTGTGACTTGATGAACATCCAGTGAAGTTTATAGTAATTAATAAATAAAATGGGGGTCACACACATTTTCTATGCTTCTATATTTTTAGTGATAAAGAATACTTTAATTGGATATATGAAAGTTGTTTGCAAATTTTTCGTACTCATTAAAGAATCATTACTTTTCAATTCATTGATATTTTACATTATTGGTTTCTTAACAGCGATATATATTTTAAGAATATTTATTCTTAAAAAAAGATTTTCAATACAGTTGACCATTGCTTTCTCTTAATTTCCTTTGTATTTTTCAAGGTACTTCGGAATTATTTATGAACTGTTTAATCCTAGCATTAAAAGAATGCTTTTATGGCATTCTTATTGAAGTCTAAAATTAATAACTTTCGAAAGTTAAAAACTTTACTGAATTCATTAATCTTTGGGAAAAAAAGCCTTATAAATAAAATATTAGTTGTGAAAATTTACTCAAATACAGGGAGTTTTTGGCAAGTCCACCTTAATTGAAAGTGGCAGTTTTTTTAATTCCTGATGTTAACGCTAAATTGTCGTAATTTTATAGTTTACTAATAATGCATGTAATGATAATTTCAAGAATAATATTTTTCAAAATATATTTCTAAATATCTGTCTTAAAATATGTTTCGATCATTACAGATCGAAATAATTTCAATATTTTCGCTTAGATTTATCGTATGTCATTCTCAAAACGTTGGTAAATGATAAATGTGTATTTGTTATATGTAAAAATGATATCGCGTATACTTTCCTTCATATTTACTTACAATGATGTTTCCTTCTTGTGTGTTCTATTGCTAGCTTAATTTAGAACATTTTTAAAGAATTACCAAACAATACCAATTCCTTCAAATTGCCTGAAAGCTCTTACGAATTCTCTTGGATAACGCCATATTCTGTGTGCATTCCATGCCTGCAATGATTAACATCAAACGTTTTTGAAATATACCTCCATTCAAAAACCACAATGAAACCTCATAAATATATGTTGATAAAACTTCCACCAGAGTTCACCACAATCAATGAAGACGTCAATCAATTTGCAAAATTATTCCAATCAGTGATGAAAAATAAATGATAACATTTATTACACAATAAATCTACCTGAAACACGTTTCACTGAAGAAGAACAAAAAAACTACTTTCACGAGAGGCAGATGTTCAGTGGAAGATAGTGGATTCCTTTAGGGTGAGATGGTTTTTTTCGTGGTTCATTGACGTTTGATTTAATTGCTCTAGATTTACATCTTATCAATTCAGAAAATCTCCGAACTCATTTTTCTTCCATTCGATCACCTACGTGGTACGAATATATCATTTCGATTTACTTAAGAAGAGAAAATTGAATAGAATGTTTTTGTTACACATTTTCAAACGAAATCATTTGCTTTTTTATTGACGAGTTTTTGGCAGCAAAATTGCGAACCATTCAAATAAGTGCTTAATTGGTGCTTTTTTGTAAAGTTGCTTCTTGCTTATTTCGCTTATTTTGCATTTTTTAAAAAAACAACTTCTTTGCTTTTATTTTAAGTATATTTTTTGCCTCTTGCTGTACTTGTCACATCTTCTTTTAAATACATTGAAAATATAATTGTGTTTATTTTTACTTAAAAAAATAGCTATTTATAGGCAATTTTTGTTTAGTGAAATAAAATTAGAAAATGTACAACTTTTAATGGGACACACAAAATATTTTAACTGGAAACATTGAAAATATGAATATTGTGAAAGCATTTCAAAATAAAATCATAGAGATGAGTTTGTAATTTGAAATTTTGTAATCCTAATTTAAGCTGTACAAATCATCTTAACTGAAACTTTTAATATTATTTTATATTTAAATATATTTTATATTCAGAAGTATTATTTTACTGTTTTAATTCTAGAAATTTCTTGTAACTACTATATTGGGGCAAAATATCATTAAATACCAAACACCATATTATTAAATATAAAATCAAAAACATTATGTTTGTTAATCAATTGAATTATCGATATAAAACAAAAAAATTTTCTCTTAAAATATAACTTGATTTATTAACAAACTTTGTGTTTGTGTGAAATGTAGCATTAACATAATAATATTAATTAGCACTGATTTTAATTAATATTTTTTATTTGATTAAGAATAACATTCTACAAAATTATGAATAGATACAATCTCAGAGAAAATTCTTTTTACTTCCATTTTATCAAATATTCTCTGTACTTTTATTTGAATTTTAGCTATGATACAGAAAAATTACTGGTATATAAATAATAAACTAAATTAAAATTTTCATTAATTAAAGTTAGTTAGCTTGTTTAATGAAACACATAATATACAACTGCATCTATATAAGTTTTGTTATAATTTGTATTCGCGATTGATAGTTATAAATATAAATGATACATTTAAAAGTTATTTTTTCACTTCATGCAAATTTTAATTTTATTTTAGTTAACAAATTTCGATACTAAATTAAAATGAAAGAAATACTCCATCAATTAAAAACAATTTAGATTCGAGAAATGTCATGACTTTTTCATTAGCATACTACTTTATCTTATTTCGTGATATGTTTTACATTTTAATCTTTGCTTTAGCCAATTATTACAGAGAATCTGCATGTTGAAAACTGAAATTTTCCATTCTACAATCGGTTACTTGTGTATTTTTTAAATAGATTAGAAAAAAAGCATTTAAATTTCACAATCGGGAATAAATTAGAATATAATAATTAAACTTTATCAACATAAAATATCACAAACACTTATCATCATACAAATTTCGTACAATGAGGGAAACAACCAGATTAATAATTCAGTTCATAAGAAATATTTAATAGTTACTTGATAAAATATAATAATTAAAGAATAAATGAGACCCTGTTCATATTATAAAGAAAGATTAATTACTCTTATAATAGTTTTTGTCATTTGTAAGTTCCTCAAATTAGTTTTCCAACACACGAAATAATTTCAGTAAAAATAGTAAAATACAAATTTTTAAGGTAAAAATTACAAAATTTCAAGATTGTATAAAGAATTAAAATTTCCTATATGAATTCCTTTTTTGAACAAAATATATTTTGTAGTATTTAAAATTTTATACAATTATTATCATGAATCTATTGTTAGATTTAAGATTAAAAATGCTTGTTTACTAGGAAATGTTTTTGGTAATATAGATATTTCATGCTAATAGGACAGTTTTATCGAAAAAATGTATTGCTTATTGTTAAATATCACTGAATATGAATCATCTAAGAGAATTATCCTTGATATAAAACATAAATTTAGCGTGGTTTGATTATCAAATAAATGTCTCGTTATTTTACCAACGATGCTTTACTACAATTATCTCTGATCAAAATAGTAAACTATGATTTTTAGTATCAGGTTAAATATATGTAAAATAAATACATGAAAGAGAAAACACAGCATAGAAAAGTAAATTTATCATACTACTGTTCCACATTTGTTTGCAATAAAGCGATATCCGCGTTCGGTTGTAGTTATAGCCATAATATCAACTACAAGTCTGTCTGTAAATGTTTGATTTTTAGCATAAACTGAAACACTCTTCGCTTATTTTATTTCTTAAAATTCCAAAGGAGCTTTTTTAATCTCTGAAAGGACTGCCCACTTCGAATATTTTTGTATTTCAGTAAAAAGCATATATATCCATTAAAGATATTGATGTTACACTAGGGTATATAAATATTGCCTACTGCAGAGTTAGCAATTAAATATAAAACACATTTCATAAGAAAGAATATCGTTGTCATGATGATTATGAAGTAACAAAACTCAAAAATAAATTTGAAGATTTTAAAAGTTTCCATTTTTAATAAAAATTCAGAGAACCAAAAAGTCAAAATTCATATTTTTAGCGTTTATAATTACGAAATTCAAAACTATTAAAAGCTTCAATATATCAGAGTTCAAATTTACAGTTTTAAAATTAGTTTCAAAATTCAATAAGAGAATACTATTTGAGAAACAAAGTAAAGCAGTCAGTTTAAAGCAATGCTTTAAAGTACAAAATCTAATAAATCCATCTAAAATAACGTTAATCGTCTGTTCATGTCTTAGAGAATTCATTTGGAGTCAGAAAAATAAGATGATTAATACTTTGTGTTTAATTGCGATCATAGTTACAATCAAAGATGAACTGATATCCTTTAAATCTGAATAAATATTCACCTATTTAGAATGTCAGGAAAGAATGTGTGCTATGATCTATGCATCATTAAAATAACTGTTTAACTGTGTGTATGTGTGAGTTCGTCTTACTTTTTCTCATTATTAAAAGCAATAAGGACGCCAAATTTTTCTTGTTTGCTATTTCAGATCTATTTTGAATTGAATATTAGCTGTCCTTTATTTTTTAAATGCTATATTTATTTAGAGCAACTATTTTTACCTGTATTTAATTGATAGACTTATTGAATGTATATAAATATGACAAGTATTAATTATCGCGTTTTACTAGCTTTCATTAACGAGAACATCGCTTTTTAAGAATCAATTATAATTTTGTGTATTCAGGAAGAGCATTTAACTGAAATTTCACAATGATAGCACAAACACACATAAAAAAATAATAAATGCTTCCGTTGAGGAAAAAAAGACAGGAACAAATTTCATCATCAGACAACAGTCACCATTTTGTTCTTCCTTCATCTTATTTCTCAATCCATATTGCGGTCAGACGATACTTAATTGAAGCTGTTCGAATCGAACAAAAAGAAGAAAAAAAAGGGCGAATAAAAAAACTTTCCCACTACAGGGCGGGGAAGTAAAAGTCGTTTGCTCCCATGAACTACATCGGAAATACAAATATTCGGGGAAGTACTTCAACTTTCATTTGTTCCCACTACTTGTTTGTTTATTTCATAACTAAAACGCGAGATTTTATGTATTGTTCTTCGCGCTTATGACTTGACTGATAAAGGCAAAGAATTAAGACGTTAAACACAAAACATCTTAAAAATCTAGTTCTAGTTCGAGGATAATTCGATTTTTGAAAGCGTCATTTTAGGGGGATGAATATTTAATGATACATTTGTGTTGCAAATGAAAAAGCATATGAACAATGCAAAAACGTTTTTAAACTTCGTAAATGCTCTGGTGATTTCAGTGAAAAAGAAATCTCCGACTGAAGACCTATTTAACAAAGTTTTAAGAGATATAATTTTATTCAAAGAAATTTTTAATTCATTTATTTATTGTGAGTTTGAGGAAATGGTGTATATGGTTAAGATAAATGTTCCTTACTATACATAATTGTTCACCAGAACATAAATCATTTTAATGAACTGCATTTCTACACATTATGTAATCTTAAGCAATGAAAATTTCTCTATTGGTTCTTTAATTATACGCTAAGTTTTAAAAGTATCAGTACATTAGTCACTTATTACAAATAATTATAAAGTATCAGTGCCTCACATTTTTTTATCCAGAAATTATTTTACAATTAATAGATTTTTAAGTATCCAGTATACATAAATAAATAACTTAAGACTCTGAAATCTATTTTTCAATAGATTTATATAGTCTCAGAATAATATAAAATCTCAGATGCACAGAACAAATATGTAAGATTTACATGATAAAAATACACTGTCGGGCTACTTCGGTACTGTCTGTCGGGGTGGGGTGTCTTCTGATCCTATTTATACTATAATTCAATTATTTTCCATCCATTTTAAGATATTTATTTGTCATTTTGTTAAAATTTATGAATGTATTCAGAAAGGATACTATTTAAGCCCTTTAAGCAATTTCTTATAAGACATTTTCTCTTATGTATTTCTTAAAAACCTTTGTTTATTGATAAGAAATGCCTCGATTGTTGGCTATAATTCAATTAAAGGAAAATGTATATAGAATAAGTATTGTCATAATCATAAGTTAGTACATAATATATCTATTGCAACAAAAATAAAAGTTTCGAAATGTCGAAAAGCTCAATTTTTAGGTAAAATAAAAAATATTTAACAAAATACTTTAAGCACTTTGATGTCTACTCTACCAAAATGTATTGTAATACCTTCATAATTAAACATTTAAATTTTAGTCCATTCAATTTTTCAAAAAATCAATAAATTAGTTTCAATAGTTTTCTCTACTTTTAACTTAATATTAATCCTGTAAATAACTGTTTATTTAAATGCAAAATTATAATTTTAATTAAATGAAATTTAATTAATTTCTTTAAAGAATTTCAATAGTAAGTAGTAAGCCTAATGATAAACTTAAAAATTATGTGTAATTAATATTTATAAGCTATAAAAAAACTTAGTTTTTTTTATAGTTTTTTTTAACACACTTATTAAACTATTATTAAATATTTCATGTTGAAACATACACACTTCCATAAATTAAGGATAATGCCCGAACCTACAGCTGAGTGTGCAGAAACAAAACAAACGTGATGTATTCACAAAATGCATGTATTAAACGGATGAAAAAAATCAAAAGATATGGTGTAGGTACGATATCATTAGGTATATAACAAACATGACTATAGCTCCTTGAAGCATTTACAACACATAGCGTAGGTATTGAATATTACGTTATTGATCGTATGTCTTTGTTAATACAATACAGTGATTGTTAATACATCTTTTGAAAATTCTCACAAAAAAACATTTAATTTTCTTTTAATACAAACACTTTCACAGGAAATTTTTTTAAGGCACTTTAATATTTTTTAATAACGAACATTTTGGTAGTTATTTAATTTTTAATGTTTTATTTAACATTTGAGCTATCTCTAATAAAAATTTTTTTTTAATTTTTTTAACAATTTCTTGAAACAAAATATTTTTCTCAAACTAATATTATGCCTCAATTCTTTTTGCCTGATTTAAGATCTAAGCTCCAAAATCGAAGAAATCAAACCCTATAACATATAAAAGCTTCACTTCAATAATTCGTTAGATTGCACTACCTCTTGAAGCATATGTTCTTCTAGGGGATTTGTAATCTACTTCAAAAAATGTGTTTTTAAATTTTTATGACATTATTCAGCTATTAGGGTTCAAGTTTGATACATAAAACTGTTTCGAAAATATATATAAGCATTTTTATATCGATAATATGTTACCAAATCATTGTAGTCAGCGGTAATTTATTCAGAGTTCTATTACGTGAGGTTCTTATGACAGAAAAATTGAAACGAAAAATGTCAGTTATTTAAAACTCATTTCACTCAACTTGAATTTGTAGAGTAGATTGATTAAAGGCGATATGAGAAAAGTTTTAAAAAAGAGAAAGTTAATGTTTTTTTTTTTTTTTATAATTGATTTTTAAGTAATCTGCATTGATAAATATGGTAAACGAAAAATCATTCATAAAAAATTATCTGCTTTTATATTGGTTTTCAGTAAATTTATTTTTAACAATTAAGTTTTCAATTAAAGATAACTTGGCGCTAAAAAAACCGTCAAACCATCGCTTAGAAGAGAATGGAAATGGAAGCAAGTTTTGAGAAACTCTGGCCTATACTGGACTGTTGTGCCAATGTAAGAAAAAGAAAGTATGTGTGTGTTAATATACATCATTTCTTAATAAATGAGGGATACGTGAATAATGACCTTGCTGTTATAATGAAAGAATCAGTAAGATCAAATGACTAAAACTTTGAACGTATTTTTTGAATTAATTATTGAAAGCGTTTTCAGATTGAAGATAATTTTAAAAGAACTAAAAGAGAAATTGTGAAATATATTTATTATTAAAATTATGAAATATTTTTATGATCTGTAACACAAGTACAAATATTTTAATCAATTTTTGTGGTACGGTGTTTTAATCAAAAATTATGAAGCAATCTAGATTATAAAAATTACAAGAATGTAAAGGAAAACCAAAAACTGAAAATATGATAACCATCTCGATTGTGAATGATCTGGTTCAGAAGACGAGCCAGCATGCTTATTACCGTTAGACTGTCACAAATCAGACGAGGATTGATGCGTGAATATCATCTGTTCAATTAAAAGTCCGTCTTAAGTCAAAGTAAATCATGCTCACGCCTAACAGGTAGCGCTCGATATCAAGACTCCACCTACTTTAGAGTGAAGCTGTGTCGCAAATCATCCCTCTTTTAAGAACCCATCCCCATTACTCAACACAAGAAACGTCTTAAAGAGAGTGCTTTACCAACTCTTTACAGAATTCATTACAACAAGCACCCAGCGTAACTGTAATATACGATCGTGCACCTGAATATAAATCAAGATGTCAAAGGCTAGAAGGCAAAAGCGATTTGATAATTGCTGGGAGGCCGAAACTCCTCAACCTAGATATAGAATTTTTAAAAAAATGAATGGAGCACTCTAAGATATACACTTATAATTAGATCAGATTTATTCGAGGACGAAATCAGTCTGTCTAAAATGCCGAATGGGAATTTTTCATTTGTGGTATTTGTGCTTCTTCCTTCTTGTTCGAAAGAAGAATTCCAACACTCGATGACAAACTGAAGTGAAGAGTATTAGAGTGAGAATCACGATCGTCTGCACGTTTGGATCCTAGCAGATAATTAAATCTTGAATTATTTGTTTGGAGCTATTAACTTGCCGTTTGTAATAGTGAATGCAAATGAAGTCAAAAGAAGGAAGTTTTTTTGGTTCGTGAATATTTATCAAAAGTTCAAAGGATTAAATCCGAGCTTGTTTTTTTTCTTGACTTAACTTTTTTTATTCAAAGCAGCAACCACCAGGAAAAAATTTGGTAGAAAAACAAAATTTATGTATATAGTCGACGTCGAAAGCTTTTTTCTGTAAAAGTGAGTAATAAAAATTGTTTAAAATAAACTAAGGATCAACAAATATTAGACATTAATATTACTCTTATCCAGCTAAGATTTTTTTAAAGGAACGTGTTTATTTTGCTAAAGAAAGGGATATTTAAAGTGTTATAAAAAAAAGGTTATATATATTTAAGTATCCTTATAAATTTAAAGACTAAAAATTTAGCCATTAAAATAGCTAATCTTAAACCAAAAATGAGGAGTTTTATGTTTTACTTAGTTAAATTATTCAATAATTTCTGAAGTCATTTATTAAGAGAATAGATATTTTAATTGCTTACTCTGTGTGTGTGCAGTCAAAATATAAATCAAATTGAATTTAATAATGTTTGGAAAATAGAAAAAGAATATTTCGATTACTTGATACTCGTCAACTTATACCTGTTATTAATTTCGTCAACTTATATCTGTTATTAATTTTGTCAACTTATACCTGTTATTAATTTCGTCAACCTATATCTGTTATTGATTTCAATTATCTGTTGGGTATGTTGATCACTCCAGATTTCGTTATCTCTTTTTCTATTCACAAACAAAGAAAATTTTTAAAAAATACAATTTATGTAGCGATGAAAAAAATACATATGTCATACAAAACTATTTTAAATCAATATTCATTTCCAGAAAACGTATGATGCATTTTTATCGATAAGTCAACAATTCATATCGATTGCTGTTCACAACATAAAAATACATTTCAGCAAATTTATTAAGCATTCAAATTTTAATTTAATGTGTTTAAGAATTTTAAACACCATCATGACAAGTACATCTTAGCTAAGTTTTTTAATATACACAAAACAGATGATTTAATATTTTTCTTCTCTTTGAAATAATAAAAATTTTAAATATGAAAATTTTTTTAAACTATAAATGAATTAAACTTACTTTATTAACTTCAGAAAATAATTTTCAATTATTTTATAATTCATTTTGACACTACGATAAAAATAAAATTATTCTCTCTATAACATTATTCCAGTATAGAATTTTATCTAACTAATATCTTCATTCAATATAATTAGTAAGAGCTTCAATTTCTAAATACGATGTAATAAAATTCTTTTTAAAAGCTTATAAGAAATTTGCTAATATATTTTTAAAAATAAATTATTGAACTAAAATACTTTATTTAATATTTGATCTATAAAAGAACTAATTTTTTTAAATTCTAAAATATGCAACAATAAAAATTTTTATAGCTTATAAAAAAAGCTAATTTTTAAGTAAACTCTTAAATTTAAATAATTTGTTTGCTCTTTTACTTTTTTAAAATTTTTTTATATCGGTCATTTGCATGAAAATTATCCGTTCTATTAAATTATTCATCCGAAAGGCGTATTATTCAGTATATTGTTTATTTTACATTGATCTTGATATTAGAGATCCGCTCAATCAATAAACAACAATTAAACTGTTTTTATGTTCTATAAACAACTAGTGAAAAAAAAATAGATAAATTGGGCAATTTTAATCTTTTTTTATTAATTTATAAACAATTAAATAAAGCATTAGCTACATAAATTTTTTTTTTGCTTCTTTTTAAATTCTATCATTTCTCTATATTTTTGTTCTTTATTGGGAAAAAGAAAAATTCTATTGAGTTAAAGGAAAATTTTTCAAAGAAAGAAAATTTTATATTTATTTTTTTAAGCATGTTTCTTGAATAAAACATGAAATTTGTCTAGGCTACCAGATATTTCTGTATGTTGCTTCTGTATAAATAAATTTATGCAAAATATTTAAAAAAAATTTCAATTTTTTGATGCATTTAGTTTTTTTAGGAACTCGTGCTGCTTAACTTCTTAATATTATTAAAAAATATATTAAAATATTAGGAAATATCCATTCATTGTGCAAAAAAAAATTGGTTTTGTTATTTATTTAGCACCAATAAGTAAATTTGACTTCGAAATAAAATTGTTAATTTAAACCATTCACACATTTAATATTTAAATTTTCTTTTATTTTCATTAAAAGGAATTTTTATGTTTATAAGTTAAAATAAAAGGAAAGATTCAACTTTTAGGCTTAATAAATCTGAAAACTGTCTTTGATAAACTGATCTTTGATCAAAATATAAAATTGAATTAAAGATTTTTTAAAAATTTTGTCAAAATAACACTAGAATATTTTAAAATCCAATTTCTTTTTATTAAGTTGCTTTCCACTTTAAAAACATGTATTTTTTATTCCATTTTGAAAATTCTCCTTTATTGTTCTCGTTTAAATAAAATTCTACATTAGACTTCCAAAATACTTGAAATTATACAAAATAGTTATAAGTCGTTATTATTCATAATATATTGTACTCCACTTATTATTTTGCAATGCAATACATTTGGTTTATTTTTACAAATTAGGTTATCTATTTTTACTGCTATTATTAAAAATTAAAATTTTCACGTCACTTGGGCATAATTGTTTGCGTTTTTCCATTTAATAATTGATTTTTGACTTTCGTTAAATTAATAATTGATTTAACGGAATTGAAATATATTGATTCATCATAAGAAAACATATTTTTCATGATCCATCCATAACGTAATCCAATGCACAACATAATTTATAAAATTTCGTAATTCAACACACTACTCTCTCTGTAAATATATCAAGCATCTTACCATCACTTTTTTCATTTTGAATTTTTCTTTAACTAATTTATTAACTTTAACCTTGTTTTTTCTCAAAATAATGTTATGAGCTTAAGCAAGAAAAAAAATCCCGTCGTTAAAGTAGTTTCGTTATTTTCGCGAAGACCTGTTTTACATAATCAATATTTTTTAACTAATTTTTTACTGTCATTTATTGTGGGTCTAGAAGTTTGAAATCTGTAATATAACGAAACTTTTGAGAGAAGCTTGAGTGTTATTTGACAGATTTTCAAATGCCAGCTTTACTTTTCAATACATGCAAAATAAGATCTTTTTTCAAACATTATTTTTTTAATATTTTTTATAACATTGCGTTTTTGTTTTAAAAAGTATATGAAAATGTTCTGCAATGCTGTGAGTTCTTCATTAATAAGAAATTAAAATTTTTTATAAACTTAACTCATAGATTTAAAAGATGTTATTATATGATATTCAAAGAATTATGATTGACAAACTTTGCTTTTTAATATTAATATTTGTAGAAAAAACACATATATTTATGAAATGTTTTTTAAATGATTACCAAAATCTGTGAAAACGAAATAAAAATAGATTTTGAATCAAAATTAAACGAAACTTATATCCTAAGAAACTTAAATGAAATATCATAAGAAAACGAAATAAGTTCACAAACTGTTATTTCATTATAAGAGGAAAAATAAAATTTACAAAATTTTCAAGAAATATGAAATAAGAAAGGATGCCTTTCTTAAATAAAAAGTGTATTTTATAATGAGGAAAAAATATAAAATTCTTTTTTTGCATAAAAATTAAAATTATTTTTACATGCAAAATACATTAAATTGTCTCTTAGAAAATCAATACTATCAGATGCAATCTAATAGACTAAATTTCACAAAACGAAAAACTCAATTTATTTTTTACATTGAATGTAATGAATAATTAATTTGTATATTCGTTAAGAATGAATAGTTATAAGAAGGAGTTGTGAAATCACCAATATATTTAATACAAATATCTAACAAAAGTTTTAATTTTTTATAGTAAAACATTAAATAAAGTAACTATTAGAAAATTGAAAAAAAGTTTTGAGGAGACTGAAAAAGATGCGTGATTATTAGCAATAAATCTGTAACATTGTCAATATACATTTTAAAAAAATCTAGCAACTTTTCTAGAAATATTACAGATGTAAGAAAATCTTAAAATATAACAGAATTTTGAATAAAATAGATTATTTATTGATAGATGTATTAAAATGATTATTTTTATATACATTTGGAATATGAGAAAATTGTTTCTATATTTGTGATTTAATTTTGCTAAATTAACTATGTTTATTCTCAGAATATTAATGACTATTATTAGTTTTTTTAATTATTCATAATCTTTGAACTTTTAATCAGGGATTTAAGCAATTAGAACAGAATTAGTAATATTCTTAATACTAACAAAAATGTATACCATATATATCCATTTTGTTACCCATATTAAAATATTTAAATCATTTGGAAAAAAAGCAAAATTATTGTTCAATTTATAATAAAATTGCTGAATTTATAATTATATATTTTTATATAAAAATAGATATAAAGAATTAATACATTATTAAGATTTAAAAAACTAAAATTAAAATTTTGAGAAAAATTCAATAAAAAATAATAATTAAGCTAAAAATGAAATAGTGATATACAAATTAAAGAAATACCTCTACTCTAATGGATCGGACAGTTAGATCAGATGGCGTAAGGGAAAGGATACATGATTTATTATAGAAATATAGTCCCATACATACTACAATCGCACTAGGAACACTTCCGGGAATGCTTTCACCATGAAAATTCTTTTGTACTCATCTATATGTAGTTGTATCCATATTTATTGCGAAAATGTCCTGAGCAAAGCTCTGGGTTTTTTTTTATTTGTTCTTTAGTCTGTAAAAGTCGCTTTAATTTGTATCAATGTTTTATGGAGCTTATGTCAGGACTTTAAGCAGGTCGTGACATTCATTCTACTACCATTTTGTGATTCCACTGATTGATGAAGACTGTGTTATATGAACACCGTTCGCTCTGTAATATCAACTGATTGTCATCTTAAATTTAATATTCGTCAATTCTTTAACTGCTAGAACGAAAGAAAGATTTGATTTTCCAAAATGTTCGTATCGATGGCGTTCTATTTACTAGGAAAAGAATTCAAAGATACATTCAAGTAATACAAGAATTCAAGTAATGCATGCAAAACCTCTCAAAAAATACACCCGCAAACCGAACTTGACAATTGGAACAATGCACTTGGGTTAAAGATATTCGATTGGCCATCATCCAGCATGACCATCCTACTGAAAATGAGCCCGACTTGAGTCATTGCCTCATAAGATAGTTTCTCAGGGTTACATCGCCCAGTTGTGATGTTCTAAACATCAAACGAGTCTGTCAGTTTTGTTGGCGGAGAGATGAGGCAACATTCATGGTCATTGAAAATCTGAGGTTCTATACCCAAATATTAGGATGCACCGTAGCACGTTCAGCTTGTTGAAACTTCCTATGGATGTTTTGGTGTAGAAACATTACATCAAAACATCTTAAGATTTTTTTTATGAACCTCACGTTCAGGACACTCCGATCCCGTTCGGTCTGTTTACGAAGACGACTGATGTATGAAACCCGTGTTTCTACTCGGGTGATTTCACAATATCAACTAAAACTAATCCTGACAATGATAATTCTAACGCAACAATACAAATAAACTTGTTACTAATATGCGAAACAATTACTTGAACTTTTTTTTAAAGTCACTAAGTTCCTACGTTTGGATTTATTGTTACAATATCCCCTAGAACTAGTGCGCTCTAACTTCGTGAATAATTTTTAATCTTCGTATTCACAAATTAGCATTAGTTTTACATAGAGTCCCTATTGCATTTGCATTAGATTCCCATTTTAACTTGCATAAAATTCCTACTATCTTTGCTTTTAAATTTTATGTAATTTCTGTTCATACACAATCCAATCAGATTAAACTTGACCACCAGATGCTTTCAACGTCGTCATTAAATAACCAATCACAGAAGGCGAATGTCAGCATATAAATGGTATGTGAGGACTTAGAAAAACATTGCTATCTTTGACGTAATGTAAAAACTGGATGACTTATACGAAGTCTAAAAGGACATGATCATCGGCTTTCGGGACAAGGATGGAAGCATTTCTGAATTGGTTAAATTTGAGAACTATTCGCGTGCACCGTGATAACAAAAATACCATGGATGGCAAAATAGGAGTATCTATAATCAGTGATGTGGCAAAGTGATGCACCACGTGCCATAAGAAAGAGGTGATCGATTACTACGAAAATACATTCGGACGAACAGACATGCTACTGTTGATTGACAGTCCAGATGAATCAAGAGGTTACCAGCATTGTTCCCTAAATTACTATTCAGTGAAAGTTGCTGCGTATAAGAGGCAGGCGCCTGATTCGTGCACTTGTGTTGACTGCAGTTCATCGACGATGAAAGCTGAAATCTAGACGCGAGTACCACAACTGGAAGTCCTGTGAGTGGTCAGAGATAGCGTTTTATGCTCCATCAGACAGATGCACTTCGGCATATGCGACGTGAAACCTCTGAAAGCAAACACCGTGCAACTATTAGTGGAACGATCTAAGCTGAACACGAGATCATTATTGTCTGGGAATGTTTTCCTGGCATTCTCTGGGCCAATTCATCATCGTGGAAGGCATGATGGATCTACACAAGTACGCATCTGTCTGTGTATCATGTACATCCCTACATGCGCATCGTTTTTCTTCAGAATGATTACATCTACCATCAGGACAATGCGAGGTACCATACAGTTGGTAGTGTGAGTGCGTGGCTCGAAGAGTACCAGAACGAGTTTGTCGTTCTCCCCTGCCCAGCAAACTCACCTGACTTAAACTCAATCGAGAATCCGTGAAATCATCTCGATCGGGTTGTTCGTTACATGAATTTTCACTAAAACAATCTAGCGTAGCTTGCCATAGTACTAGGATTGGCTTGACTCAATATTCCAATGAACATCTCCAGGAATCTAATTGAGTCTCTTTCTCTATTTTTAGCAGCAGTCAGACTGAGGAAAGTGGTTATTCTGCTTTTGACAGGTGGTCACATTAATATAATTGGACTGTGTACAGATTTTGTTAGGTAATTAAGATTCATGAGGAAATATTTTTATAATAGACGTATTATAACATTTTTATTCCATTTGCACACGTTTTAAGATTGTTTCTTATATTTTTATTCTTTTTTTTTCTATTTTAATGAAATTCTTTCGCTTTTTAGAACCCGATTTCATTAAATGACAGCATTCAAAATTGATAATTACTACTTTTTTCTTTAAAATAACAACACGTGTGCAATTTATTTCTTCGGCAAAAGGGTTAGAATGTATCAATTGTCTTAGAAACTGAAAATAAGCTGAAAAATTTTAAAACAAGCATCAATTTTATAATTACCTTCTTTAAACTAAATTCTTATTGAATTTTGAAGTTTTAAAAAATCAAGCAAAAGAAAAAAGTTTTTTTTTCCTATTATATCATTTTGTAAATTCTTTTTGTAGATTATTTAGTCTTGGTTGTGTTATTAAGATAGGCCGCTGTTTAACAAGTTTTTATCTAAATCTTTAAAAATATTTTTACATGTGATCATTTTCAGTATTATAATTTTAATTTTAATGTCTGCAAATGATTTTTTCGTAAACTGAAACATCAAATGTATCTAAAAGTTGTTTATTTTATTAAAAAACAACATATTAATTATTAACATAATAAAATAAAACTATTATTCACGCTATGTTATTTAAAGATAACATAGTTATTTTTATTTTATTGTAATGTAATCGTCTTTCTTTTATATTATTTATAAAGAAACGCATTTAAAATTTTGTTTTGAATCCCTAATAAAATGTAAAACTTTTTTGTGATTTATGAATTTTGCTAGTTTGATCTAAACTTATGAGCAAGTTCAATATTGAAGATCTCAGACCAATTCACATCGCCTTTTACACATTTACTGGCATTTTTCTTCTTGTGCAATTAAATCCTTGTGTTAACCTTAACTTTAAAGTGTACCTTAAGATTAAATTCGTTGAACTAAAGGTACAGTCTATGGTTCGCCCTCACCACTATCCATGTGTATCTAAAAAGCTTAAACATAAATTATGTGTTTGAGATGTGTACCTTATCATTTGAATTCAGTTAGCTTCGGGAAGGATGTAATCCAGTTTACGGCAAAATTTCACTCACCAGTTTATTTTTATAACATCCTCATATAAATACAATTCATAGCTACGAATTACAAGCATGTATGTATTTAAATCAATTTACGCCGGTTAACATCATTCTCTGTTATATGAAATATAATAAACCAAAGATTCGTATGTGTTAATTGACATAGAATATGAAATAAACGGATAAAGAACATTTGCTTTATTCTATCACAATTTTCCAAAATTTTTATTTTGGAATATGGCTTTCCTTTAAGCATATTCATAAACGGAAAAGATTTTTTATTAATTTAGAGTTGTATGGTTGAAAATTATTAAAATAAATATAGATAAAAATTAATTCCTTTAACGAATGATAATAATTTTTTTATTCACTTTTAATAATTATTCATAAGTTAAAATGTATTTTACGTTAAGTGAGGTATTTAACAATGCGTCACAATTTACATTAAGTTGTATCGTGTATAATTAATTCACAAATATTTTAATTAGTCAATAATATTATTTGCGTGTATTTAAACGTTCTGTAATTTATCAGATGTCCTCAAAACAATTGTTTATTTTAAGTAAAGATAACAAACAAATTACAGATCAAAGTTTCTGGCTATACAACTAACTGTATTCCATATCGGTTCGTTATCATCATCATTAAAATCAATCGCTCTATTTAAAAAGAAAAAAAAAAAGAATACAGCTCTTTTATACACAAAAAAGAGACACTTTTCCAATTAAAATATGCTTGAGAATAGCTCTCAGCCAAACAGCTAGATGTTAAACTTTCTTTCCTGTGCCATAATGTATACTTATCTAGAAAGCAGATGACGCCAAACAAGCATCCAGACGCCAAGCTATGACTATTTTTACTTCTAATTACTTCAGCCTTAGGCCAGCCTCGTAGGATAAGGGAAAATCAAGAAACGTGCTGCTGCATTTTTAATTGATCTGAAGGATTGGCCGTGTCCCCAGGGCGGCTTTTTTAATCGTTGTACCTGCTCCAGAGAGAAAGGCGATCGCTTGATGAACAGTTGGATCATTGGCAGAGGTGATGCGATGAGGATGTCTTGATCTAACCCACTTATTTTCTCCTTTCTTCTTGATCCTTTCGATCCGTCTTCGTTCGCTATTCCATTAATTGCGGAGTTGTATCCGTTGAAAAGGGTAGGAATGGTCAGGACCACTTCCTGGTGAGGACTGGACAAGAAGAGACGTCACAGGGTTGCTCCAGATTGGCCATTCGAGATGGGTGACTGCAAGAGTTAGGGGCTTCTGACGAAAGATGGAATTCGGGGTTTAAAGTCTTTTTCCGGGAATCTATTTTCTGATCTTGATTGATTAGGATCATGGCATTAAATTATGTTGTCAGCTGATTTCAACACGAGTGTGAAAATTAGCACATGTTGCTGTTTTAAATTATCAGCTCATCTGTTATTACTAGTTGCTGGAATTTTTATACTAAATAAAGTTACAGTTAGATTGCTTGAAGTGAGTAATTTGTCCTTGAAACAAATGTAAGAGAAAAATGAAAGCTTTTTGAATACTTAAAGAAACATTGGGTAAAAATAAAATATAAAAAGTATAAAAAAAGAATAAAAATTTTAAAAAGTAGAAATATTAAGGGATTATATTTCTATAAATTTTTACTTCTTGTAAAAAACTGGATGATTTTATTGATTAAGTCAAATAGCAGAACTACGCAATAAGACATTAAAATAATTTTCTATTTGCTAATTTTCGAAAATGTTTTCGTCTTTGCGTTTTTTATTTTGAAAATGAATGTTAAACCTATTACGTTCCTCTTATATTTTATTTCTGATTTATGTATAGGTATTTTTTCAAAATTCATTGACTTTAATTCTTTTTGTATTTTTAGAAACCAATTTTACTCATACAGAAATTAAAAATATTTTCCAAATGTTTTAAATTTTCATGGAAACACATGTTTATGCATTTCGTAAAAAGTTTTGTATAAAGTTCAGTATTTATATTTAGTTCTTTTCAGTCAGTTTTGGCCAAGAGATATTCAAATCAAAATTAAAAAAAGAAAAGTACATGCTGTGCTTTATGAAATATTTCAGATATGTTACGTTATTCCAAAAGAATTTTAATCAATGTAAATATTGCAGATATGTTACGTTATTACAAAAGCATCTTAATCAATGTAAATATTTTACACTTGTTACGTTATTACAAAGTTTATATTCATAATTTGAATTCTGTCTTTTAAATGAAAACTTAATGCCATGTGCATAAATGTAAATCACGTCAGAAAATGAAATATTTTTAAAGAAAATATTCATTTTATGGATTTTACAAAATGCCAAAAACTACTGAATAGACAACATATACTAAATTTTGTTTTTATAATGAAATTTCTAACAACTTGAAATAACTTAATCGTTAATGTATGGCATTTGTAAAATAAATAATTTATATCAATATGAAATGTTCCAGAATGCCTTTCGATCTTTTCTCACCAATCAAATTCTTTTGCTTTTGGTAAACATTCATCTTGACAAACACATTATTACAGGTAAAAAACATAAAACGTTTTATTTTGAAAGCAGCTCAATAACCAAATAAATATCACTTAAATCACAGAACACGATCAAAAATATTTCATTACTTATCATTTAAAAATATAGCCTGATTTACTTTTACTTCTGTTGAGTTGGAATCAGTTAATGACATGATTTTACTCAGTAATTTTAAGTCTGCTTTGGAACAAATATAAATTTGGCTAGACAACATAAAGCTACCCATTTCAGGATCAATTAACTAATTTTATTTAAAATATTGTACAAATTCTGTATAATCCCTTAATATTTAAGTGTTATGAAGTAATTGTTTAACTGGCGAAATCCACGAAAATATATCTAATCATCTAGAATTTAACTCAGATAAAACACTTATTTTCCAAATTTGGACAAATACCTCCTTGAAATCAGTTAACTTTAATGATCTCAAAACAATGGACTGAGAAATTTTGGCATTAAATATAAACTGTGACATAATTTTGTACGGTGATTGCTTCTTTCACACCAATTAATTTTTGTCATGAATTTCATTCAATTGTTGCACGCTTTTCATCAACTCTGTTGAAGTTAATGAAATGAAAAATATAAAAATGAATTTGATGCTTCTGAATAGGGAAAAAAGAAGCAATTAACATGAATACTTTTACGACTTCAATAAAACTAATGGCGTGTAAGAGTCAAATGAGTTTAACTCATTTCACATTCTTCATATTTATGGCGAACTTGCTACTCAGCTCATTCGAATCATTTAATGTTCTTTAAAATGATAGTATGTATAGTTCTATTTGTAGCAAGAGACTAAATATCGTTGTTATGGATATATTTAGATATTTAATGTGCTTCTTAAATAAAATATAAAATTAATTTCGAGTTTGAGTCAAGGTTTTCTTTTGCCATCTATATTTGTGAGGTCATTTTATTTTTAATAGTATGTCAAAAAAGATTAAAAAATATTTTAGAATTTAGTTTGCAATAGTTTATATATAATCGCAATTTTAAAAATGGAAGTTTATCTACATCTATTATTATTAGTGTCAATAATTACGTGTTATAAATTATATTTTACGTTAGTCAATCTTGTTTGCAACAGATAATCGTTTTATAGCGTCATTCTTTTAAGTACACTGAATTATTTCTTTATCTGTGTTAATTGCTTAAATTGCGTTTAAAAAACATTTGCACTATTTTTTGTGCTTATTTCATTGTTGAGATTTTTTGATTTAACTAGACAACTCATTTTAAAAGTTTATTTTATTGAATGCAGTTAGTTGTCGTGTTCATTAAATTTAATGTTCTAGATTCCGAAATCAGTCAAAATTGTTAACAAAATACTTTCAACCCCAGAAAGTGATCTATTTAAAATTTGTATAGTATTTTCTGTTTTCGTCTTTATTTTATTGTTTAGCGTTTTTATATTTACTGAAACAAATTACTTTAAAAATTGTTTTATTAAATACAGTCAAATTTAAATATAATCATATTCAGTCAAATTCAATGGTTTTTATAACGAAAATAGTCGAATTTGTTATGAAAATGCATTAGAAGCTATAATACGTACTGTATTTGAAATTTGTGCTTGAATAAAAAACATCAAAGCCATCAATACGTGATTTATTAAAAATATAACATTATATTAACTAACTACATTAAAGTGTTCATACTTTATAATAAAGCTATAATATTTTTAAGAATGTCATTGAAAACATATTTCATTTTTAGTGAGAAGTTCCTTATGTTAGAACAAATACATGACTCAAGTCTTGTCACAATAAGCTACATAAAACACTTTCGCACTCCAAAATTGCTATTTATATTGTATAATATACGTTTAAAAAGTACTTTATTTCATTAGCTCCTGTCCTTAGAGATGAAACTTTTTACAGAGTTCCCTAATTATCGTTAAAAGAAATTAAGTTTTAAAAAATTGTGCCCTTATTAGTAATTAAACATAAAATTCAATAAAATAATAAGATTAAAGAATTCAAAACATTTTCCAGAAAAATTTTACTAAGCTTTGATTTCTTTTTAACTGAGTTTTTTCGTGTGGATCCAAATGCTACAAATATGACTTTCTGGAAACTGAAGAGATTCTTTTAATCAAAGAGTAGTCACCTGATTAACAGATTTAAATTCAATGATCCAGATTAAAATTTCATACTGACGCTGCCATTTTACGAAAGCGTGTAGATATTATATAATCAATAAAGGCAATCGTATTATCTGATGAAACCGAAAATGTCTTTATTTTTTACTATCAGAATTTAACCGTTATGTTGCTCAAATTATACCTCATATATCATAGTTAATTATCTCAAATTTTTTCTCTTTGTACTTTGTGTGTATACTTTGGTATCCTCCTGTGCTTTGTGTATTTATCAAGATTTATAAAACAAACAGTGTTGTTGTTGTTGTTACTTATGGCACTTGTACAAGCCAAGCTCTCTATGCTTTGGCTAGCGAATTTAAGTCAATAGGGTGCGTCTTTTGTTTAATCAAAGCACACGAAGCTGAATGTACGTCTTGCTATTTTTAATTCCTCCGATAGATGGCACTACCAGAGGATCCACTCCCTCAATTTTGGCATTGATCTGAAGGAGGAGGAAATTTTCTCGAGACCATTGCACCCATGGTAACTGCTAACAACCGACCACAGGACTTTCGACTCCATGGATTTAAAGAGCACGTATATTAGTACAAACAGTGATACTTTTATATACAGAGAGTGTTCACACATTTGTGTAACGATTTAAATTTTTTTCCATGAAATAAAATATTAATTTAAAATTAGAAATAAAATTGGCATCAAATTGTTATAGGGCTTAGTTACCATCTGCAGCGTTGAAAATATTCTTTGCTTTAAAATGTCGCTGAAAAATAAACAATGAATATAAGGGTATATTTTTGTGTTATCTGGAGAGAAATACTTTTATTCAGTTATTAAAAAAAGATGCTGAAATTATGGTTTTATAGTATTTCTACACTTAAAAGAAACTAGTAATATGAAAAGAAAGAAACATCAAATTTTACATTTGATTGGGAATAAGGCAAAAAATGTATACTCAACAAAGGTACGTGCACTTTTTATTTCATTTATAGTCACATATCATGTTTTAAAAGTAAAATCCTACTACCCAAAGAACTATTGTAAAATCTTTAAATATTTCCGTTATAGAACTGAACAAAATTACAAAATCCGATTTAAATATTATCAAAGAAAAAACATGAACACCTAACACCGAAACATATTTCTTAGTTATAAGCAGATTGTTATGAAAATATTTTGGCGGGTTAAAATTGGAAATATTCAGTTATAATTGTTGAAACTTGGATATCTGAGTGCAATAAAAAAGATCGAGTTTACTAACGGAAGAGAGAAGAACACTTAACAAGTTGGTTTAGAGAACATAAAGGAAGATTTTATGATCATTACTGGATTCTCTTATAATGGAAAACTTAAAAAAATGAGAAAAGAAAAAAAAAATCCGAGTTAAATCGGATTACTATCGGAAGTATGTTTTAACACCGATTTTCAAAGAATAAATTTTATTCCTTTTTCCAAACAATCTTCACTGTTTTGAATTCCATCAGGATAAGGCTCCAAACATTTTAAATTAATTTAAACATTTTAGATAACCACATTCTGTTGTTGACTCATTCCACCCAATCTAGATGAAAGGTAGACCATAGGTTCCCAAAGCAGTCCAGTTGGACCCCTAGGGTTTCATAAGAGAGAGTCCACGTACACGAGGGTCCACGTAGACGTGAAAAGAAAACAGGGGTTCACAAGTTGTAAGAGGGGGTCCACGAAAAATTTTCTGTTTTTCATATCTGTCAACATACGCACGTATCATCATTCACTAGGTAGGTACTCAAAAATATTTGAGACTCAGTTCAAACACAGAAATGAATAAAACAGTGGATAATAGTACAAGTGTACACCACATGTCGAGACTTGCAAAGTGCCGCCCGTGCGTTCGGTCGTCCAGGATGCTTGTTTAGACCTGCAATGAGAGGAAATGCGACTTGCACTGTGCTTGTAATCTACATTAGTATAAATACGAACACCAAAAACAAAACGTAACTCATTTGTTTTCGGGTTTTTAAACATAAAAAAGTGTGGCTGTGAGTGAATCGATGTCAGTGTTTGCAGTGCCGGAAAAAATAAGTATCTGCCTATTTGCTATACATATATCTATTGTATATAGTAATTTATCAATTATATTTTATATTTATTTTACTACTTGAGTGTAGTGGGTAGTTATATAGTAAAAATTAAATACTAGAGGCTATTCGAAACTTCGATAAAAAAAAGAACAAAAAGCCAGGGAAGATTAAACTTTAGGTACCTAGGTATTTTTTTGTTTAAGTAGTTTTTGTTAGTACCTAGATACTTTTTGTTAGCAGCAGAGGGTCTACCGAAGAAAGTAAAACTTTGAAAGTGGTCCACGAGAAAAAGAAAAGTTTGGGAACCCATGAGCTAGACCAAGTCCCTGAACGCATAAATCTTCTAACAATCATAAACCAGAAGAGGACTGAGAAACATGTCCTCCATGACAAGATCCGCACAGTTCATCAAGTGGTCCAGAGAGGCCTGTAGAGAGTTGTATCACAAAGACTTTTTTTTTTTTTGCCTTATCAAAAGAAAGGCAAATGTCCACTTGCAATTCTATTAATGGTGGACTGAATGACGTTGTCTGCCTAGATGGAAACGGCGCTACCTGGGTCTTGCCTGTTATACCAGAGGTGTATCAGGACAATTGAAAATGTAAGGTCACAACAAAAGGAAAAGAGGAACAGCTTCTGAAGGTCAGAGATCTGGAGCAACGGAAACCAAAAGATTGAATTAGAGCCTTCACCAGCAAACTTAAGATGGACATTATGGAGTAGCTCTCACCTCTTGGGTGACCCTACCAATAGTATCAACTCCCAACATACTTCACCCACGTCGGCCAGGTGCACCCTCTCACTGTCTACATGAGCACACTTTGCGGTGGCTTGCAGGACTTGAGGGGGGAGGGTTACCACATTCTTAAATAACCAGATAAAGGCATCTGGTTTTTTGAATAAAGAAAATTAAAAGTAAGCAATATTTTCAAGAAAAAAAAAGTATAAAAGAATACACTTCAGTGGTAGATTATCAAACGGATAGAAACTAACTTTAATTATTTTAAAAAATTATTAATATTTTAAATAATTATTAAAAAATAATTAAAAAAGTTTAATTATTTTAAAAAATTAAAGTTTCCAAAAATGTTACTATTGTAAAAATATATAAATAAACAAATAATATAGCATAAGTAAATTATACATAACTAATAAATATATATTGGAAGAAATATACATTTATGCATTTTTGTAAAATAAAGCTTCATTGAGAAAGCCTAATATATATACAATACAATCAAAATGATAATTTCGAACTTTTAATAATAATTTCATTAAAAATTTGAAATTATCATTTTTATTGTATTTTATTTCAAAATGATAATTTCAAGGTCTTATCTTTTTTGTTTTACTTTCAGGTGATAATATCATAAAAATAAAGCCAAAAAGATAAGAGTTTTCCATTATAATTTTAAGATATAAAGAAAATGTAAGTCCTCGATTCACAAATTTTTTTAAAGTTAATTAAAAATTTTAAATCATTAATAACTGATTTCTAGACACGTTCTTTTTAGACGTATCGAATGAAGTTTTATGGAAAATATAAATTAAATGCTGGAAAACGCAATAAAAAATTATCTAAAAAAATATTTTTTTTAAAAAATATTATTTTTATTTAAATTTTCATACAAATTACTAAATAAATTACCGTGACATTCCTTTCTTTTTGACAATTTTACGTATCACAGTAATGCGGATTCATAGCAAATAAAACGAGAAATTTGTCTAAAATCACAGAGGATGAAAAACAATTACGATCATTATTACATTTTTTCAATAATCGCCTGCATTAAGTGCCTTATGTTCTGTACTAATAAATTATTTGTAAGTAGTATTTCGGAAATCGTATTACCGTAGTCTGTAAATAAACCATTTTTGGATTCACGATTGGTAACACTTTTTGCATACACACATATTTTTATATTTTTTTTCTTAATAAGAACGCAGTATTTTACTTTTAACAATTATTTGTTCTATGGTGCATATAACTGCGAGACTTGAATACAAAAAAGTAGCTTAGTAAATTTTGAACGAAAAACTTACCTAATTTTTACTGTCTTACAGTTAAAAATTAGAAATAACTATGAACAATGTAATGCTCCATAATTTAGAGAAGGGAATAATTCTTGCGTTTTTAAGTGGTTTCTGAACGATAAATATATATGCCGGAGGTGAGAATCGAACACATGTAATGCTAAACTAAATCTCAAAAAGGATATGAGTTATAATTTGTAAACTTTTTTGAGCTAAGCCTTTAAATGTGAAAATTTGTTTGTAGTTATGCATTAGCATAACTCTGTATTATCTGAAGCAAATATGACCTAGATTTATTCAAGTTTCATTAACTATTTAGAAAAAAATCACTTGGAGAGAGCAGCCTTAATCCTGCATATATGTATTTAATCTATAAATCAAAAAATTATTGCAATCGAATACTAATTATGATTTTTGATATTTCTGAGAAAATAAGTGATGCACTAAACTAAATATCCGCTGTGATTCACTGGATTACAGGGATATTCTCTCATATGAATTTTTTTATTTATGAAATCGTTCTCAACCTCTTTTAGTATCAATACAAAAATTTAAAAAGAATGCAAAATTAAACATTTTTAAAGTGACTAAGAAAATGTTAAAATCACATGAGTTATCAAAATTTGGAGACCATCTTTGGTACAGGCACTTTTGAAAAAATCATGGAAGCTAGACTAATAAAAGGGCATTAGCCATTATGGATAGGGATGATAAGATGAAATGTGTAAAAAATATTCAAAAATGATAAGAAAATCCATTATCTTAAATTATTAAATTAAAAATTCATTATTATTAAATTCGTAACAATGCACAGATTGTTGAGCAGAAGATCTGAAAATTAACCATTCACAATTCTAATTCGTCTTTACAATAGAAAAACTTAAAATAAACATCATAATTGGTTATCTCGTCTCGCTTTTAAAACCAAGAAAGTTTCTCCGCACCTGTAGTATCAAATTAAATAAGATAAAGAATGCTTAATGGGAGAAAAGTATTTCAGAGGGTATCCCTCGTTGAGCTCAATTAGTATCCACTTATCAACTTTAAAAGTTTAGTTTTTATCGTAATTTTTCTTACTGTGAACTTCAACAAAGAAGTGTTCTTGAGAATTTAATAAAGTTTGTATATCACTAAATCGAATGATAAAACAAGGAAATACTTATAAGTCAATTAGCTTTAAAAGTACATACGAAAAATATTTGTTCAATTATAATTTGATATTTTAAAAGCAATCAAAATAATAATTAAAAGAAATTTATGCAAATTTAATAAGATTTACAAATATTGTGTGTAATTTTTTTTTTTCGCATAGATTTTTACTTTCAAAACAATTCGGCCCTATAGATAATAGTTTTCTTCAGAAGTTAATTAAAAAAAACTCAAGTTTCTATTTTTCATTAAGATTGTTTCTTACGTAGTTTTTTTTTTCTTTTTGATTCCATATTACTTTATGAAGAATGTTTGTTATTTGAAGAAAATAAAGCAAATCATTAACAATATACAATTGTTAATGATTTGCTATACACAATTTTAAGTCTTAAGATGCTTTAATAACAAATCATTTCAAACTTTTCAAATTTTGCCAATTAACCTCTCGAATATTTCTGTAAATACTTTATATTTTTTATATAAATAATATATTTTCTGAAAATTTTCATTATTAACATAAATTTAATAAAGACTATTGATTAATAATTTCTGAATTCTCAATTTATTTTTTATTTATTTATTTTTTTTTTTATTTTTTAAAATTTACAGCTATTAGAAAAAACTGCTTGTAAGAACTAAAGGTGTGGGTTTCGTGTTTGGCTGACTACCTACCCAGATAATATGCTCAGGATACCAGGGCCTTAGGTCACGAAAACAAATATGAAGAAGGCTTTGCTTTGTGCCTACATAGCTAACCTGCCACTGAATTTAATTTAGTTTAGAAAAAGACAACAAAATTTTATTGTTATAAAAATAACTTTTCCTAAAGTTCAGTCATGACGTAGATCATGTATTGTAAAATACACTTCGTGTAATTTTAATTTACATTGTTTTGAGATATGATCGTCTTTTCTTTTTACGGCTTCCTTTTTCATCATAACATTTTTAAAGTCTAACTCAGAGTTCATTTTGAAAAGATAAGGGAACATTAATTTTTTTATAATACCACTAGCTTTTAATAATTTGAGTACTAAATTTTATTAACTTATATAGAACTGATTCGACAATATTCTTAAAGAAAAAAATTGCTCAAAAATTTATATTCAGGAAAGAAAAGTTTATGATCTTCATTTTTAAGCAGACGTTTCGTTTACTTTAGTGCTGCCATCTATGATTTAATAACGACACTAGCTTCGTATTTGGAAACCTTCTTATTTGAAATAAACTTGCAAATGCTATGTGTAGTGCTGCTATCTGTAATCGTAAATAAAAACTAACTTGTGCATTTCATTTTAATGAATTTAATTAAAATTCTTCTTTAAAAATTTGATAATTCTTGTGTAGAATATTGTTCTTAGTTGTAAAAGTGATTCAAAAAGAGATTCATTTTATAATGGGAGAAATTTTCAACAATAATATTATAATTAATAAATGAAAAATTTATTAAATTATATTACTTACGATACTAAGATAAGTTGAAATAAAAAATATTTTTGAGAAAAAATTTTAACTATAAATTTTTTAATAAAAGTTGCAAAAAATATTTTTAAATTTTAAATAGAATTAATAAATTTTAAATAGAATTTATTATTTAAATAGAAATTTTAAATAGAATTAATTATTTAAAATTTGCTAAATTATAGTTTAAAATCGTTTAGTTTATCACATAAAGAAGGAAAATTAAAAAAATGTTTTTAAAACATAAATTATATAGCTTTAGCAGATGTCCAGATTAAAATTTTAGAATTTCACATTTTTTTGTAAATTGAAATTAGAAGGTTTTACATTCTAATATAATATTAATACTTCAAAATTTTAGTTTGTTTTATTTAATAAACGTATTATTATCATCTATGCTATGCAATACCATAATATTTATCTTTTTAGATATTTATTTTTTTAATTCTGTCACTTAAGCAATTAAACAGAAATAATGATTGAGATAAATCTAATCAATTTACATTTAATTAAATCAACAATATCAATGTATATATATATATATATATATATATATATATATATATATATATATATATATATATATATATATATATATATATATATATATATATATATATATATCAATAATTAATATGAAATAATTAATTAATTATTGATATATACTAGACGAAAAAATGGCCATAAGGTATTAAAGACATAATTGAGCACTTAGACGTTTAACTATACAAAAGCTACGACATAGTAATTTTTATGGTTAGTACATTAGTTTACAAACTTAGAATGGAAACTTTTTTTTAAATCAAAATGGGTTTAATTTAATGATAATCATAGTACATAATTAAACATGCCTGATAAATGCAATAGTTATTATATAATACTAATTAATGATTAAAAAATAATGTTTAAAAAACAAATGAATACTTTTTTAGAAAGCATACAAAAATCTGCAATTGTTAAATTTAATTAATATTTGATAAACCATACTTTAAGCAAAACTGTTTGAAATACTATTTGGCTTTTATAAAAATGTTTGCTTGTGGTATCAAGTTGTTGAAAATAATTCATAATAAAACTCTTATCAGATTATTAATAAACGAATTTTTTAACAAAGAGTTCACATAGAATTTGCCAAAAATGAATTAAGCGGAAAGTTAAGATTTAGTTTAGCCTTCATATTTTTTATTAAAATAAATAATAGAACTATTTTATAAGCAATCAATAATATTTTTATTAAAAATGAATAACAATTATTAAAAATAAAGTTGTTGCATCAAATTAAACATTAAATTTTTTTTTTTAATTCTGTTTGATCTAATTTAAAAAATGGAAACTTTTTCAGGTCATTTTCTGCATTGCAAATTATAAATTTAAGAGTCTCAAAAATGAGTTAAATATTTTAAGTTGATTTAAAAACATTGAATCGTGAAAAATGGGATCTAGAATTTTAAATTGGTCATTTAGTTAAAACTGAAAATTACTTAATCTGTTATGTTCTGTTGAAAAATAGCCTACAACAAATTTTGAAAGGTAGAATGTGGGGATCAAAGTGCGTTACCTCTAGATCCTGTAAATCAAAAGTGCAGTGTCAAGTAATTGGTAAGATTACTAATAAACTTTTGATGAATTTTCACTGTAAGTGTTATGAAGAGTGACAGATACCAAATGTGAGTACTGTGCTTTTTGACCGTGCCTTTTTAAATAATTTTAAATTTATCCAAGAAGAAACAAAATGGCGGTGGAAACTAGTCTATATTACAATAAACATTTCTGGTATATGTTGTTAACACTGGTAGTCATCGTTAGTAAAACTTTCTTCCCTATATTTTTAAGATATTCCTCTGTAATTTTTCTTGAGCAATAGCAATGTCCTAAGAGTTTTTGCTCGTTACCACCCCATGGCCTCATTAATATAACAATCCTCAGATGATGTTTTTGCTCAACAAACTTTTCCACTTTTACCGATGATTGTACCCGATCTCCTTGATACTGTACCACAATCTGGAAACTCTAATGGTTTTAAATGAAGGAAACTGGTATAAATTAAAAATTTAAAAATGTTTTTAGAAAGAAAAAATAAAAAATGCTTCTCATAATTTTTTCCCTCCTTTCATTTGAGAACTAGCGAATGCTATTATTTCCTTGCAGTGAGGAAAAGTTGATTGCGATAAAGTATGCAAAGAAATAATGCTTATTTTATAGTTTTTTAAGAATATTTCTGAAAGATATATTGCAATATTAAGCATGACATTTACTGTTGCCAAGTGAGTGATACAAGAAAGTGCTAAAAAGCACTTTCTTGTGATACTTTTGCTTCTAGGTCACTAATTGATTTCCCTCTCACTTGAATTAATGTCTCAACGTATTTATTGCTGCTGCATTTCTATGGTGGTTGGCCATTAAGAATAGAGCTCTTATACACAAATTTCATAGATTAAAAAATATTATTTTTAGTATTTTGGAATATAACCACCAACTTTTTTCATTATTTGTTGTTGTTATTCATGACACTTGGACAAGCCAAGCTCTCTAGCCTACAGCTATGCGAAATTAAGTCTTTCGTTTGACCAGAGCACCTCGAAAGTGAAAGTACACCTTTGCTCTAAGACTCCTCCAATAGATGGCACCACCAGAGGATCCACTCCCACAGTTTTGAATTTGATCTGTTAAAGGAGAAAATTTTCTCCAGATAATTACCCCCCAGGGTAGTTGCACAACGACTGACAACAGTAATATCGATTACACAGAATTAAAGAGTACATATATATGACATGCACTTCGGAGATATTTGGCGACATTGGGAACAGCACCCAGCCCCTCCGGACTGAAGGCCGATGCACTAATCGCTAGTCTTTCAGTTCGCTTTTTCATTATTGACTTTACTTTTTATATTAAATACTAAGGATTCTGTAATTCAATAAAAATTTAAGTTTTTACTTCAACTTCAACTATTTATTAAAATAAATGGGAAAAAACCCATAAGGTTGAGTGCATTATAAGTGGTGAACCATGTTAATATTTATAAATAAATTTTAAAATATAAGTATTCATTGATTATAAATGTTTGTTTAGAATGTGCACAACAATACATTCATGCAAAAACACATATGCTTATCTTTCATGGAAAATAAGAATGTTTATACTTTAACTAATGTTAAACATCGTCTGATATAGAAAAAGTTGCTATTGGTCGATTTTTATCATTGTTAAGTTTACGAATATAATTACCTTTCCATATCTTTTCCAAAACTTTGAATTTCTTGTATTTGCTGTTTGCTTTATAAAAATTTATATTTGATGACTACAATCCCCACTAACTATAATTTTATTAGATGAATGTGAATTCTCAAACGTAATTTTTCAGTAGGTGAAAATTCTTTTGCTGTTTTTGCTTAGCAAATTCGGAATTCTTGTATTTTGCAGCAATAACTTTTTATGATCAATGAAAACTTCTGACAAATAAATTGTTACTATAATCAAATTGTAAGGTTTTCTGTAATAAAAGAAATTATTTGTATGTAAGAAATACCGAATGATTTCATGCAAACTAACTTGTAGTATTCCGATTTTTATTGCTCTTTCTATTGGAAAAAAAAATGCTTATATTGTGTGTGTATGCATATTTTAAAAGCATACTTTAAGAAATAATTTCGAAAATACATTTTCAAAATAATAATTTTTTTCTTGTAAACATTTGTGTGATGAAATGTACTCAAACATGGAGCATTAACTTAATTTAAGATGAAGTATTTTATAAAAAAACTGATCAAAATTGGACATAATTTTTGCTTTCAAAATATAATAGTTTCTAAAACTCAGGACAAAAGAAATTATACAAGAAATTATTATTTTATGCATCGTACATTTTGTACGAATGTGATTTAAATTTGAGATTATTAAGACTTTTAGTATAAAATATTGCTTTAAAATATACACAATTACATATATTAAGGCAAGCATCTTCCTAGAAATATATTATTAAACATGGAATGTGTGTGTGTGTGTGTGCGGTACGTGTGGTATTCATTACATTTTTATCAATTAAAAGAGAATGTTATAAAAAATCTGAAGCTAAAAAAAACTATTTATGGATCTAGTTCAGTAAATGAAGCAGTTATTTATCTTTAAATCCACAAATGAATTTAAGCATGGCAATCGAAATATTTCGGAGAAAAATTATCCCAAATTATCATTTGTTCTGATTAAAGGATACTTTAAGCTGAGCAAACGATAAATTTGTGTAAATTCTTTTCATTAATGTTTGATCTAACATTTCTAAGAACAGATACATTGATTCCAAACTTTAATCCTACTAAGTAAATGAGAGTTTAGTCATTTTTGGAAATCAGAAAATAAAATATTTTACAATAATATTTTATGGGAGATCTAATTGAAGCTTCAAGTAAATTAAGACTAATATCCCAACAATTAAACTTGTCTATAATAAAAGCCAAATCGAATATGGTGTATGTCAAGCAATATCGAAACCTGTGAAATTCGAGACGTATATTGAATATTATACTTTGAAGTGTACACATCTTGATAATTTCATTTTATATTAAAAACAAATAAATGATGATTTATTTCATGTTTACTTGTTATTTTGTTATCGGATTTTCTTTTTACATCCACTATTCTGGTTATTCGAAGCAAAATGTCTCTAATTTTCATGCAAGATATTATTCCACTTCTAAAATTAAAATTTTTTCCTATTTATATTTATACGATGTAGGGATAACTGCATGGATATTAGTGGGCACACAGATTATCACCAATCTTAAAAATCTAGCCAAGGGTGGGAATGTCCACTTACAGTGGATTCCCTCCTATGTTAACATCAAGTCAACGAAGCCACAGACACATTAGCTAAAAGAGATTCCCCCGAGTTGCCCAACAGAGACTATACACTAGCTTATAAAGAAATTTTCTATATAAAGAAAAAAGGAAACAGGCAAGTCTGGCTCATCCCTCCCGCCCATCCCTGGTTATGCAGGAAGACACCAGGGGCGCGTTAAAATTTGGGGGTGACACATATGATCAAATGGCCGTCTCAAGACTTATTGGGCAACTGAAAAGCATGACATTCGAATATGGATGCAATGTCTTTTTATTGTGCACAAAATGCAATGTGAAACCTGCTTCCCTCGATCCCATCCTGCATTGTTTGGGTTCATTTTAGCTGATGTTTGTACAGGTCCACTGCCGGTGCTCGACTTCGTTCGGGTTCACGGAGTCGTGGATCTGATCTTGCTACCGCTAGAGCTCCGAAGGATTAGAAACAACAACAACATGGATAACTGCAGCAATTACTTCTTAAATTTTTCAACATTTAAATTATTGATACAATTTTTCCTAAGAAATATTGTCTCGGTACTCGGCAATTCACAAGACACTATTATTGAATTAATGTGACATTGTATCTGATTGATAAATAACTCTAAGAGAATAGAAAATGAATTAGATTATAATAAAAATTAAATATCATAATCAAATTCTAAAATTTCCAGAAAATATTCTTAATGAGAAATTAAAATGATGAACAAATTCTAAATTACAATTCCAAAGTATTGTTCATTAGTGGTGAAAAAGAGTTGCCAACTTTATAAAAAAAAACTTTTTAATCATATGGCTATCATAAAAATAATTACTATACTTGTAAATTCTTAAATTTATAAATGCGCTTTTAATTTCATTACCAAATCAAATGAACTAAAAATGGATCAATTATTTATAAAATAATTGGCATTTCTTTTATGTGTGCATGATTATGTTTAAAACCGTTTTTAATATTATCAATGATTTAATTTTTTTAAAATTTCGAATAAACTTTAAAAATATAATATAAAGGAACAAATATACTGCTAAATGCAATTTAGAATTTAATACTAAGTTATTTACTTTATTATTTAGTACTAAACTATTAATTTAAAAAATTACTGCTGAATGCAAAATTATTTTCTTATTTCACTGATTTAAAAACTGTTTTAAATAATTTTAGGATTATCTAAATTCAATTAATGTATTCTATATAGTTACCAAAATAAATTGTAATTAATGTTCTGCATTTATTAGCACTTTATTAAGATACTCAAATATTTTATGATAATTTTTGTATAAATCAGCATTGCATTTAAAAGTACCGGTACAATGAAACTGAAGGCACACATTAAAATACAGATGTACATTGGTGATCTATAAAATTAACCACAACTTCAATGAAAAATGGGCGGTAGTTGATTCAAAGCTCATAAATTTCGTTACACCCATATTATATTATATGTAAAAAAATGTTTAGAAGTAATAATTTAGCAGTGTGGAGAATTTTATATATCAGGTACGCATTACAAATTTTGAACTGATGTGAAAGATAAAATGCTGAGAGTGTATTTAGCAACATCCGCTAATCATCGTGTACATCATATAAAAAAGCTAAATGAAATTGTGTATAGAGCTATAAAATAATTTTAAAATATTAATTGTTTTAAAAAATTTTAGAGTATAATTTTAAATATATAATTTTCTAATATAGCAAATAAAGCAGTGGTTATTTCCTTGACATACAAGTCTCTTTATGTGTAAGATTTGTTCAAAGTGACGATAAAAATTTATTAGTAGAACAATTACAATATTTGTATTTAATATACAGTAACATATAAAGATATAGCTAACACAATTATTTTAAAAACTTCAGTTTCATCAAGACTTAATTTAAAATACATAAGGGACCAGAATAAGATCGATATGTCTGCAATTTCAGAACAAATTAGTTGTGTAAAAAGTCAAAAGAATTGTAAAATATTCATCAATACTTTATGGGCATTGTGCATCTCACTTTTGAATTTGATTATTTTAAATTAACAGCAAATGAAAGAGATTAGTTAATTATTTTTAGCTGTTGAAAAATATTATGTATTCATGAATATTCATAAGAGAAATGGAATTTTAAGGGATAACAATTTTGAGTTATATCCCTCTAGGGAAAAAAACGATGAAAAACCCATCTTCTATGTGTTAGTCTGAGAGACATGAATTTTATGCTAATGATGCTGTTCCGTATTTTGATTCATGTTCTTGAAATAACCAATTAATGCCAAGACAACGATTCATCGATTGCACTTTACTTTCATCAAGAAGTCATCTGTTAATAATTAATAAATTACTAATTAATAAATTACTTTAAAATGGAATACATATTTTTAAAATAGAAATTAGTTTTAATAATTATTTTTAATCATATGATAAACATAACTTTAAAATCTTCATTCATTTATCAAGTAATTTTTACCTCAAAACTGAACCACATTATTATTTATTTCTCTCTAATAACTTGTAAATGATTCTAAATACTGTAAATACATATTTTGTAATCAAAATTAAAAGGTTAAATAATTTTCTTTGTATTTTGAAAATATAGCTTTTAAAATTTGGTTGTTTTAAGAAAATTATAATACAATTTTATTTTTATTTCGTATAAAATGTGAGCAAAATTTCTCGTTTATTACCTTTTAATCAATATTATTTCACAATGATTTTAAATAAAAGACTGTTAAATCAAAAGATATACATACATACATACATACATACATATATATATATATATATATATATATATATATATATATATATATATATATATATATATATATATATATATATATATATATATATATATATATATATATATATATATATATATATATATATATATATATATTCGTTAATTCTTCGTTTATTCAAACACACTATGGAGAAGAAATCTAGTTTCGAAACCAAATGTTCCATTTAGAAATTTGATTTCATTGTTATTTAAATTTAATTACATTATTTTATAAGTTAGTTGTCCAGATTATATTTTTATAAACATTTTTGCGTGTTTGTTTATTTCAAAATTCTGCAAAACAAATGTTATTCATTTTCACTTAACAGCAAAATTTAACAACAAATCCAGTTGTATTTTTTTCCTTATACGCGTTCTTAATTAGTTTTCTTTAAGTAAATATTGTTTAATTTATTTTTCAATAATTAAATTTATACATTTTTAAAACAAATTGTTTTCATTTGAATTCAAAAACTTTGATTTTTTTTTTTAAATACAAGTTTTGTTTTTTTTTTTATTTACAGGTTACTAAAAACAATTTACTTCTCTTTTAATTTTTAGTTTACTATTTACTTAAAAAATCTTCATACAACATGGAAATTCCTTATTAATACCTTTTCTCACAAAATAAATAATATTAGATAATATCCCTTTAAAGCACTATGATCAGTTTACTAATCAGTATTAATAATTGAAATCCTTCTAGGAAATTTATTTTAAAGAGTGAAAATACTAAAACATTAGTATTGTATGATTTTAATGTTATATGTAATGTAAATTTCAAATGAATAATCAGTGAAACAGTCAGACAAAATGTACACTGATATCATAATATTAAAATTCAATTAAAAACTAGCAATCATAAATCAATCTTGATAAAGTACAGCAAACTTTCTTATAATGTGTGTGGTAATGAATAAAAAAGTGCAACATAGTATTACAAAAAATAACATTTATTCAGGAAGAAATATATTTACAAAAGAAATACAAGTAGAACCATACAAAAGTCAACATGTTTCATATAAATGAATTAAATGTATTATTCTATTACATATTTTAATACCCCAATTCAATTTCTAAAATCCATTGCTAATTTCTAAATTTTAGAAATTGACTCATGACTAATTTCCTAAGTGAAATGAATTGTATTAAAAAATCATTTGTTTAAGAGAGTAAATATGGGCTAAAATTCATTTTGGAAGCATCAGCAAGAATCATCATTTAGTAACATTAATGGAAGTGGTTAATTGAAGCACTTCTTAAATATGAATTTTTTTTATGCTTGACATTAGAAAATAAATTATTTCGAAAACACATTAGATTATTATTTGGGTACAAAGAGAAAAAAATAACAATTTAATTAAAAAAAGACTAACTTTAATTTAAAAAATATAAGTGACTTAAAATAATTATATACTCACTGAAAAACATTTAAGAAGATAGGAAAAAAATTTTTAATCGAAAGTGTATATTAAGTAAACGGCAAAGTAATATTTTTAAATTTATTGATTTATAATATTAAAAATTATTCATTTTATTGAAGTTATTTTTCAATTAATAACTTCTAGAAGATGATATTTTTAAAGCAGAAATAATATTAATTCATTTTTTAAAAAAAGGAATAATGTATGATAGCACTGAAAAGATTACATAGCACATTTTTACCGATATTTTAAAATAAATTCGAAAATCCAAACCCTTCAATATATACCCTTCTAGAGAAAATTTAATTCCAATATATTCATAATTATTCAAATTTATAATAATAGAAATGTCGAGCTAATCAAACGAGTTCTCTTAATTTAACTGGCGAAGAACTTACCCAACCTTTTAAGCTAAAAATTATTTTTTTCCATGACAAATTTACAATAAGTGATTGAATCCATATTTTTCACAATATATCACTTATCCTTACTCTTACATACTTTCACACAACTATTAATTATTTAACTATTATAATTAAATTATTTAAGTTCCATTGAGAAAAACTTGAAACATTTTTATAAAATTATATAATCATGATAAAACAATTAATTTTTCACGCTTAAATTTATTAAGGATTTATTCTGTTATAATTTACAAGATAATTTTTAAAATACAGAATAATGATTATATAATAATAATTTATTTATTTATTTCTAATAAATTATTAAAGGGTTTAATATCTAGTACACAACATTTATGAATTAATACATATATTTATTAATAAATGTATGTACACAATTATAACCAAAAATAAGTTAAGAAAAATAATTAGTAAATTCATCATATAATCATAGTATTATTGATAATATCATTAAAATAAATAAATAAAAAATTTTTAATTAAAATATTTTATCTAGTAATAAAAAAAATTATAAAAGCCAATAATGGTTTCTATATTTTATTTAAAATAGAATTAAAATATATTTTTTATTTGAAATAAGATTAATAGTTTATATAACAACAATAAGTTATTACACATTTTAACATTTGTATATATTTAATATCATATCGCATTGGTTAAATTTGCTTTTAACATTTTTTTGACACAAAATTTATTTTCCGTCTTATATTAAGATATTCATTAAATTTTTGTCATATTTCTCATTGATGTTTGAGTTTTTACATAAACTGAAATTATATATAAATTTATTGTAGAACATGTATTTTATTTCTTACTGTATAAAACTTAACCCTTCATTGAACACTAATTTTCTATGAAAATTCAACTCCAATTATTTCAAAATTTTTTAATAAAAATATAATTAACGCTAAGCTTATTTTACAGCAATGAAAGACAATAGTGAACCAAAAAATTAAAAAGTTAACAAGTCTTTTAGTATTAAAATGAATATATCTTGCAAAAGAGCGAAAATTTATTAACACAAACTTTAATTACTTTTACAAATCTCATTTACCAATCATTCTTTTTCTTATTACAATTATTTTTTTCATCAATGAAATAACTATCTCTTTATGACTCCAATACACTTGATTAAAATACTTAAATTCTATTCAATTCTAGGTATTGATCATTCTTTACTCTTTTCTTGAAGTCATATATTGTGAAAAATGGAATTAATATACATTAACATTTTGACCAGAGCTATGACATAGTTTTTTTAATACGTAATGGAACAACTTGTGAATCTTATACATCCGCACACAGCACGGATAATTATTTTGAAGATAATCTGAGGCTATATGTGTATATACATAGCAATTATTTTTCGATGGACGTTTTGGCATCGCATTCCTCCATTTGTATGTAGAGGTACACCCTTTCTTCAATCTCAACGTTATAAAACACAATTTAATATTATACAGGTTATAACTAGCGTCTTAGTTCTCCACTTCACCAATCATGCTTCTTTTCGTGGTATCTGGAATAAAAATGTAACACATTAGTAAAATAAAATAGTAAATTATTACAGAAAATAAGTGTTTAAAAATAGTTTTTAATTAACATGAAGAATTGAGAGATCTACAAATACCAAAAAATAATACAACTGGGAATTTAGAGATTTTGTTTGTTTTGTGAATTTTATATTTTTCTTTGACACGTTGGTTTATAGAGAAATTATCCTCTTGTATTTTCTACACTTACATAAACCTAGAACTTCCAAAGAGAATTATAAAATTTTAGCAGAGTCAATTTAAGCTACTGATGTGAAAAGAATAAATTTCAAGAAATTAAATTTACTTATTTGACATTTCTAATCCACAATAAGCAATTTACAAGAAAAATAAGTATTTACCATAACTGTCAATATAAACTCATATTGTAAAAAATAAACGAATGTTGAAATTCGTAGTTTATCTTATAAGAAAGAAAACTATACTGTTTTTGAATCATTAACTAGACAGACCAATATAAACTTTTCTCATGAAAACTATGGATTAAATAATTAAAAATAATAATGTATATGAGTAGTGCTTTTCTTAAAATCATATATTTTGAATTATTTCAAAAACTATATATTTTTTTAATGAAATAACATTTTTGCACGTTAAAATCAAATAAATTTAAAGCAAAAAATTATAAGGCAGTTTTGCAGAATTGAGTATTATCACAAGAAGATAAATATCACAATATCACTTCTATAAAGATGTACATCATTTTTATTTCTAAGGGATCCAGTAATTCAAAATAATTTCTAATTGGAAATATTTAAAATTGTATATTCAATGTGAAATTCATCAAAACATTGCTTTAGTTAAAACTACGGAACCTTTAAATTCTTACAGTTGGAAAAATAAAAATTACTTATGAGAAATATAATGCAGACTTATATATAAAGAAGAATATATATATATATATATATATAAATGTATCGCTAACTTATGTATGTATATATATATATATATATATATATATATATATATATATATATATGTATATATATATATATATATATATTATGAACATTTATTTATTTATTAACTTTGCCTCTTTATAGGGCATTGAATTTTAATTTAACTGCACACGTACAAGTAAATAAGTAAATTTATAAAACACTCTCCTCTTGTTTTATAAATCATTTTTTTTTTTTTGGAACTTGCGCTAAACTATTATTGATAACTAGTAGTAAGACCAAACCGTTGTAATAAAAAATAAAAAATCTGTGCAACTGAGCATATTTTCCATCCACATTTAAATAAGAATAACAAATTATTCTGATCTAAGAACATGTTTACTTTTTTTAAATGCAGCAAATATTTTTTGCTGACATGATAATAGCATTGATCTAAATATCAACAATCATATTGTTTCCGACAAAATAGAACAAAGCAATATTATTTCAAATCGCGATGAATTTCCTAGTCACGGAGGATTTTCAACTCTCCATTCCTAATCGAAAAATAACATAAATAATGAAGTTTTTTTTTTTCTGCAACTATTTGCATCATCCTCACTATAAATTGAACTGAGTTCTCTGATCTACTTTCGTGACTACCAATAATATTATTGAAGGCACGAGGAAGATACATCTGCTCGAGAATATTAAGAAAACAATCTTTCCTTTCACGGAATCGGCGAACTTTGCTTTCGTTTAACGTACAAGCTACAGTTTGCACTACCTTCTTAATAAAAAAAAAAGTTCCATCTGAGTTCCATTAGATCTTTTGTCTGATGGAATAATAGATTCCAAAATAGTAATATAAAGCTATTGGCAACAAATTTCAAGTATATTTTCCTAATTATTAAAAATTGTAATGACAGTCTGTATTTCTCAAGAATACAGTGATATGAAATTTTAAGCAAAAAAAAAAAAAAAAAAATGATGAATACAAAAAGAAAAGCCTATAATGCAACCAATGAGATGAATCTTGTATCCGCGGATTATTCCACAATTCAAACTCATAATAAGATGCATTGTGAAAAATGAAAATTTTAGTAAAAAGGAGAAAAGTTTGCTTATTATCTGTTACCAACTCAGTGGGTTTCTAAGTTTCGTTTAAAGTTCATAGAATGTAGTTTTTCAGAGGGATATGTCATGCATGATCTTCATAATACAAGGCACGAAAAAACTAGCATACAACTAAATAGATATTTATGTAAAAATCAAACATACAAGATATTTAGCAGAAAGCCTCTTTAGCGGAAGTCAAGATGAATTTATGTTGCGAATACAATATGACGAGGTTGAAAGAAAGGCATTTTTAACATAATAATCATCAGAAGTACACGAATGCGAAGAAATCCTTTTGGAAGCTTTTTTTTTTTACGAAAACTACATTTACATAATTAAAAATCATGGCAACCTTTTTTCAGCTGCAGCTAGTTTGAGCCAAAATTGGTTCAAACTAGCTGCAGCTGAAAAAAGGTTACCATGCTTTGCGCTCTCTTATATCATAGTAGTCACTGCGCACTGTTATATTAAATCTCAGTTATTTTCTTTTGATCTTTTTTATGTCCCACGTTTACTGTCGCCTTTAAATTTATAAAGAGCAATAAAATTTTTAAATTTTCTTAAGTTTAAAGAGGGATTTCAGATCAATATCATATATTAAATAAACTATTAATTTTTTTTTTCAGAAATGTATAACCCGATATCCAATTACCGAATTGTTTCTGTTAGAAAAAATTCCTCCTTTATCATTCACTTCCTAAATTACTGATTACCATTTAAAACTGGTTATATAAACACCATGAATTAATTATATAAACCAAATAACGTTTTTCCTAATTGAAATATTGTCATAATTTATTAATATACATCCCGTAATATCTTTACAGTGGGCTAATAATGATGAAAATATGAGGATAAAATTTAGACATGAATGTTGACTAAAAATTTGATACGAATTCATCCTTTGTATATTTTATTACAAGGCAAAATTGCGTAGCTCTCATTATCGGATGGTAGTGGGTTTGAATCCCATCTTAACTGAAGATCCGTCGTGTTCACTACAGGCGGCTAACGCACGTTAAATATATCGTGGTCACAATATCCTCCATGTTAACTGATACCCCTGAGGTGGCAGGCCAAGTACTGGGAGGGAGTCTGCTTGGTACCTGCTTCCAAATTAAGAAGACTCCCCCCCTCCCGGTTGCTTCCATCTAAGTGGTTGAGCCCGGCTCAGGTCTAGGCTCAGGGAAAGGTGTAGGTACAGTACCTACAACAAGGTACATGTACCAGTACTTTGTAGTAGGTACTGGTGCAAAAAAAGGCAGAATTTCTCAGTCGTATCCGATACCACGGTTTAAAGAAAACATTTTCTCTTAAGCAGTTAAACATTACAGTTGAAATCAAATAGGCATGTTTTTCTAAAACTCTTTTATTCATTCAAATCATTAAATTTTTAAAAGATTATCAAAAGTTTGCTGTTGCAATTTTTTTTTAAATTGGACAATTAATGTGATGTCTCTATATACTTATTTCTTGTATGAGTGCTTAGATGTTTTCTTTATTTTTTCCCTTTGAGATTTCAATGTTTTGAAGAAAAAAACAACAAACTTTACCATATCCTCGAACTATTAGATTATCACTAGTAACCTCTAAAAAATAAAAATTTCTGATAACCAAATCATATATACGCTCTTTTTCGAAGAAAACATTAAAGTTTTGATCTACTGTTGCTGAGTAAAGGGAAATAGATATAATTTTTACTTCATCAGGCCCATCACCTGGCGTGATGGTATGGGGTGCCATTGGATACACGTCTCGGTCACTTCTTGTTCACATTGACGGAGCTTTGAACAGTGCACGTTACATTTCTGGTGTGCTACGACCCGTGGCTCTACCCTTTATTTGAGCCCTGCGAAACCCTACGTTTCAGCAGGATAATGCCCGACCGCATGTTGTCGGTATTGTACGGACCTTCCTTGATACGGAACACGTTCGGCTGTTGCCCTGGCCAGCACGTTCTCCAGATCTTTCACCAATAGAAAACGTCTGGTCAATGGTTGCCGAGCGACTGGCTCGTCACCAAACGCCAGTCACTACGGTTGATGAACTGTGGCGTCGTGTTGAAGCTGCATGGGCATCTCTACCTGTGCATGCAATCCAATCTCTGTTTGACTCCATTCCCAGGCGTATAACTGCTGTTATTACTGCCAGAGTTGGTTGTTCTGGGTACTGATTTCTCAGGATCTATATATATCCAGCCAAATATTTTGAAAATTTAATCACTTTTAATTTCTAGTATAATATATTTGTCCAATAAATATCATTTTATATACCAATAGGCTTATTTGTCTTGATGAATATTGATATTCTTCTTTCTGATAAATGAGTTAATCCCATTACATTTTAAAAACATTTTTTAGATATACAGTGACTGCTACACAAAATATAAGCATTAAATTCTGTTTTAAATTAATATATTTATTTAATTAAAAAAATTCCTTTTATATGTTTTTACACATTTTTAATACAGTAAATTTTCCTTTGGTGGCTAGTAGTGTTTTTTTTTTTTTTTTTTAAACATTGCAGATATATTTTAAACATATACAACTTCGATGCTTAAATTTGCTAATTTCTTATATAATCTCTTTGATTTAATGCAATTTGTATTATTAAAATAACATCAAAAAAACTGCTTCCATGATATAAAATCCAAAAATAAACTTTTAAAGAAAAGAAAATTGTTCCTCCTTTTTAACTACTACTAATCACAACTGCTCGCTCAAACATATTCTCCTAGCTAACGAAGAAAAAGCTATAAATAGCAATAGCAAATTCGTCTTCATTTTAACGACGGTACTTCCTCAAGGAGTAAGGGGCAGTGACACTTAATTTCAATTGCAAGAGCTTCCTCCACCACCACCGAAGACGTCTCAGGTGATGGCAGGATACGGTGGCAGTGAAAAAGATTCGCCAGTGGTCAGCAGCGGCAATAATCAGAGCTGAAAATGAGGTCTCAAACGCATCCAGATAGAACGTCGACTAAGTTCATTGTTTCTCTAATGTTTTTCCCGCCACACAACTTGCATATAAGTTGCCTATCTATCATATTTGAGACGTGCGATGAAAAATTGAATATTTCTGAATGAAATATTTTACTCAATTCATGACAGTTAGGAGTGCAACGTCCGTTCAAGATTTCACGAGTATGAGCACATCTTATTCTTTATCAAAAGAAAGATATTGGCAAAATAACATTTAACCACTTACACTGTAACCGTAATGGAAAACTGATAGTTATCATTGATATTAAATTAATATTTAATGATGAATAAAAGTCCAGTACAATCTAATATTGATAAATTTTCAATTCGATGTATCCATCAATCTTCATTTTAATGCTTGTATAGTGATCATCACAAAAATAGTATATAAATATTTTAAGTAAAAAAAATATGTATTCCAATGCAGAGATAAACCACGTTTCTGTAATTAGATCATAAAGGTAAGGAATTGAATTTATGATAAAAAAAATAATAAGCAAAAGAACATTTTTGCAATCAAATCAAAGTTCAAAGATGAGAAATTACATGGATCATTGAAGAAAAGAACAACGTGGAGATAAATTTGTTCCCATTAAATATGCAAGCGTTGCAAAATTTGCCAAATGGTATAACCTAAACAACAAGTGCCATGGGATGATAACTTCCTCAAAATAATTAACAAGTTAAGTTTCAGCAACATATAGCAAATTCCTCTTTCTTGTACTTTGCACTACGTTCAAAGGATCAAATACTATCTGAGCTGACTTTGACTCTCAACAGCAGAGACCTTATCAGTATTTTATTTCTTCATAGAACAGTGTAATACTCGTGTACCTGATTACATCAAAAAGATGAAAGGAAATAATTTTTTATGAACTGATATTTTTCGTATTCCTAAATCCATGGAAGCAAAACTAAGTAGATATTTTGAGATCTTACATTACATTTAACCACACTAAGTTGAAAAAGATCGAATATACATTTATATGCACGCATGTGACGCAAAAATCACTCCCAAAGCGATACGAAATACTATTTGCAGCTTTTTGGGTAAGTATTATTTCTGGTAACAATAAATATGTTTGATTTGACACCCTATGGATAATAGCCCAACAACTGTAAGTATTCTCTAAGGACATGTCATAGACAGTGGGCCATGTTTAGATGTCGCCAGAAATCCGAAAAACTCGCAAGCAGAAAAATGATGCTCGTGTAGAATGCATAAGCGAAACGTGTATCTGTCGTTGTTCAACAGGTGTTCGGTTTGAACATAGGATCTCCCACTTCAATTAATATATCGTTAATTTCCAACAGTCCTCCATTAATCTTTTTGAGAATTAAAAAGAAACTATTCCATTTTACTATTTCTTAGATAAAAGGTCTATATAATCAAATTTAACTAAACTATAAATTTTAAAATATTGACAAAAAATATTTATTTACAGAAAAAATTTAAAAAATAAAAATATATGGTACTTTTTTCATTCAAAAAAAAAAATAAGTCATCTTTAAAGTGCTTGTATTTTATAGTAAAAAAAATACACTACTGGCCATTAAAATTGCTACACCAAGAAGGCGACATGCTACAGACGTGAAATTTACACGAAAGGAAGAAGGTGCTGTGATATGCAAATGATTAGCTTTTCAGCGCATTCAGACAAAGCATGCGCCAGTAGTGACACCTACATTGTGTTTAAATGAGGAAATTGTTCAGCCGGTTCCTCATACACAAATTGCATTTGAACGTTGTTGCCTGGTGAAAAGTTGTTGTGCTGCCTCGTATAAGAAGGAGAAATGCGTACCAGCACGTTTCTGACTTTGATAAAGGTCGAAATGTAGCGTACCGGGATTGCGGTTTATCTTATCGCAGTATTGCTGCTCGCGTCGGTCGAGATCACTTGACTGTTAGCAGAATATGGAATCGATGGGTTCAGGACGGTAATACGGAACGCCATGCGGGATCTCAACGGCCACCTATCACTAGCAGCCGAGAAGACAGGCATATTATCCGCATGGCCGTAATGGATCGTGCAACCACGTCACGAGCCGCGAGTCAAGAAACGGGGTCGTTTGGAAGAAAACAAGTATCTGCACGAACAGTTCGACGTTTGCAGCAGCATGGACTCTCAGCTCGGAGACCATGGCTGCGGCTTCCCTTGACGCAGCGTCATAGACAAGAGCGCCTTCAATGGTGTGATCAACGACGAACCTGGGCGCACGAATGGCGAGACGTCATTTTTTCAGATGAATCCAGGTTCTGTGTACAGCATCATGATGGTTGCATTCGTGTTTGGCGGCATCGTGGTGAACGCACACTGACAGCGTGCATTCGTCATCGTCATACTGGCCCATCACCTGGCGTGATGGTATGGGGTGCCATTGGATACACGTCTCGGTCACCTCTTGTTCGCATTGACGGTGCTTTGAACAGTGCATGTTACATTTCTGGTGTGTTACGACCCGTGGCTCTAACCTTTATTCGAGCCCTGCGAAACCCTACATTTCAGCAGGATAATACCCGACCGTATGTTGCCGGTATTGTACGGATCTTCCTTGATACGGAACATGTTCGGCTGTTAGGGCAACAGCCGAACATGTTGGCCAGCACGTTCTCCAGATCTTTCACCAATAGAAAACGTCTGGTCAATGGTTGCTGAGTGACTGGCTTGTCACCAAACGCCAGTCACTACGGTTGATGAAGTGTGGCATCGTGTTGAAGCTGCATGGGCATCTGTACCTGTACATGCAATCCAATCTCTGATTGTCTCAATGCCCAGGCGTATAATTGCTGTTATTACTGCTAGAGGTGGTTGTTCTAGGTACTGATTTCTCAGGATCTATATCCAGCCAAATTTTTTGAAAATTCAATCACTTGTTATTTCTAGTATAATATATTTGTCCAATAAATATCATTTTGCTATCTGTATTTCTTCCTGGTGTGCAATTTTAATGGCCAGTAGTGTATTATATAACCCTATGACGCATCTGAAAGAAACTTGAAGTAATTTCATACTATGATCAAATAACTGCATCGATTTCGGCGCTGTCACATGTTTAACTCGACTCAACAACACAGGAAAAGCGTTATACTAGATCGGTAATCCTTCACCAATTGTAACAAAATGTAGAATTTTGACTGTATTAAAATTGGATCTACATATTTCCAATCCCAAAAACGAATATTTACAAAACTGACAATAAATTACTCATCTTACATGAGTATGAATGAATAAGTACATAAATATGTAGATAACGGTCAAAACTTTAAAATGACCGATAACATATCTTAATAACAAAAACAAAAAAAAAAAAAAAGAATAAACTAGAAAACATAAGAATGATATATTTCACAATGCTCTACAAGGAAACTGTATGCTAACATTTTTTTTACAACTTTAGTGCAACGTGTAATTTATACAACATTATCTCCATTTATTTAATACCATAATCACAGTGAATAATAGGCTTCATCAGATTAACTTCTTCAAACTATTTAACAAAGCATAAGCATCAAAGAGCGTATGGGGCAGGGGTTATATTTTTATTAGAAAATAACTTCAAGGTTTATTTAACGCTATAAAAAGTTGAAATCAATTTTCGATTATAGGCAGTCATTACACAGCAAATGTGCCGAAACGCGTTTATTTGTGAGATTGAGCAGATCCAGCACGTGATGGGCGTAATGAGGTATAGAAGTCTCAACAGTAGAAATGTCGCGACCTATAGAAGTGAATAAATAATTCTGTAAGCTCATTTGCCAATCGCAAGATTAATATGAATACTTTCATTTAGATTACTGGCTAAAGTTTTAAATAAAATGCCACGGTGCCATAAATTAAAACTAAAGCAAAAATACACACTTTCCTAGAAACTTTATTTAACATAAAGCTGTTTCTATGTTATTGTAAGCATTTAAATTTTCAGCACTTTATATTAGTTACAAAGAGGACAGCAATATTCCCAAAAACACCAGGAGATCTAAAAACTCCAAAAAGAGCCAGGTTCCATCAAAAGAAGACTTGAAGACAATAAATGATTCTGCAGATACTAGGGGACAGTTGAGAGATCTTTAACTATCCAAGCTTTAAATCAATCCAATTGTGAATTTTTAGTTTATTATTTTTCGCATGGTTTGTTTGATATGACACCTTATAGAATGGAATAAAATATAGCTGCATATTCCATCTAAGCAATCTCAAGCCCTTTTTTTGTGAGAACATCAGCCTGCTCATTCTCAAAAATACCAAGTGTCTAGGTGTATATTGAAGTACAACATGCTTCATTTTTAAAATCAATTCTTGCTAAGATACTGACGACCCAAGGAAGAAACATGCAGAAGAATTTCTCTGTTCTAAAATCGAATATTATATCGAATCTGCACAGAAAAACTGCCTGATGCTTTGAATACAATTGATATATTTTTAACAAACTACTTTCAAAATGGGAAAGAACTATACACTGGATTAAAAAATGTAATTTTCTAGCCAAAGTTAACACTCAAGAATTACAATATTCGAATGCCTTGGGTCCATAAGTGATTGTTTGGAAATTTAAAAATTGAAAATGGCACGCAAATTTAAAGGAGAAATTTAATGAATCTGAGAAATATTAAGAAGGAATCACTCTCAAAATGTTATTCTAAGCATAAGAAAATCGATCAAAGATTGGTTGTAATGTATTGTAAAGGACGACTAGTTCCCCATGTACGAAGAAACTAAATGAAAACAAATTTAGTCAAGAACTTTTGAAATCACTTATGAATAAAAAATAGAGCCATTTTAATCCTTTCTTATAAAACTATTTATATAACTTTTTACATAACCTTATAAATATATATAAATATTTATATATAAGCTTTTTATACAACCATTTTTATTTAAAATATTGAATTTCAAAACTGTACAACTTTTTTTTTACTCTGATAAAAGATATGGAAACCAAGCAAAAATATATGTAATTTAAATAAAGTAATTAGTATATTTTTTTATTATGAAGTATTATTGAGAGTGGGGTTATTCGTGTTAATCTAACTTTTTACAAATTCTATGTTTGCCAACCAGATATAAAGTTATTTTTATTTCATTCTTCCACACAAAGACCAATTATATATATATATATATACAATTGGTCTTTGTGTGGAAGAATGAAATAAAAATAACTTTATATCTGGTTGGCAAACATAGAATTATATATATATATATATATATATATTTCTATGTTTGTATATATATATATATATATATATATGCATTGGAGCATGAGCATCATAACTGAAACAAAATGTGTCATGTGACACAGGAAACATGGAGACATTAGCTCTGACAAATGTTTAATCAGAAATACATCGCCCATCTCACGTGTTCAATACTGTATGAGTTTGAGCTAGAGGTTTCTTTCACTCTAAAGAATATGGTCATATTGCTGACTTATTTAAGACTAAAGACTAAAAAAGTGGTAAATTAAAGTAACTGAATTCATGAATGATATATGGGAATTCTCTGAGTTCAACTTAACAGTAATATAAATTTTATTTAGCTCAAGAAGCAACTTTGATAGCTATTTTTTCAGCATAATAGTAATGTAAATTTTACTTAGTTCAAGAAGCATCACTGATAACTATTTTTTACATACTTGTGTATGAGTTTTACTTTTACTGACTGCGAAATCTCAAATTTCAATGATTTTATTTTGTACTACAATTTAAATTAAAATAGTACCGATTAACTAAGAATTATTTGTTGCATACATTCTGAATTTTACATTTGATTACAGTTTGGTGGCTCAGTAATTTCATAATTTATTCGTATATATATATTCGTATATATATATATAATATGATGAATAATATATAATATATATTATTCATCATAATTTCACTTAGAAACAACACGTTAGATTTAAATATAAATTAGCACCATGCTATACAAATACTCATTCTCACAAGATCCAAGAAAAGTGAAAACCATTAGCAAACAAGGACCTAAATCAGTTAAAATTACTTAGAAACACTATTAAAAAAGAATCCGAAAACTGATATTCAGTGTAAATCCCATTAAGTAAATCTCAACATCCTTAAATCCTATTAATTAAATCTCAACAGCTTCAAATCCCATTAATTAAAATCTCAACATCATACTGAAAGTAAGCGTCATAGAAATTACCGAATGAACGAAGTAACGAGCTGAATACAATTGAATTCCTTTATTTATGATGTCGTTACAACTACTTTTTATGGTCGTTAAATCACTTAAGCATCAAAATATACGTATTTATTCTATGACTAGAACTATTTACAATCGGAATAAAATAAACCCTTAAAGATTCGCATCCTCATGAACGAATATACCGTAAAGTATCTTTGCTAACGCAATCATTTTACACGGTTCGAAGATTTCTTTCTCCTTGTATCTTGTATCCATTAAAAAACCGGATTTTGAAGATGATTCTTTCTTTAAAAATAAATATATAATTATAATATTTAATTATATTATTTTGAAAGATTTTACTTTTTTAAAATTTTACAAAAATATGTGATAATATGTAAAAGAAATCGAAAAAATTAGTTCTTGCTCTAAAAATAACATAGTTTTATTTCATAAAATGTATGCCCTTGCCAACAAACAATAGAAATTTTTAAATTGAAAAGCGATTGTTACAGAAAATGTCAAATTTATGTGGAAAATAGAATCAAAACAGCATTTATAAAACATTACTAAACACATTTTTGCATACAAATAGCTCAAAATTTGTAGTGATTTTTTTAAATCAAATAAATGGCTAAAATATCTTCTTATATTTTTTCTGTAGATCAAAGAAGCACTTACAATTTCATTACCTTTAAAAAGGAATATTTATTGTTGATATATCTCAATGCTTTCATGCGACAATGTAATAACAGCAATAAATGCCTGTAGAATTGAATAAAAGCGTTAAACTATAGCTTTTAAAGTTTTAAATTTTTACTACATGAATTTGTGCGCATCTTGTGCAAAAAAATTAAAATCGTTTACAATTTTGTAGCTTATATAATTAGCTACTTACTAATGTAAAATTTGAAATGTTACTCTGCTCAAGATGAAGTAAATCAAAATATGAATTATCGAAGTGATTCATATTTATTTCAATATATATTTACCTTCGATTAAATAAAGAACACTGGAATTATAGCTACTGAAAAATTCTTTCACATAATCAAATAAATGAAATTAAAAGTTAAGCACACATAAAATTTCTGTGTAATTTTACTTTCACAAATCAGTAATTATTTCAAAATGAATATTATATTTTCATCTGAGATAAAACTCTACATTTAAAGCAGAATACACATCTCAACATTATAATAATTCTACTATATCCACAGGAATATTATCTTTAAATCTTTTAATCTTTTAATGGTAAAAAATAAAGTTTATTTGAAGCAATCTAAAAACCATACAAAATAGTTTTAATAATAATCTTTACTATAATAACTCATATGCTAATAAAAGTAGATATTTCTATTTTGAAGTCTTGAAAAGTTATCATTTTTAATATTTGAGTATGGTACATTATCCATATATTTTATCAGATAAAAAAAAAGCAGATTTTTCCTGATGTTGAAAGTAAATATAAATCGGACAGTATAAATATGATTCTATAATGAGAAAATAAAGAGCTTTAAAATATTTATCAAGGCAATATAAATATAGGAGTAATTTATCAATAAAATAAAATTTATGAGAGATAATTTAAATCTCTTTTCAAATTTGATGTCTATACCATCGTTTAGTAAAATTATAAATTTATCCTACATTCGAATATAAATTGGGGGTGATTATAGTCAGATTTAGTTGAAAAGAAGGTGCTGGAAAATTTTGTAAGCAAATAGATTTATTATGAACTTATCACTCTTTATTTTTGTTGCAATTAATGTGCCTCTAAACCCCAAACTTATTGAATTCGAAATCCAAGATCATAAGTTCATGTAATCTCTAGGCGAGTTTCTAATGTTCAAATGAAACTGGTTAAAAAAAATTGTAGTCTTTCTCTTAATGTGAAAATAATAAATTAATGTCAAATTTTATTTCTAGACTTCAATACGGTGCTGCCATTAACTTGCATTCAACTAACATTCAGTAATTCGTTGTTATAAAATTCTAGATCAAATTTCCGTTTCAAGACGAAAAATTAATGATAATATTCTTGTGCATATTTAAATTTTTTGAGACATTGACGTAAAAAAAATTTTTAATTTTCAATGAGTTTATTGTTTGTTTTTTATTTTGAATTTATTATTTACATGATTCGAATCATGGGACTATTATAACTTTTTTTTAAATTCTTTCTTTGGAATGCCATTTTAGCTTTATTGTTGCATCAAATGTAATTTCCTTAGAAGACAGTTACATGTAATCCATAAACACTTTTTGATTCTCCAAAATTATAATTGTAAAGAGTAAGTATTTCACCTTTTTTAATAGATTGGAAAATGCATAATATTAGAATTTAATTTCCATGTGTTATCTAAATTACTTCGAGGAGAAGAAAGAGAATTGGGCTCCACATCCAAAGATGAATTTCATTATAAAAATAAAAGAAAATGCCTTCTCTATATATAAAGAAGTTTTGTTTATGTAGGTAAAGATAACAGCAAAATAGAAATTTACCAATTTACAAAAACACTTGAAGAAAGACATGTGAATGCATGGTTAAATTTCCGTGGCGAAATAGTGAATTACTAAAAACGGTGCTGGCATTTTTTCTAAAGAATATATTTACACATAGTTCTCACTCCTTCAAAATAGAAAGCTGAACTTTTCCGCATTCTTAAAAAGTTTTTTTTTTTTTTTTACTTCTGGAGTTTTAATATAGAAATTTCTTTTAAATAGCATTGAACTCCTTTGCAAGTGTTAGTATAAATTATATTAATAATTTGTGTGAAATAATTTATTCATTTTTTTAATTTGAAAAATTATTAAAAATTATTGTGAATATAGAAGTTAGATAGTTTCAGTTTTTAAAAATGTATTTATTTTCTAAAATAAATGAAATCAATAAAATAATAAAATAAATAAAATTCCTAAATTTAAATGTTTTTTAAATTGAGTCATCTCTTTCACAATTACATGAAACTCTTCATATTTGTAAATTATTGTTTGAATAAAATAAATTTAAAAACTCTTCAATATATTTTTTTAAGAAAATCACCGTATAATCAAAATTAATTTCAGAATAAATTATGTAATGCAAATATTAAATATACCTCTAAATATTCTTCCCTTAATGCAAATCATTCGTATAACAATCAATTATTATCTCAAATAATATTATTTGATTATGTTGTGCGTAAAAAAATGAAAAAAATAGAAATCTCATGTTTATAAATACAAAATTGCACTTAAGAGGCAGAATAAGAAAATATGCATTATGAGATATAAATAATTGTATGAAACCATGTTTATAATTATATTTATTCTCTCTCTTTATGAGTGATAAATTTTATATTGTATTATTAAGATTCTAATCAAAACTGGTGTTAGGAAAATGTTGTTATTTAATTGTAATTGTTCTAAAATTGGCGTTATCAAAACATTTATCATATTAACTAGCATCAAACTAATAAATAACCACTTATAACTCAAACACTTCATCATTTTTCATTAAGTTCATCATTAGTACAATTAAATTTATATACCGTGGTTTTTATCTTGAATTTTTAGAGTAAGTTTAGCTGTGAATATAGTCTTATTTTGTCACTACTTATACAGTATTGTGTTTTTAAATATTGATTTATGCATACATATTATATATAAACGACTATCAAAAAAATAATAATGCTTATTTCAAATATAATAATTAAACCCTATCAAAAGTAGAAAATGCATTGAATTATTAAAATGTCTAAATAATCAATTAATAATTATAAGGAAAATAAAATTTTCAATACAAAAATCATGAAATCAAATTAGATTTCTTACAGAAACATTACCATATATACTACAATTCTACACTATTAACAAATGTAAAATCGATATATATGATTAATGCAATTTAGACATTCATTATTATTAATACGGAATAGACTTAGGCAGTTATTTTATAAATAAATCATAATATTCTAAAATATACCAAACAGACATAAAAAAAATAATTTGCTACTACTATACTTACATAAAAATTGGTTTATTAGGAAACAAATTTCCCAAAATTAACAATTTTGAGGAACTGCATAATTAATTATTTCTGCATAGTTATATACAGATAATTATGTTAAAAATTCAACAACATTAAAATCTTTCAATACATCTTATTAATAAATCATACAATCAAAGCTTTTTATTAAGATGCAAATGCGATTTCCTAAAAAAAATGACAAATTTTCTTGGAATTTGTATACGATAAGAATTAAAAAAATGGCGCGAATATAACAAGAACCATGCACTGTTTATTTCCGCATACAAACTTATAACGAAGAATAAAAGTTTGACAGGAGATGACAATGGCATCCTATCACGCATTAACAGCCCGTAACAAACGCGTTTTCTGGAGACACAATGGCATAACCTAGTTTTTTACGCTAATTTTCTTTGTGAAGGAGATTAATGAGTTTTATTTCATGGTTACATTCTTTTAAGAGATTTTGTGCGAAAGATTCTATTTGTAAATACTTTCTACAAACCGCTCTCTGTTCTAATTTTATTTATCAGTGTAAGACCTTTTTAAAGCAACTATCTGTAACAATATTATCATTGAATGGTCAGTGAGACAAATACGTCTAGCGGCACAGACACACTTCCTTTGCATTATATTAATTCCAAACAAAGTATGATTTATCACTGAAAATTTGATGGCCAATGAAAGATTTGTGTAGAAATTTATAAAAATTCAATATCGTTGAAAACTTTAACAATCTACTTTACTATGGGATAAATCAGGAACATCAATTTTAAAACTATAAAATATTTTCAATGATTATTCAAATTCTTTCCAAGAAGTCTAAAACGTAAAGAAGTGCACAAAACAAATCCTAAATATTATTTTAAAATTTTGGGAGAAGCTTTGGTGATATTGTCTTTCTCAATATCCAGATAGCAGTAAGTATATTTATTAATTAGTTATTTAGAAAAACTATATCTTCATTTCATTACATTTGTACTGTTTGGAGCTTATTGTGGCTCCTTTTTTTGCAAAAACAGATGTTTAGAGAATAAAAGACAAATTAGATTTTTAGCCTTATCAAGTGACTATAGTTCAAAATTTAATTTGACATAGGTTGATTTATACACAATTAAATACATAATGAAATAACTCAAAATTTTAATTGTAAAATATAATTGCTTGTAAAGGTATCAAACTTTATATTTTGCGTGAATTTTTTATTGCTTAAGAATGCTATAAACTATATTGACTGATGTTGCTGTTGCTAATTACAGATGGTTAATTTCAATACTAGATCAACTCCACATGTCCATGAATGGCCAGAAAATCTAAAAACATAAGTAGATTTGAAAAAGCCTCTTCCAAGTCAAAATTCAAGCAGCTCAAGATATTTTCAGGTGATGCCTGTTCAGCTTTACACATTTTGTACGCAGACTAAAAGTATTTTGATCAGAACAAATTTGAGGCCCCTTTAGTGACCACTGGCGAATCGTGAAATATAAGTATGTTGGCCTCTAGTTCCCTCAAAAAGCAAGGTGCCATCAAGACATTTTCTAGGATACCAATTATGAGTAGGTATAACACTTCAGCCATCCATAAGTGTGTTTTTTTTTTTTTTTTTTTTTTTTTTTTAAACACTCTAAGTAAAAATTTCATTAAAGTTGGATGGAAAATCAGGTTGTGAAGGTTCCAAAGAGGCTGCTTTAGTCAGCGAATCAGCAATCTCGTTTCCCTTAATGCCGACGTCTGATGGAATGTATAAAAATTGAAAATTAATTCCAGAATTCTTTGAGAGCCTATAGATCATATATACAATATTGAATTTTCAGATCTGTCATCAACTTTTCTCCAAATGCTTAGGTGTTGGACTTGCTATCAGTCAGAATCCATACATGCTCAAATTCAGGTTCATAAATATACTTAACATAACTCAGTCCATTTTTAACAGTTATAAGCAAAGTTAATACAGAGCAAAAATCAGAATTTCTGAACTTGAGACTCTAGGTAGACATAGTTGTTGTGATAAATACACCACTACCAGAGTAGCCCTCGCAATTTTGGCTACAGTCAGCATAGATTTGCATAGCATCAGTTGGAATTCGGTTAATAATTTCTAAAGCTATTTGTCTCATGGATTCTGGATTGTTGATGCATATTGACTGAAAATACCATATATACCATTCAATTATACTATTTACAAACACGAAAATTTAACGTAATTATTTTATATAAAACGCAATAACACACAGCTGAATTAGAATATAAAATTAGGCCTAATAAATGAGAAATCTTTAACACTACATTCCAATGCTTCCTAAAAGTTGTAGTAAGTTTAGCTGTAATAAGTTTTAAGAAATACTTATTTATTGGTTTAACACAAAATATTTTAAATACTTAATTATTAAAGAAAGCAGTGAAACTAATATTCAGTGTAAATAATCTTGAAAATGTAAAAAGTTAAAAGGTGAAAAATTAGTAAACGAACAAATTTTCTATTATCTTACATCTCTATATAATAATTTTCTGAAACGGAATCAATATTAAATAAGGATATCATTAAATTTAAAAAAATACTCGTTACAAGAAGTGTATAATTTTATTATTTCATCATTTTTATTATAATGAATTATATGTAAATATAGTGTTTTGAAAAAAACATATTTCGGAATATATAACAAAGACACATTACCAATCCAATTTCCATCCATTTACTATCCATTTAACTACTTATTTATAATGAATTGAAGGAATCGCAAAATTGTCTAAAGTAAAAAAATTCAAATAAGTTTTGGAATATTTAATACCTTTTTGATTTCAAATGTGTATTTAGTCGTTCACTTATCATTTGGAATAAAAAAAGACCACCATAATTCCAAAATATAAACTTCGGTAATCATTATTAAGAAAACATTCCAGAAATGATCCACATAAATTGAAGGACAACTTAAGATATGACATAATAGTTTTGACATAAGAAATGATAACTTTTTGTGTGTGTAATGTTAGAAACACATAAAACATTATAACATCACAATAAATAGAAATCTTCAAAGAAAACAAGCATCATATTTAATAACTTCTTCTTTAAAATGATTCATTTCAAAGCAATTTTTGAGAGAAACAGGTTTAAAATATAATACCAATTTGACTCTTGAATCACTTTTCTTAAAAGAATATAGCCAAAGAGGACTTAACCAAAGAAAAGGAAATTATTTTTTTTATTAGAAATTATGTACATTAATTGAGAAAAACAATAGAAAGCTATTGAATCTATATTTTTTAAAGAACTTCGACATGCAGAATTTTGCATTCTGTATAACAAAGTATTCATGCTCTAATTTATTCTGAAAGAAAAATTAAACTCTACACTCACCAAACAGGATTTTATCAGGCAAAATACGTGTTAATGGTAAGAAAATCATAAAAGAGTATTATCTTCGGAAATAAAAACAACTTTCATTCTAGTTTAAATATATTATCTGATAGTTCATTCAACTTTCCTATTTTCCTTGCATAACAAATTTGCATCCGTTTAGAGTTTCTGAAAGAGAAGTGAAAGTTGTGCACATAAAAAAGAAGCTTTTGTGTTACTTTCAATGTAGTATTTTATGCTCTTCAAGCAGAAATAACTGCGCGAAAACATTCTGAGCCATTCATTTTCAAAAGAAAGGTCGTAAGAATTTTAACGGAAAAAATTCTCACATAATTCTTAAATAATACTGGAACAAACATAAATCCTTTCAGAACATTAATCATAGCCCTATGACACAAAGATAAATAAATGAATGCGTTTTCTTCTCTCTCAAAGTGAACTAAGAACTATGAAAATTCAAAACATAGCAAAGGCGGATGTATGCATTGAATCCAATCAAAATGCTTTGTATCGAACAAGTATCTACTGATATCACACTGAAATATAATTTATGAAAATTGAAATAATCCAAAGTCAAAATAGTCAAGCGTTGTTGAATGCTTTTCATTAATGTAAGTTGAAATATTGTTTCAGTATATTTTTGAGTTTAAGTTGAACTGTTAATAAGTACATTCAATATTTATAAATGACAACTACAAAAAACAACATTTGGTACTTCAGAGCACACGAATTTATTTAGACAAAAAAGTTTAAATTGGATAAAAGTTGAAAATAAAAATATTTATATAATCATGAAACTGTTCAACATTGATTTAGAGATCACTTACATGGCAAAGACTTCAGCAATATAGAAGCAAGATAATTCCTCTAAGTTGCTTTAAATAATTGATATTACTAATTTATTGGAAAACAACTTTGAAGTTTTGTAGAAAACATAATTTAAAAATATACTGGTAAAATAAAAATGAAATAAATAAAAAAAATCAACTTCTATAAATATCTAATAAAAAAGCTTAAAGAAATATACCTGAAATTAATATTTTACCAAATGCACAGTTTCAAATAATAATAAAATGCTAGAAAGGGAATAATGAATGTATAAACGTGAAAGAAATATTTTAAGGAATTTGCTTTCTTTAAGAGTATTCACACACAAAAAAAGAGTAGTTTTATAAATTTTAAACGTGATATAAATTTCCTTAAAAATCTCACTTTGGAAAGAGAATGTAAAAGGAAATGAAAATATTTTTATAAATTATCTAAGAATTTCATAAAACTCTTCTACTTACTGATCATACCATAAAATTGATACTTGTAAAAAATAAACAAATGTATATTTTATGTCTATTTGCATGTAAAATTTACTTACAGAATGGGCACTGGCTTCTTTATAACTAAAGGCTTCACTCGAATCACTTCCACCTTCACTGGCACGTGTTTGGGTACTGGAATTGGCACTGACTTGTGTACTGGGACAATATATGGTTTTGGTACCTTTACGTAAATAGGCACATGGTAAGGTTTGGGTACTGGATAGTGCTTGGGTACGTGGACCACGTATGGCTTTGGAACCTTCACTACCTTCGGGATGGGGTATGGCTTCGGAACTGGAACTGATTTGTGAATGTGTATGACTTTCGGCACGTGGACAACTTTGTGGACGTGCTTAACTACAGGAACAACTTTTGGTACTGGCACTGGCTTTGCAATTGGAAGTGGCTTCAGCACTGGTACATGTTTTGGTACAGGAACATGCTTGGGCCAAGGAACATAATGTGGAATTGTGATTAATTTTGGATGTTCTTTAATAATGACTTTAATTGGCCTATAATCCCAGCCATGGCCGTCTCCTGAAGCTATCGTCAACAGACATCCAAGGATGAAAACTGAACACAATAATAAGGGCCTCATATTCTCAGTGACCTGCAAAATATGAAAATATTTCAATTAAATTCATTCCAAATATATGCAGGAATGTATATAATATTTATTATATAAATTCAGATAAATAACATAGAAAATTGGGATTAAATTACATCTCATCTTTACCTATCCTTTTATAAAATGTCAATGACATAATCATTGACTTTCCATTACATTACTTTAACTTCAACTGTAGATAAATATGATACACAGTCCTTTACCAGCTTAATTTGTACTTAGAATATAAATTAGAAAAATCAGTAATTATTATTTTTACTATCATTTTTTTACTCTTATGTTAATATATATACTTAAAATTCCCTATGGATTAGACTCTCACAAAATGACAATAAAAGTTACAATAAATATATATAATAGATAATAATCGATTGAATTAAGTAAAAGGAAAAAAATTTAAAGACATCACGTAGCAACAAAATAATCATCAATTAATTTTACATCAAAAATTAACAAATATTAAGCATTGTTTAATGACAAATAATATGTATTATTTATTTTTACTTCACTTGTATTACTGTGTCTCTGGCAAAAACTTATTAATAATTCATACAGTATAAGCAATATCCTATATTTTAACAACTAAACTTTATTTAAATAGAATTTTATTGCGCTTTTCAGAGCAACAATAACAGAACAGCAAATGAAAATAAACAATACTCTGTAAGTATGTAAAAAATCCATCTAAAATTCAAAAACCACTTTACTTCCTCGATTGATCGAGAGATGTTTTAAAAAAAAAATCCAGCTTTATATAATATATCAATCAAGAAATTAAAAGAATGCAGCCAAGATGCCAAGAACGTCACTGCCACTGAGAAGCTTCAACAGACCTCAAGTCTAGTTTACGGTCACCTTAAAATGTCCAACAGCAGAGCATTCAAGCGAGTACTGTAAGCCACAAAACACTCTCTCCCGTGCAGAAATCGCAGGCGATGGTGCAGAAAAGCATTCCTTGTTGATACAGTAAATCACCTTCATTGATAGACAGGTACAAGGAGATCATTTCATACCCCAATGAGCAGACAACTTGACCTGAATAGTTTGACATGTCGATGAATATGGACACTCATAAAGACACCACATCCAGAGAGATAATTTTAATTTTCTTTCCTTTAGAAAGTTAAAAAGCGGATAATAAGTGAAGCAAATTATTGTCATTTTAGAATTAATGATCTTGAATCAGATGATCGTGCTTTTTTTTTTTCCATTTCACTTTTTTCCAGAGTATTTGCAGTTGTTTGATTGGTACAACTAAAGACATGTCGTCGTAGATTCTACAGGAGTAAAATACCTCGATGGTTTCATTTTTATAAGGAAAAGTTATTGATCTATATAGATACATACAAAATTAGCAATGACATATTTACTGCATCAGATTCTTAAAAATTGTCAATTTTTAAATAAAGTTGTTCTTAAGAATGTTTAAATATTTCAGTATTATTCAGTGTCACGTATAATCTTTTGATTTTAGAAAATAAACATAAATTATATTTGAAAAATGTTATAGGCGATAAAATATGATAAACTATCATATAAGCTGTATTGTATAGTGCAGCATAACGCGATAACTTTCAAATATAAATAGGGAGATAAATAAAAAATATATATAATTAAAAATCATTTCTTATATATTTCTGACCAAAACTATAATGTTGTGTGCATTCAATAGATGGTAAATATATAATCGAATATGTCGTTTTGAAGATCACATTTCTAAATGAAGCGACAGATGGAAACGTACGTCATAATATAGATAGATAGATAATGCATGGGTGTACATTTAAAATTAAAGACAAAACCCTCTCTTATTCTAATGTAAAAATGTAGGTAAACTTCTAAATTTTCTTCAGTCACAACATCCTATAATTTAAGAAAATTTAGGAGAGGAGAAAAAATATAAAGTAAACACAATCTATATACATTTAAATAAGAATAAAGTTTCAATAAAAAGAAAAAATGCATGCAAAATTGATGAACTAATAAAAAGCCAAATTTGAGGTATAATTCAAGGAAACATATTGTTCTTTAATAATAATGCTTTGTATAAAAGAAGAGGGAATATTTCTTGAAATATTTTCCTCATATAAAATAGTAATATTTTAAATAAAACTTCAATCACTTACTGCGAATAATTATATAAAACTAAAAACTACAAATAAAAGGGGAATTTATTTTTGAAATTTTTACGATGTAAAAACTTTGATGATTACATCAGCTCAGGAATGATCATAAGTTTTTCTTTCAAAAATTTTAATTTTTATCAAAGTTGGCAAAATAAATATTATATCTATTTTACAGTCTTTTATTTTTATTTTATGCATTAAAGATATTATTTATCTTGATAAATTTACACAATACATAAATTACATATATGCAACTAAGAATACACTACATCCTTACAAATTATTTGAAAAAATGATTATGGTAAATATGATTAGAGCTCAAAGCTAATGTATAACTAAATTAAAATAACTAATAATAATTTTATCTTAATTACTTCGTTTGATTATGTTTGAACACTTTATTATTTATTTTCTCCGATTAGTATGATGATAACTTAAAAAATGATTAAACATCCAAATTAGATTCTAAGCTCAAACTAATAGAAAAAATATTCTTAATAACTTAAATTAATTTAGATATATTTTTGTCGTTTCTCTTCATTAAAATGAATTGAAATAAGGCTCCTTAAGACTATTTTTAAATAGATGTTTTCGGTTAAGTATAGAGGATTTTTCTTTTAGTACATGATTTAGAAATAATTTACATACATTTTATATTTTCCAAAGGAAATAGTGATTTATTTAGCCATTCTTTACATAAAAATTAAAGAAAATTAATAAAATTTATATCATAATTAGAATTACTACAAACTTTAATATTTATTAGTAAAAATACCGAAAAATACCCCACCCAAATTATCTACTGTTTAGCGTGCCTGACTGCGGTTAGTGAGGTCCTGTGTTCGAATCCCGGGCATGGATGTATTTCTCTCTCTATCTAGCCTATCCTTGTCTTTTTCTCGTACGAATGGGATATGAATAGTTGCTTACCCTATAAGCGGCTTCTTATGGTATGAGTGTACTGAGGAAGTCGGACTTCACATCTAAATATGGTTCGGTTGGAAAAGTGGAGAAGCGCATCCCATTATACCAGCCTAGCTGGCACACGACAACAACAACAACCAAAAAATTCAAATAAAATGGGAGTAATTTAATAAAATAAAAGTAATTTTATAATGTAATATTTTTATTGAATAGCCATTTTATTTTAAAACGAATTTAACTGACTTTTATTAACATTTAAACATAAGAATAAATAAATTCTTAATGAGTATTTATTATTTCTTTATTAAATACAGAGAAATATCATAGTTCTTTTATATTATTTAAGACTAAAAAACTTACTCCTATAAATTTTTTCATTCGATTTCGCATTAGCTTAAGCAAGAAAACATATTATTTATAATAATATAATCTCAAAGACGCCGAATATATATATATATAATGCAACAATAAAACTATATTTCAATTTAAATTTTAGTAGTGTAAAATTCTATATACTTGGTCCATTAAAAATATGCTAAATTTTATTAAGTCGATTTTATGCAAATTAAGATACAATTGTACTTAATCAACTGGAAAGAAATGCGTTACTACATGAATCATTTTATAAGTTATTTAAAATATGAAAGATTTAATACAAATTGTAAATGCAATCAGTACCAAAAATACATTATAGAAAGGAAATTAAATATTATGTTTAAAAAAAAATATGTTATCATTCCTTTAAGTATGTAAAGAAAATGTAATTTTCCAACACAACACATCACATTTATTACTTAACAATTTTTGTTAATATGATTCTTAAAATATTTAACTTAAAAGCATTTTTAAGTAGATAATAAATTTTCATTACAATGTAATATGGTTAAAGAATGTTTCCATTTATTTAGTCAAACTACAACTTTTAAATATTTTTAATTGTTGTCTTAAGCAATATTATTAAATTGCTGATCTCACATTCTAAATATATTCATATTATTTGTAAGAGTATTAAAAATTTTAATATTAATTTGTAAATTTATTTTAACAGATTAAAACTACACGATGAGTTACGAATAACTTATTTTCTAAATGAAAACATTTTATACATTGTAAGCCGTATATCATATTTATGTATGTTATTGCAAATTTAAAAATGTAGTTCCAATACATTTTTAATCATAAATGTAGAATATACATAATTATTTAAACTGGTGGTAAATTTGGAAAAAAAACAGTGCATGGAAGATTGGTACTCTTTTAAAAGGGTTGATTTTTTTAAATTAATAACTGCTCAGATGTCTCATTCTTAGCATTATTATATGCATACAAGATTGAAAATTCATGTTCCTTTCTAATAACAGAATATCCAACTAATTACAAAAATATATCATATAACTTTAATTCAATCTTTTCTAAAATTTAAACTACATTTGATTGTTTTATGCACAACTTATGGCAAAATATATTTTATTAGTTAGATTTATTAATTGTTATATTTATAGACCATTAAATTAATTTCGCTTAGTTTCCTCGTATTATACATTAAGATTTTAACTCATGAATATATTGATATAATACCTATTTTAGTTAAATTTGATATACAGAAAATTGGAAATAAAATGCAAATAAATGTATGTTATAGTTATAAATAATATGCATCTCTCTCAAAATAGTAAAAATAAAATGATAATAAAAAGACCATTAACTTAAAATAATAAGAATCGGATTCCATTTCTAAATTTACAAGAACAAATCCACTTAGGACTATGAAAAAAATACAAGATTCACTAGATTCTCACCTCTTCAAATCTCTACTTCAACAAATAACCGTTCGTAACAACTCCTGAAGCACGCGAGATAGTTAATACATCATTACAGTTATTCGATTTTATGAATCCCCAAGAATACAGAGAGGAAAGCAAATTCTGAAATTTCGGCACAGTAACTCAACCATGCATAAGGGGGAAAAACATGCACACACAATCACGATGTTTTTCGGGGAAAAGATCCTGCAGTAGAAAAGGCATAAGCATTCGATGAACTACCGATTCCATCTTTGTTAAGGATCCTAAGCATTTGGGTCGATTATTTCGAAAGAGCTGTTTTAATTTCCTCCAAACAGAGAAGAAGGTATCATCTCGCCTTGCCACCGCAAGGCCTGAAGATGCGTGGGATAAAAAAGAATGCCACAACCACGTGTTGTTCTTGAAAAACTCACGGTTTTAATTCATCCGTAAAGTAAATATTCATCTTTCCCTACCTTGTATGGAGTCCTTGAAATATGTATGTTAATAAATGATTCGTTTGATTACCATCTTTCCTGATACTCAAATGATAATAATTATCTTTTATTATTATTTGAGTATCGGGAACGAAACCCTACCATGAAAGAACTGAAAAGATAGGTATATGGTCGTTTCATAATTAAAAAACTATGTTTCATATTCTAGAAGGTAAGTGGAATAATAAATGCGTATTATTAGATTCAAATGTACTTAATAATATCAAAATATTAGTGCTTTAAACAATAAATCAATGATAAAGATTTCATTGATATTATATATTAAAAACAATTCAACTTTGAAATTCTACGGACTAATTTTGTACACCAAAATTTTTCAACAATAGAATATTTCTTCCAACAGTAACATGAACTTTTCATGGAATTTCATTTAGAATTTGTCCAAAATTATTGATAAACTTTCCATTCTGGGGACTTATTTTGTATATCAAAAGTTTTCAACAATAGAATATTTCTTCCAACAGTAACATAAACTTTTCGTGGAATTTCATTTTGAAATTATCCAAATTTATTGCACTTAGCAGCAATGAAACGAGAAGTTCTAATGCAATAATTTCACCATTAATTTCTATAATTCAAAATCAAAACATAAAATTTTTAAAACACAAATGTGTTGATTATTTTACTAGACTTTTATACTAATTATATATGAATAAAAAAATAATCATGAAACTGTTGATAGTCACAAAATATATCATATAAATAAGAATATATTTTAAGATTAGCGTTAAAAATGAAGTTTAAAATATGATAAATGTAAAACAGTTGAAACACTTCAAAGTATTGGAAGAAAATGTTATAAAACAAAAGTTTCTTATAGTTTTTTTTAAGAAAGCAGAAGGCAATAAGTTAAAAAAAAGGCTCAAATTTAGCCTAGGATCACCTTAAAAAATAAGTGATTTGTCAACAAAGTTGATTAGCAAATCTATAGTTCTAACTTCTTAGGCTCATTTATTTGATGTACTCACTTCCAAATCATCTTACTGGAAAGCACAAGAAATGAGTACGCTTAAATGAAACTCTAGTTTTATTTTAATAAATACTTCAGTTTTTTATAAAAGATTTATAAAAAAAGACTTTGAAACAGAATAGTAGCTCTTAATCTGCTTGGAACTCTGAAGTACCATGAACATTCATTGAGGATTCTCCCGAAATATTTTTTTTAATTACGTCCTTATGTTGGCTCTTTCAAGCATAATAAGTCTTGCAGTCCAATAAAGAAAAGAAATATCTCCAGGAGTGGAGAGCATCTTGAAACGTGAAGAAGAGCGGGCTTCCTGGAGGGCAGAACATTTCCAAAGATGCTCGCCATCCATGTCAACATGTTCCCTACATAAAATGCAGTTGGGTGAATCCACAAGCCCTAAATGATATAGATGTTTCTGGAGAAAATCTCCCGAAATATATCCCAATATTATCCTAAATATAAATTTCTCACAACAATAGGTTCTGATAATGATAATTCATCTAAAATTGATTTAACTCGACCAGAGTTAATATAATCTGAAGATTAGAAAAACGGTTCATTCAATAAGCTTTTAAACTTTTATGTTGCTAGTATTTATGGGAATTTTCTGTTGAATAAAACAAATCCGAATTACGTTTGAGGGTTAATGCTCGTTGAAAACACAACGAATTCAATATAAAAAAATGTTCAAAGCAACATGGGTTATTTAAAATAATATGGAAAGTCAAGGTCAGTTAATAAAAGTGTAACGATAACTATATGGTCAAATAATTTTTATAAAGCTTGTACAAAACATTCATTTTCATAAAATTAGCTACCTTCATTGAAATGTTTAATATTAGACATGTTGACTCAGGAAAAAACATCGTCGTAGCAAATTCAATGCGATAATTAATTCAGAACTCATTATTATTTATTGAATCACAATATTTTCTATGTAGAAAGTATTGTGACTTAAAGTATGAAAGCCTTCAGCATTTTAGAAAACGCTACATTAAATTTTGTAACGCTTTATATTTCCCTAATTTGGTAAATGCCATAGCAATAGTTTTAAATATGTTTTTCATAAAATATCTTGAGAACTTTGGTAATATTTGTGTATGCATTAAAAAAAATTAATTTATTCTAAACCAACAATACAAAATACTGTATAACATTACTGATAGGAAAATCGAATTCAAGTATGAACGCTTTTACATTTTTAAATAATGATTGTGGTTCTCCAGTAGAAATATAATGAGATGAAATAAATAAACAAAGTTTTTAAACTGTAGCTTTCTTATGAAACTATTCCAACATCCGATATTGATGAGCAGCCAATAGTATTGTGATGACTCATCACGACTTCCCAAAGGAATTACGGTAACTTATCTCCTCTTTTCTTAGCAACACTTTACCCTTCAAAAAAACTGGAATTCGTGAAGTAAAACTTAAAATCGGGAAGTGAAACTAAAAGCTTGTCCATCAAACTTCTCTGCCAATAATATTAAATTCATAAAATAAAGCCAACCAATCAGCACACTTTGTGGGCGTGGTGTATACATTCTCTCAGTGAGGTCTGGACCGAACACAGAACACTTACTCTCTTAATCTCATTTTAAGATGACACACTGTTTAAATTCTTCTAAATTTCTATGCAACTTGTTTTGTTAGTAATAAATTCTATTTATTGAGAAAATTGCCTTCTGATAAAAGTTATTATCAACTAACATACACCGAAATACATATGTAAATGGCATATCTGTTAACCTTAGATAAAATTAAAATAAAAAAAATCAATAGATTCTACTGAGTTTGAGGGGAAAAAAATCAGGAGACACTAGCGACATCTTTGATTGAATACTTAAAACGATTGTACTACAAAAAGATAATTTTACTCTTTAGATTATACATTCTGAGAATGATTTATGCTATACTTATTTTCTATTGATCTTAATATTTGAATAAAATATTCATCAATCTCATAAAGAAACTATGAAAGATAAAAGAATATACTACACGTAAAAAATAAGCATCAATGTTTATATCCCAATATTTATTTTATAGGGCAACTTTTACAACTCTAAAGCAATTTATAAATATTAAAGTTATAAAATTACATAAAAACATAAACTACATTACTATATATAAGTTTAGTTAAGTGACAAATATTTTCCTTATCAAATTACCAGTAACTAGTTATATTCATCCTAACTGAATCCTAATTGAACTGCTCCAGATGTAAACAATCTGCTCTGAATGTTAATTATATGACTGCCAACTCGTAGGAATTTTTGGCACAAAAATGGTTAAAGCGTCGTCCTATCACGGCGGACAGGTGGAGTTCGAAACTCAGAGGAACATATTTTCAAGATATTATAATAATTATATTAGGGAGTCATCTGTTGTCTATTTAAGCAATAAAAACAACTCAATAGATTTATTTTCCGGTAAAATTCCGGCTGTTTTTAAGTTTTTTCCTAAAAGTGCCAAAAAAGAATAGATTTTCATACATTATTGGAAAATCAGGAGAAATAATGAAAAGCATGAGTTTCCCGATAAAAACAGTAGAGTTGGCAGCTGTGAAATGGACAAATACCAGACATTATCTTAACACATGATTAAAGAACACTTCATTAATTTTAAGATTAAGATTAAGATTAAAGAACACTTCATTCACCGCATAAAAGAAAAAATGAGACCATTTTACCTCCAACAATAAAGAGCAAAATTATTTTTGAATCATTATTTTCCTGTTATTTATCAGCCGATCTTATAGCTGAATCATTGGCATTCTGGCCTTTAATTCAACAATTTAGGGATTCGATTCCAACGTCAAGTGTCGATATTTATGGTGGTTTAGAATCCACTCTAAATTGTAGATTTGGGTCGAATGAACTCTCCCGAGCAAATTGTGACCATAAAGTGATAAATAGTTTAAATATATATATAGATTGTTTTGTTATATATCAAAAGAGACAACAATCAACTGAGCCTGGAATCTGTATGACAACCGTAATCCAGAATACTTCTTAAATAAACTTGAAATTTTTGGTAAGAAAATGGAAAATGAAGATATTTACAAAAAACCAACAAAATTTTAACAATATTAAAAAGTAGCAGACACTCGCAAAAAATGATTTTAGTTTCACCATTTCAGAAAAATAATAAATAAAAACTTGAATAATATATCATAAATATATTTGTCTAACGGAGTCATTAAATAATCAGACAGATTAAATTCGTCTTCCTGAACTAACAATTTTCATAATATCAATAAATTTGAAGAAATACTTGGATAATCTTTTTCTGAATAAAAATTAATTCAGACTTAATGAGTTTTTAACTACATTATTTGTGTGCAAGTTCTTGCGTTTACTTTGAAGAAATAAGATATTGTATATTCAAAATATTTTATTTAATTTTTTAATGCAACATAAATTTACAATTTAATAAAAACATTGATACTGTTTAATTGAAATCTGACAGACATTCAAAATCAAAATAATAGTTCGAAACTTTTTCTTCAGTAAATTTTTAGTACCATGGTTTTTACTTTTAGAATTCAAAAGTGATATTTCTTCATGAATACAGACATTTTTTTTCACTAAGTTATACGTATAGTTCAAAAATGTTATTTTATAAAATTATCTTTAAAAAGTAACAGAAAATCAAAAAAAATTCCATGCAAAACGTGACTCTCTTGTACTTCTATTCCATGCAAAACGTGACTCTCTTGTACTTCTATTCCATGCAAAACGTGACTCTCTTGTACTTCTATTTATTCTCTCATAAAATCTCGAAAATTTCAGAAAATTTATTTTTTTTTTAAAAAGTTTAAAGCCCATTTTATTTTATTATTTTTCTAAGTTATTTCAAACAATTAGAACTAAAATTTTGGCATAACTCAATTTATAGTAGAATGGAGGATGAATAGAAGCAAATCTTTGTAGCAATTATACGGTTGGATCCTACATCCTTTAATGTGAATGATTTGTGTTAACGATAATTGTAGATTGCGCCAATCTTGGTAACCCTACTTCGATACACTAGATATGGTACACTTAAACTGTTTCCAGAATTTCGTTCTGGCTTGGTGCTTTTTTTTCCAGTTTGTCGCCAAGGGTGTGGGCTCTCCTAGGATTTTACAAAGAACTGAGAGCGATTGATCTAATTAACGTCGAAATAATTTCTCCGCAGAATCTTGAACACGAATCCTTCAAAGATCTTTTGAACAGTCTCATGAATTTATGCCAATTTCTAATTAGTCACGGCAATTTTCATTGTCCATTTCCAATCATTTCAACAGACAAACAAAGAAATCAAAAGATTCTAATTTCTAAAATTGCTTATATGCATATAGATTTCAATGATTGGGTCTCACGTAAGAAAGCCAATATTCTATTACAATGCAACGAAAGCTGGAAACGAAGCTCTTTTTAGGCCAAGATTTGAAGAGAAATAAAAAAAAAAGTCTTAGGAACAGCAAGGGTTGAAGCGCCATTTCGATTTCTGCCGATAATCTATGAAGCGTATCCAGCAATCGTGATCCTGCATTGTTTACATTCACTCCTGGACCAGCCTTTGTTTCCACAACTTAAGTGTCCGAAATCAGGTCGTGTAAATAATTATAATTACGGTTTTAATCTTGTTTGAGAAAAGAATTGTATTTTCTCTTCAATTGTTTGTCTAAATTTAGGTATTCGTCTGCGCTATTTTTCAAATTTCAGAGATTCTTATCCATGTAGGAATTCTCTGAAGTTTGTTGGTAAATAGAAATAAGCCTCCAAAATCTGAAAATAGTTTTGTTCTAAAAAAAATTTAATGAATAGATTTGTAACTAGTTCTCCTAATCGCTACTAGAATAGTTTCTAGGCAAAATTAAATTTTCTAATTTTCTAAGGCATAGCAAGAAAGCTCAATAAATACGTGAGTGTTATAAATACAGAAACTATTAATCGCCCTTTTTTAAATACTTTATTAAAATCGTACACTTTAATCAATTTGATTTCTTAAAACCAGTTATTGATAGTTAGGATTTATATGTCTTACCTAATCCGCACCTTGTAAATATATATTTAAAAATAACAAATAAATCTATTTTCAAATGATATCAATAACTATTGCAGACTTCAAATTATAAAGCCTATTAAAAATATGATAAGTAATTTGGTTTTAAATATTATATATAGATATATAGATATAGATATATATATATATATATATATATATATATATATACATATATATATATATATATATATATAAATATATATATATATATATATATATATATATATATATATATATATATTAAAAATTGCAATCTCTTTGATGTAAATAAGAAAATAAACATTCAATAGGGTTTTTTAACTTTATTCCAATGTTTATCAGCACCTTTAAGTTAGATGATTACTATTTATGTAACTATTAATAACTGATATATAAATGAAAAGTAACAATAATAGATTTGTTATAAAAAATTATCCCTTTTCTATTGTAAATTTTTCTGCATGATACAGGGACTCCTTGATAATTTAAGTAATAAAAATGTCATTACAAATCAATCCTTCAAAATCATTAAGCAATGGTATCATTGAAGTTATTCAACTTAAAGCAGCTTTATTTATAATTTAATTTATATATAAATACTTATTTAAGAAATTAAAAATAATATTTATTTTAATTTGATTAATACAAATAAAAAGTCATTAAATTAAAATTATTTTTAATAAGAATACTATTTGTTTTGATAACTTTATTTATATATTTGATCATTTCTTACACTGTTAATACAAAAACTTACGTCTATCTATATTGCTTTAATATTTACTTTCAGTAATAAAGGTGTTAATAAATCTACAAAATTATCAATTACTGAATAAAACTTTGTAAATCGTGTTAGTTAAATAATATAACTTGCATTTTAAGAGAATAATATTATTAAAAAAAAATGTTTTATACTTTAAATATAAAAACACTAACTTTTAAGCATAAAAAACATTAAAGTTTAGAAATTTCATTATTGATAAAATCATAAAGTTTAATTATTTTACAGTAAAACTATAACGAAAGAGACTAATTTAATAAAATGCAGATATGAGCAGAATCAGATGAATTAGAAAAGGATATAAAAATTTATATGACTTAGAATATACAGAATTTTTCTATAAAATATAATTATTTTGTAATGAAAATGTCCAAATGAAATCAAATTTTATTATTTCAAATATTTCCCTTGAGAAAATATAAGTTTCATTTACACCTTAATATTTTTATGCGTATACATGTTTTTTGTCTACAATATTTAATTTTAAAATAAAATGGAAAATAAAAATACAAAAACCAAAAATGAATATGTAGATAGATAATAAATAAGACATGTCTTGTTTCTATTCTTACAATTGCTAATTTAATTATGAATAAGATTATAATATTTTACCAGAAACATTTCAATCAGCTTGTTTATAAGATATTTCATATTTTATTGTGCTTAGAAAATATCTCACATTGTAAAAATAAAATACTGAAAGGGAAGACTTACTTTGGAAGAATGGAAGATATCATGTGTTTATGACTCACTATCGAACAAGCGAATAATTCGAACTGTTCGAAGACAGATGCAAAAAAAAAATCATGAGTTAAGTGAAAATTATAAATGAAATGTATAAATTTGAATGACCAACAATTCTATCTCCGTACCATTTAAATTAGTTTGGCTATTTGTTAAAATATTTCGTTGGTTACATATTAATGACATAATTTAGTAAAACTATTATAATGCATAAATTATTTAAGACGAAACAAGACATAGTTTTAATGTCAACATTTAAATAATTTAAGTTAAATTTGGAAACAATTTACATTAAAGCTAGATACAGTTTTGGATCAAAACTAAGAATATAGTTTTATTACTTTTATTTATAATCATTTTGAATAAAACTTTTTATTAGTAATCACAAAGCATTAGTTTAGAAATAAATACTAAAAACATTTTAACAGAATGGAAGAAAACATTTATGCATAAATTTTTAAGCATATGTAAATAATAGGATGTAAGGAGAAAAATGTAAGGAGATAAATAAATACATAATAGAAAAGAAGATGAAAGTATTACAAAAAATATAAATTGTTGACAAATTTTATAAGATAATTTTATTGATAATTCAAATGGAAATAAAATGAAACCACAAAAATATTCTTTACTGTATGGATTATTTTAAATATAGATTTTTTAATGGTTATTTTAGATTTAGAATTGAGTTATGTGTTCAATTGATTTAAAATTAAGAGTGTTCTGCACTGAGTTTCGTTTTTATTTCATTCTTCGACCTTTTTTCATAAATCTAATATTTAAAAGGAATCTTGTTTTGAATTTTTTTTCTAGATAAAATATATATCAAAGCTAGATATGTAAAATAAATTTTGTCAAATACGTCCACTTTCTTTTCTAGATAAAATATATATCAAAGCTAGAGATGTAAAATAAATTTTGTCAAATACGTCCACTTTCTTTTCTAGATAAAAATATAAATCAAAGATTGAGATATAAAATAATTTTTTTAAAAGACAACTAGTTTCTTTTCTAGATTAAATATGAATTAAAGTTAGAACTGCAAATTTAATTGAATGTCAAATACAAAAACTACAGTCCAAATTCCAATATTCTCACTTCTAATATTTCAAACTATGGAATAAAATAAAAAAATCTAAATAAACAAGTCAAGATTTTCTTATGAACTAAATATTAGACAAATATAGTGCAGTAAAACATATTTTCTATATTGTACCACTTTATTTCTTTAATAAATAAAACAGCAAAGCAATCTGCAACACATATGAAAAAATCGAAGTAACAATTATATGAAAACGTCAGTAACAATTAACCACGATCAGTGTCCTTATTCGGTAACAACCGAATCATAAAAATTAATCTCCAATAACTCTTCTTCGTGAAAATATATATAAAGTGTGCAATATCATTGAACCTACCTGAAACCAGTAACCTGAAATCAGGACAAGAATGGGAAGTCCTGAAATCAGGAAGAAAAAAAATGGGAGCCTCACAATTTTATAAAGGGAAATATCTTCTCCCACCCCCAAGAAAGAAGAATTCGGCCACTGCACTCGCGTGAACTTTTCTTGCCCAAACAACTTTCTCATTTAGCAACAGAACGGTTTTAGATTTATAAAAGGAATGTGTTATTTCTCGTTTCTATATAAATTAGAGCAATCATTTTTTTTTCTGAGAAAACTGAAAAATAAAGTATTTTGTTAATAATGTGTTTGGTTTTCCTTTTAAATAAACTACTTTAGTTTTTATGCCTTAAAATAGAACGAATTGTACTTTTGTGAATTAATAAAATACCAAAAATATAGTTCAAATTCATAGTTTAATATACAAATGTATTTTAAATGATATTAAAATTCTATGGATTAGGCACAGTTAGAAATGATAAAAGTATGTTAATTTTCTTGTTTTTGTTAGTTAAAGTATATTTTATTATAGTTGCTAGTTGACATACGAATAGCAATAAAAATTTTAATTTGAATTTTTAAATCAATAATTTTAAAAAATCTTAAGTAATATAGGGGATTACTTTCGTATATATTGCAATGCTTAATATTTCAAAAAAATAGTAATTATATATATATATATATATAATATGCATTATTTCCTTAATAAATTAAGGAAATAATCATTAGGTTATATAAACATAGTAAAAAGATAATCTTATATGTTAATATGTTAACTAGTTTCCCCATATTTAAAAATCATTTTTAAAATTGGAAATATATAATTGACTAGTTTTATCATTTAAAAAAAACACTTTTAAAAATAATTTAGGGTTACATTTCCTTTTGAACATTTGAAACACGTTTTTCCTCAGTACTAAAATATTTAATACTATAAAATATAAGATTGTTACAGAAAAGTTTAAATAAATTTTTCATTCAAATGCAGATACATTTAATAAAATTTTCATTAACTCAACTTATGAATTCATTTGCTTAAAAAAATAACAATATATAATACGATAAAAAATGCTGTTTTTTTAGTAAAATTAAATTATATCGTAATTTATTTATCAATAGTAAAACAAAAGATTCCAAATAAATAATATTCTCAACACAAATATTATTTTCATAGAAATATATTGAAAACCCGCAGAAATATTTTTAACTAAGTATTAGCTTCATAGTTTAAATTTAGAATTATAAACAAACAAAATGAAAAGCGAAATATTTGTTTTTTTACATGTTAAGATTCATTTCCATTTGTATTTTGTTTCAGAAACATTATGAATATTAAATTTCTGTTAGCTTAAAATCTCGCTAAAATTTTAATATCATGTTTTTAAACTAACATATCAATATTACAATATAAAAATTTTATATTCAACAATTTAAATTCAAGTTATATCTTTTATGAAATCTTCTATTTGCATGCTTATATGTTTAAGAAATAATTAATAATATAATAAATAATTATCTGTATTATTTAATGAGAATATTAATTTAATTCAATTTATTGAAATTAAAGACCTTCCAAAAATAACATTCACAAGCACTGAAAACAAAAATGATTTATCAAGTGTTTTAAAACAAAAATATAGAGACTATTTTATTTAATAATTCAGTATTTAGTATTTTACTCTCACAATGATACTAGGTTTCACGACATAAATATGTGTAAAACAAATTTTAAGATAAATTTCATATTTCTTAAAATACAACTTACAGTGTTTATCAAATTTTTATTTAGATTGTATTTCTTGAATGCAATAAATTATTATTCGCTATTATTCCCTAGCATCAGCATGATTAAATTGAATTTCGTTAGTGAGCAAAAAAAAAAATAAATAAATAAATAAAACTTAAAGCATACAATTATATATTTAAAAAAGCAACATATCCTTTCATAAAGTGTGCAAATACATTTCTGTTAAGAACATTTATTATTTCTATTTCCACAGGAAAAAAAAACCACGATCATTAAAATAAATATTGATTATAAGTATGATTGAATATCATTCTCAGTAATCTGGTACGGGAAAACTCGAAATACAGATTAGTTTAGATTTTAGAATTTCTAATTCAATAATTACATACCTTCAAATGGAAGCATATCATCAATAGCTCAATTATTCTAATCTCTAAATAGCATTAACATTTAAATTTATTGGTGATTTAGAATTTTTCATGGAAAAAAAAACAGAAATAAATCTATCGGTGCGTATCCAATGGTTAATGACCGACGTATACAGTGACGTCACAATCGACCGCCATGTTCATCAACGGAACGATCGTGGTTTATAAATTTTCACTGAGACTTCCAAATTCGAAATCAATGAAATTAAAAATAAAAGCCAATTGCGAGATTGGCAGAAGGAAAATCAAGTTCAATGCCATTTTGTCTCCTTTCAATGATGTGTTTTAGCGAGAAAGTTCTTTTCACGCTTTGTTCATCAGAGTTTGTAACGCTTGAAAGATATCGATAAGGAGTGTGATTGACAGACCTTCCAAAATCGTTTGATAATTAAATGCAATCTAGGACGACGAGTAATTATATAAAGAGGAAAGCAATTAATCATTATATTTTAAATTCCTTTTGACAAATGAGAAATCGAGGCTAAAGTTCTAGTTTAAAGGTATTAAACACAATACATATATAAAGCGTTATATGTGTTCATCTTTGAAGTATAATATTCCAATTCGATTAAAATTCTTATTTTGGCAAAAATATTATTTCATTAAAAAAATCACTTATATTTCACTTCAGTATTCTAAAATATATCTTAAAAGCTTTATGCAAATGTTATTTAATAAAACTCGAAACACAATCACTCCATGCATAAGAAAACAAATATTATGAATGAAAAACTATTCTTTACATAATGTTTTTTGATATAAAAGTTTTTGATAATACATTCAATTCAAATAATGAAAACAATTGTTAGAGATAACATGTTTAAAAGAAGACACTGATTAATAACTGATCGAATAAGATATAAATAAACACAATTAAATATCTTAAAATACAGAAAAATAGCTTTCGTTGCGATCAATTTGTTGGCCAGTATAAGCATTGGAAAAGTATCAAGATTTGATAACTCTTGAAATTTGGAGCTCTTCGAACACAATTTCAAAAGTACAAAATGAAGCTAAAATTGTAAATCATTATTTGCAATTACGTAACTTCAAATGTTATGGTAAATTCCATTCTCTTTATTTATGGATAAACAACCCACGTTCCTAAACTATCAAAGTAGTTGCAAGACAAAAACTAATTCGAGAAGTCATATCATTCTCTAAAACCTAAGTTATATAATAAGATTCTGTAAACAAAAAAAGCTTTTGTGTTGTTTTAATAACATATTAAGAGATCCAAACTCTACGTTATAATTGAATTACAACAAATGTTTCCTCTTAAACAGCCATATCGAAGAAGAAACTACGTTTACTGTTCAATAAATTCTTTTAAAGATTTTACCTCATTGGAAAAATATCATATTCGTTGAAGAATCAAAATGCTACGTATCTTGATCTGATAAAAGGCAAATCATTATAGGAAGGTCAAAGACAAATTTATACTAAAGTTTTGTGAAATATGGTAGAGGAAGAAAAGTTTTAAATTATATATAGAAGCGTCAGCAATAACTTCGAAAACTTATAATTTGTAACTTATTCAATTGCGTCATGAACCAATATTGCTTACATCTTTTTAAAACTAATTCAGATAGGTCAAAAGACAGAATTCTATATTAATAATTCTTGCATTTATTACTAAAACAATAGCCTTAATCACACTGAGTATTTATGCATTTGTGTTAGCTTTATAAAATTCCCTTAAAATGTTAAATGCACTTTCATATACACCTTGCAGCTTCAATAAATGTGAACAAGAGATTAGAATGTTAAAAATAAACAGGTCCTAAAAGCACCAGGTATTCTAAATAAATTTATAAAACACTCCTTTAAGAAAAATTGAACTAAATTCTCCAGGTATGAAAACTTTTGTGGGATGAAGAAAAATAACTTTTATAGCTCAATATTTAAATTTCCATTCTGCCTTTAATTTCCTGTACATTTTCTCGAGAGTCACGTGGAACATAATTCCTTAACAGTGCTATTTTAAGCGATTTCCTTAAATTATTTAAATCACATTGAATCATAATATATAAGCATCCATTTGCAAAATGAATCAAATACTTTTGCTCAAAATTCTTTTATAATTTCATAAAAAAAATCATAAGATTTTACTTCTTTATTTTCCTATAAACACACAAAAACTTATTATATAAATTAAAAACGTTTAAAATATCCTATAATTTCAAATCATCAATGACCAAAAGAATTTCCATTGATTCTACACCCAACGTTTTCAAGTTGTTTTAAAAGCAACGATATATATATATATATATATATATATATATATATATATATATATATATTATTGAAACAAAGATTTACAAAAACATGATATATATATATATAGCTATAAGAATTGTACATCACATTTTTTTCATCTATTGAATATAATAAATGTTTCATTAAATGAATCATATTCTTTGTGTGCATTGTTTTCATTCATATAATATTTCGAATGTTTCTCAAATTTTATACATTAAATGATGCAATCATAGTAAATTCCAATTATTTATCAATTTGTAAACTAACACACACACACACACACACACACACACACACATATATATATATATATATATATATATATATATGCATATGCATATATATATATTCGTTTTGAAATTTTTTGGAATCTTAGAATAATAAAAATTTTAATATATTAAGTTTATTTCAATAAATATTCCAATCATTTGCCTTGATAAAAAAAAAATTTTATATTTTAAATGTATAATTTAAAAGATATTCACTGTAATGTGCAAAGTATTAAAGTAATTGATACAATTTTCTCCTTCAGAAAATCTTGCAATTCTATCACTAAGAAATCGTCTCCCACATTCCATCACCAAAAAATTCCCTTACTAAAAAAAAATGAAGTCAATGAACGCGCAGCTGTAACTGTATTAGAATACTAATCAAATTACCCACAAGCTATTAACTCGTGTGGAGCACTTTCTCTCTTTCGTGAAGGAAAAATACAAACTAAAATTTATAAACAGAGTTAGAACCCGTCTTGTTTCATAATCTACACGTGATTGTATCACAATTAATGCAAATGAATTTACTGATCAAACATTTTCTATTACATACATTTGTGATTAAAAGTAAATAATATTATTTTCTCTATTGTAGCCGTCTTCTTTTTCAGATAATTTTAAAAAGTAAACACATTAAAAATAAGGTCAAATCTATATTTTTTCTATGCCCGAATGTTATTTGCTGGATGTTTTTAGAATAGTTTTAATCTAATTTATGTTTTTCATTACTTCTGATAATTATCTCGTATTATTTAATTTCCATTTCATCATGCATTTTGCACTTTCATATAACAAAATTTTATTATATATTTATTTTATTGAATGTTTAAACTAAACATTATGCAATAGATTAAAATTTGAAAATACGTTAGATTTATTTTATCATTATTTATCAATTATTGAATGAAAAATTTCTTGATAAGATATAAAAAATGTTTAATCATTTTTAAACTTTTTTCATATATATATATATATATATATATATATATATATATATATATATATATATATATATATATATATATATGTGTGTGTGTGTGTGTGTGTATATATATATATATATAATTCATAATAATTAATTAATTTAAGTTTTAGTTTATTTTCGTTCGCAATTATATTCCTAAAAAATGTTATAAAAGTAAAATTAAAATAAAAAGATTTATATAGCTATAGAATTTTTTATGGAATTCTAAAAGTCATTTTATTTTAACAGTTCAGATATTTTACAAAAATATTTTTTATATAAATTCACTTGAAACAAAATTAATCACAATTATTTACTTTACTAAAAGTTTAGAAAAAAATCTCTATTGCAAATGATTTTAACAAACCTTATGAATAATTAATTTTGAATTGAAATTTGATGAAGAATTATCATTCCTGTAATGTGTAGAAAAATGTTTGATCTATTTCATTATCAATATTCTATAATCTAAATTATTTATAATATAAGAGATGTATAAAATAATATTCTGCATAGGATATATTAGTGCTATATACTTGTAATATTTTAATTCAGAGGCGAATTTGCTTGCTTCCCCATATTTTAACTGAGCAAAATTATTTTTTTGAAACTAAGCTGATCCTTATGTTTGCCTAACTAACCAAATTTTATTTTGAAATTTAAGGGGGAAATAACATTCTGTTTAATCATATAATTCATACAATTTTCATTCATAAAATTTTTTAAGAATGTAGTTACATATAAGAATAATTTTTATGCCATCATTTTGGTTAATGAACACAAAATTCTTCACGCATATGAACAGACTATAATGAAACATTGAAAGAGTGGAAGTTGCATAAATCAGGAATATTAACAGAATATTTTCAAATAAAATATCCTGTTAATATACCAAGATATTTTTTATAAAAATATTTTTATAAATTAATGTTCTGCAATCTTAAAATTTAAATAAAAATAGTCAGTACAGTAATTATATTTTAACTATTTAACATTTATGGAAAATTATTCCCCAACCATTTACATTTAAGGATTCTTGTACCAATTTATGAATCAAAATATTTTGAAATTTACAAGATGAATAGCTTCAAATTCGATATATCTCATTAATTCTAGGAATATTTTTTCTTCAAACTTTTTATTCATTGCAAATAAATTTCACTACATAGAGTACTGCAAATCTCGAATTTCTTTTACTTAGTATTTTTAATCTTTTTAATCCGATCAAATAAAATTTCCAACAATGATGGCTTTTTTTATTTTAAATCTCTCAAGGAAATTTAATTTCCGATGAAATGAATTTTTTCTGAAGATTAAATTGATTATAATTATTAAGGTAGTTTTCGATTAACAAACCATCCACTCTTTCGAAACGAAACAGAAACTTATTCCGAAACTGAAACAAAAAAACACGCTTTCGACAAGGGTTTTTCCTTACCTTGAAACACAGTTGAAGATAAGTTAAATGACTGTTAACTGCTCTTCGTCGTTGTCCACCTGCACAAAACACTCAACCATAACTTCGTAGGGCCCGTCCCAGCATTATATACGGGGTTCCACCACCAATGGCAACTTCTGACCTACATATGAGAAACGTCATAGAAATGTGGGACAACAATACCCACTCGACCACTGAAGAACAGTTGCCAGTCTACAAAATTGAAATTCCCGCCTTTACCTTCGATTTCGTTTGGTCGAAATATTTTTTTCACTCTCTGGAAAAGTGTTTTCACCTGGTAGGGGGCGATTCAAAATGGTTTGCTGCCCTGGAGCTACTCCTTTGGAAAACACTTCACTCTCTCGATTGTAGATCAATGAACTTTTTCACTTCACTTCGTATTACTGATAATAAACAGCTAAAAAAAGAAAATGTCTATTGGAAAAATGAAAACAATTTCGGTTATTATAAATAAGAGGTGAATTTGTCAAGTAACACAACATAATGAAAGTTGATATTATTTCTTTGATTAAAAAAAGGGAAATTATTCTGATGTAATCTAGATTAAAGAATTTTTATTTTAACAATATTGGGAATTATTTTTTTTATCTTATGCATTTTGAAAAAGCATATCTGTATTTTATGTGTCCTTTCTAATTCGTTAGCATTTAGAATTTTCTGTTAACAATATGTCTTATAACCCTCAATTGCTTAAAACAAAAAAGATGTTAAATGAAATGTAAACTATTTTAAAAAGCAAGGAAACATAAAAAGAAATAGTAGTTTATTTAGTTCATACAAGATTGAATACATCAATAAAATAAAATAAATATCACTTTGAAATTGCGCAAAAACATATATTATATTTTGTTTTTAAATTTCATAATGCAATTTATAGAACTATTAAATAATATTAATTAAACTCATAAAGTACATTTGTTATAAAAACATTTTGAGATGTGTATGACTTTTAACAATTAGATAAAATAAAACTTATAATTTATTAGCTTATAGTAAATTAGAGACGTTCGAAATAATAAATGAAAGAATTTTTAAAATATTCGAAAACTAAAATTTATCAATGTTTTTTCCTAGCTTGAACAGTAAAAATGCTAATCAGATAATAATAAAATAATTTAAAATGAATTAATACGTGTAAAAGATGTTTCACAATTTAGTAAAAAAAATTATTTATTTCATTTTGTTTGCATTAAAAATATTTAAGTTTGAATCATTTTATAGTATATTATATTTTCTCTGATAAATTGTTTGAAAAATTACAAAACATTTTTGGGCTTCAAGTAAATTTCATATGTTAATCCAATACAACTTTACGTACATTTTAATGATTGTTATTTTCAGTTAGTTCACATCAGTCAGTTCAGATCACATCATTTTAATGATTGTTATTTTCAGTTAAAACTTTTAATTTCTTATAATTAACATAAATATTTTAGTTTATAAAAGATTCAAAATTTAAATGAACTTAAATTTCACTTTTGGATTCCTGAAAATTCATAATTTAATATGGGAATCATTTTATTTAATTTTTAACATAAATATTAGATAAACTTCTTAATTGTTTGCTTATACTTGAAAATTAAAATTAAAAATATTATCTGAATTGCTTATACAGTTTAGTAAATAATATTTATGTTAAATTGTATTGAATCTTCTAGAAGATTATTAAAGTTAAGTCACTTACATTTAGTTTTATACTACGTCCTTCAAAAAGAGAAAAATTAAAAAACCTTACAATTTTGTTTCAAATTCAGGAAAGGTTAGAACTTAACACAAGACTATTTTATATAAAGCTAAAAAAAATCAGCATTTTTCTGTTATTTTTATTGGTCAAAAAATTTTTAATATATTTTAGCTAAAGATTCGATTTATTATTATAAAAATGCTCAAATAGTTTTGTGAAGATGCGTCTGAATAATTTTACTTCTAATTCATTCCTATGTACGTGCGCGAAAGAAAATGCTTTTACATAATTTTATTACATTTTAATTTTTAAAATATAAAATTAAAATATGAAAAAAATTTTAAAAATTTTATATTTACTTTATTAATTATTATAATAAACGTTTAATGCAATAAATGTTTGAATCAAATCAAAAGAATATTTGTTTGGAATAAAATTATATTTCTTCAAAATTTTAAATAAAAATATGCATTAAGTTCTTTTAATTAAAATGTTTGAATCTGAGTCGCAAATACTTACAATTTCAAAAGTCTGATAAAATAGAAAATCAAACAAAAATATAGTCCTCAACTCGTTTCCAAATTTAATCTTTGATATCATTCTTCATATTATATTTTGAGCTGAATAAACAGTAATTACTACGGTATGTTTTTAATACGGTATATTTTTTAATTTATAACCAAGCAATTTGTTTTATGTTTTTATTTTCAAAAAGATTTATGTATTAAATATTTCTGTATGTATTGCAAATTTCAGCCTTAATTAGTCATTCATTTAAGCAAATTTCTGACTTTAATTTTCATCTGTTTTAAAGAAATTTATTCTTAATATCTGGAAATTTTCATCCAATTTTTATGAGAAACTAGACAATTTAATAGGAAATTCTTTTATGCTATAACTTCAATTTTATTCTTGTTTTTTCATAATGTTCGCAGTTATTTTTTCATAAGATTGTGGAGTCTTTCTTTAATCTTATAATTTCTATGAAGAAAACTTTTCTTTTTGTCAAAACCATTTAGAAGCGATCTTAATGAAACTTAATCAGAAAAAGGTCATTTTACAACTAATAATTTGTCCCAGCAATTCTAATGTTAATCATGTATTATCAATTATTTATTCATTAATTCAAAATCATTCATTAATTGAAAAAGTAAATAAAAATATTTAGTTAAAGGTTTTTTAAGAAATCAGCTTTCTCGTATATTCGGTTTGTAAGAATTCAGTAAGATGAAATATTAAAAGTAAAAGATAGTAAATAAATTTTGCTCAAATATATTTATAATTGTATTTTTATTAAGAGGGTTATTCTGAAACTTTTGAGATACGCGCAGACGAGAATTTACAAAATAAAAAAAACGGTTTAATTTTAAAATACAAAGTATTTTAACATAGAAGACGATTTTTACTGATTTATTTCAACTTGTTTAGTGTAGAATAAATTTTAAACAAAAGAGAAAATGGAGTTGACGCGAAAACATTTTCGCGCTAGGATTTTCTACGATTTTAAAGCAGGATTAAATCAAGAAGAATGCGTTCAACAGTTGCAATTAGCATTTTGGTGATGAATCTCCAGCTCGTGCTACTGTATTCAGATGATTTAGAGAAATTGGAAGAGGTCGCAATTTTCTTCAGGATGAAAAGCACACAGGAAGGCCGCCGTCGGCAATAATCCCGAATAATGTCTCTGCCATACGAAAACTGTTAATGGATGATAATCGCTGTACCTATCAAATGATACAGAAGGAACTGAACATTGGATCCATACACAAAATCATTCATGCAGAATTACATATGAAAAAAGTAGTTTGCCGTTGGGATCCCCAGAATCTAACTGAGCACCAAAAAGAGGAGCGTGTCAAAATCAGTAAAGAAACTCTTAAATTGCTAAATGATGGTGGCCACCGCATCATTTCTAAAATTGTAACAGGTGATGAAACGTACATACCGTTTTTTGACGTTCCAACACGTCAAGAAAGCAAAGTATGGGTCTTTGAAGATGATTCCACGCCGACAATGGTGAAAAAACAATGCGCACTGGAAAAAGTGATGTATGCCGTTTTCTTCAGAAGTACGGGATTGGTCAAAGCCATCAAGTTGGAAGGATACAAGAGAGTAACATCAAATTGATATACCACTAAATGTCTTCCAGAAATTCTACAAGAACTGAAAGTTAGGGGACTAATGCTTCACAATGGCAATGCATCTTTACATACAGCGGGATTAACAGTTGAGTTTCTTAAACGAAAACAAATTAAAGTGATCGAACATCCGCCGTATTCACCTGATATGTGAAGACTGTTGTGCGACTGTTTGTTATTCTTTAATCTAAAAAAGAACTTACGTGGACGTCGTTTTCATTCAGAAGAAGAGATTGATGTGGCTACAAATGCACTTTTTTTTTTATCAGTTCCAAGAAATGAATGGCTTGAGACATTTAATCTGTGGAAAATTCGTCTACAAAAGTGCATTGATGCTGGAGGTAACTACTTTGAACACATCTAAAATTTTGTAAGTATAACTATAAAAACCTAATCGTATCTCAAAAATTTCAGAGTCGCCCTCGTATTATATAAGAATACCCAACTTATGCACTTAAAAAAAAAAAAAAAAAAAAAAAAGATTATGAGGTTTTGCTTTTCTGATTTATTTTGTTTACAATTTTTTTTAAGTTAAAACACAATAATTTACCTACGATGTATTAAAATACACAATTTTTTTCAATATATTAAGACTGGCGCACAACAATTATTACACGGAAGCTTGAAAAACACAAGTAAATCATGCCTTCGTATATCATTTTTGAAAATCAACTTTCAAATATTTTTTTCCATAATTAATTTTAAGATTCTGGAAAAAATTTAGTTGAAGATTAAATGAATTTCTCACCATGTTTTGAAATAAAATGATGGTTCATTTTTTTCGGCAAAAAAAGTTTTGTATAAATGAGCTTAGTTTATTTGTTTTTTCAACGAAAAGTAAAAACCTAAGTAAATTATATTTTTTTAATGTTTTTCTGCAATCATAATTTTACTGAACAAAATAAATCAGTGAACTCTTATAAAATATTTTATAATGAAGCGATAAGTTTTAATTAAGAATGAAGTGAATAAAAAAATGTTTAAAATACAAGATTTTAATATAAAATACTGAAAACTTATTTTTTAACTCGCTCACTACTGTAATTGGGTCATTCTGGTAACTTAAAAATTTTCATATTTTCTGATTTCATAATTTTTTGCAGTTAGAATATAAACAACACATTTCACATGTAGAAAAACTTTTGGTATCCAAGTAAGAAATTAAGAACAACTTTAAAATGTTTTTCGAACGTCTATTAGCATATTGCTAGTCTAAAAATATATATAAACCGAACTTGATGAAAAGAAATGAATACGGCAGACGATAATGTTAAGAAAATAACTATTCTTAGAACAGAATTTAGAAATCAGCACAAATCGTTTAAAGAAAAAAGTAAACTGAAAGCAAAAAATATCAATCATGTTTTAATATCAGAAATTATAGCAATAGCTACCACATTTAGCCGTTCATCTCAAAATTCAAATGGCATCATTTTGTCATTGATATTCAATACTCTAGACATCCCATAAAATAGGAATGTTAGGAATGGTACGACAACTGTATCGTGAAAAACAGTGTCTATTTTTTAAAGTATTGATGTTCGACCGTTTGAGCACTGAAATTAATAAAAAAAAAAATGCATAGTTCCAATACATGACATTATTTCACAGTATTATTATCAACTATAGGCATATAGCATGTCGTAACTCTGTATTAATTTAACTCAGAAAACTGAACTCAAAAGTTCAAGAACTTAAAAAACAATTATACTTTGCGGAGTAAATCTTCCACATAAATATGCTCTGATATGATAAATGTTTTTTATAGATTTTTTAAGCATAGTATTTTACAATTACAGCTTTTAATTTACATTATACAGCTTCTATATTATATTGTTACTTTTTTATTATATTACTTTGCCTGATTTTCTAAACATGCAATAGGAAAGCATACAATAGGAAATATTCACCAGAATAATTCCAAATATACATTACTCAGAGAGATTCTCAGAAAAAGACTGTAATCTCTAGAAACAGGCGGCGGGTAGGGAAATGCCTCCATCGGTTTATCTGATGGGTAGTTGGAGGTAAATAAAATACCTCCTTGGAAAAACAGGCAAAAGACCAATCTTCCGGGGTTTTAGCACCTTTTTTCTAATTTTCTGAGTGCCCAGCTGTAAGTCCTGGTCTATAGAGAAACGGTGTTTTGCCATCAGTGGCAAACCTAGACGCAAAAACATTGAAGAAATTGCAGAAGCGTTTATAAGAACTCACGGCTTTAATTGAGAGATTTATTATAGACACGAAAAAGAAAGATAGTGAGAATCATTGTCTGCGAAGTAGAAACATACGGATACAGTGAATATTAAAAAAATACTGAACATTTGAGAAATTGTGAATTAATATAAAACTTGGTACTGTTATCTCTGTCATCAAAATGAAAGTGGGTACTATTTTCAAGTAATTTTAGCTGCCAAAAAATCACAAAGTAAAGTGATAAACACAGGTTTTCAAATTGAATGCAAGTGAAAAATTTTTTAACAAATTTGAAGAAATTATTAAGGGCAAAAATTTATAAGCTATATCCATACGGAAAGGAATACTCTCTATGAAGTGACAAAAAGTTCGGGAACAGATGCCGTATAATCCAGGATACCAAATTCTGATATTGGTAATTTTTGGCGGATTTTCCTATGTATCTGGCAACCTCGATTTTATTATGTCATACATATGGAGATCTATAAGAATTATGCAAAAAGTTCTATTTTGGTAACCTAGCATTTACGTTATCGCGCACGTCACGATACGTTATCTTGGTAACATTTCTTCATCGCCAAAAAAACTCAGAATTTGGAATCATGGATTATATGGCACCTGTGCCAAAGTTCGTTTCATTCAAAAGTAATTTCCACGTAATTATTATGTTTAATCCACTGGCAGATGAGACTATCTATTATAGAGGGTTTCAGAAAAAGGCAGACTACTTACGTATTCGTAATTTAATTCATTTTTACATTTCCTCACCTGAATGATACCGACATTGATAAATATCTTTCTTCAGGTTACCAAAAATATGGAATTCACAAGGGGAAATATCTGGATTGTATGGAGGATATTCAAGTTTCTCCCAACCCAATTTTCAAACCAGTATCTCACCAGATTGTCAACTTGAAGATGGACATTACGAAAAAGAATTATTCTTTTCCTCAGCATTCCTAGTTATTTTGAATTTATGGCACGTCGCAGTTTATGGAGCATTCTTCGCATACTGCATATATGCGATTGCGAGTTGTGCCGATTAGAAAAAACCCGACTTTCTGTTCTTTTTTGCATGTTTCTATTTCCCAGGCCGAATGAACATACTTTTTACTGCACTTATTTCCAGAGTAATGAAGAAACTGCGAATATGTTTATTTCCACTATGTATGTATTTTTCCCTCCGACAGGTGGCTATACCAATACGTAATAACAATGTTGCCAAATTTTGTCAGGAATATATTTTGTTAGGATATTTAAATATATTTGACTGCTTCTCATACAAAACTTATTTGTAAATATTAACCACATGAGTCTTTTTTTTTTTTAAATTTGAATTTCAAACAATTTTTGCTGTGTTTTAGGGAACTTAAAATTAAAAAGTTAATATCGTGTGCATGAACTAATTAACATTTTAAGTTTTAAATTAATATATGAGGATTAATTATTTAATTTAAAAGAGTTTATATAAAACGAAAACTTCTTCATAGCTTCTATAGGTTGAACAAATATTTTTATCAACCATACTGGTGAGCTTCATTTCGTTCCATTTGCATACAATCATTTTTTTAATATGTCTCCTATTTAAAATAGTATATCAATTTTTATAAAATTAAAATTTGCTATTTTTAAATACATTTTTTTCTATTATATAATGAATCAAATGATAAAAAAATCATATATTTAAAATTTGCAAATTTTTTTTCAAGATAATTATACGAGCTCTTATCAATTTTAATATTTTATATCGCTATGTATATTATAATTATACAATTGAAGTAAATTCTTAGAAAAGTTTAAATTATATTTTCATAGTAAATTTCAATTAATATGCTTCGAGCCAAATTTTGTTTTTGATTTTTTAATTATCATTTTTTAAACTGTATTAGATTCAGTACAAACTTATTAGATTTTGAACTCCAAAAACAACTAATGTAACCTTATTTATAATAAGGCTATAGAAGAACATTACTTGGCGAAAAAAATATAAATTCATCTATATCATTAAAACTACATATAGGGTATCGTTTAAAACAAAGCTGTGAGTCTTGACTCAATAACGGCCTTTCAAATATTCTGAATTTCTCATTTGTCTATCAGAATTATCTCCAGCACCGATAATTACCAAGCCAAGAAATGTTGTTTTCAGTTAATAAAAAATAAAAAATAATAATGGTGGCGACAGATTGAAAAAAACTTTTAATGGGAGATCCTCATAACAGTCACTGACCTCGAAACAATAGGAAAAGGAAGCAAACCTGGCGATTAAATCCTTATTTACATCAGTGTGCAAGTGACATTCCTCGTCCCAAGTGGGAAAGGAAACTCCGCCACTTTGGCAATGATCGTGAAACAAAAAGGGAGCAATGCCGCCAATATGTGTCACACATCGTGTATTCTGTCAACATAAAATGCAATGTAACATTTCTGATTTGGCAACCACAGATCAATGTCATTAAATAGTGGACAGGACGAGGAAAAAAATAATACTCCTGTTCATTAGCGGCTGTTATCTCTCTCTCTCTCTCAATCTCTCGGCAAGGTACATAATAAATTAGTGTTTACGTCTTGGCATCTATTTTTAGATTCGTTGTTTTTCGCAATAAGTTAATGAATGCGATATATGCAGTATATTTAATATGACATCGATGAAAAATCAGGTTGATGTTGTTTTGAAATGCGGAAATTGAAATGATTTGATAAGCGTATTAACCTTTTCAAAATTTATGATTAGGCAATGTTTATTATGATGAGTTTTTTCTTCAATTAAACTCAAAAGAAAATTTATGTATAATAATGGTAATTATAATTAAGATAAAATACTAAAATATAATTAAAGCCAAAAAATACAAAATTGTTAAATTTGTTAATGAATTACAATAATATAAATATAACAAAAGAATTTCTTATTATTACTCCTAAACTAAATTGACATCACTATTTAAGTAAATATTTTTAAAATAAATTTGAAAACAATTTAGTTTATTCAAATACTAACCAAAATTTCTAAACTATTAAACGCTTCGAATATTTTATATTGAATTATAGAAAAGGAATTATAATAATTAGTTAAAGTTTTGCATTTTCTAAATTAAAAAGAATTTAAAATTTTATTAAATAAACACCGTGCAAAAGATAACATACAATCTTTTAATAAAAATAAAGCTTATTTGATTAAGAAAATATACTAGTAAATACGTAATATAAAAAATTAAGTTCCAAACAAAAACAGACAAAGTTAGTATAAAAAATATATTTTTTATTGAATTTTTAAATATATTTATATTTTATGAATATGCAAATGTATATGACTGAGAGAAATATTACTAGAAATAATTTTTTTAATTCAAATTATTCATTGAGAATACTAATTTTTGGTATGTGTATTTAACATTAAGTTAAAATTGAAGTAAATTTAATTGGCACGTATTTGACAAATGGCTCATTTATTCTGCTGTTTTATTTTACAAGCTAAATATACATTAACTTTAGATACTTTTTGGCTAGATTTTGATGCTAATTATGCAAAATTTGTATGTATCATAGTTAGCTTTACACATTATATGTGATTTCCCTAGAGTTTAAAATCTCTTATATTATAATTGTCATACAATATAATAAACTTCAAAGAATGGATATAAAATTGTCTTATTCATCTTCCACAATTTACATAACAAAGAATATTTATGGATTAGTGTAAGGCGACAAAAGTCATTTTAAGAACTCAAAAATACACAAATTACTTATGCTTATTTAGATTTAATAACAATACCAAAAAAAAAAAAAGAAAAAAAAGCAGTTGTTGTTTTGAACCAATTATAAGTTTTATTATTTTCTCTTCATTTAATTGAGAATTAAGATACAGTTAGAGTTTAAATTTAAATAGTATTACTGATTTATATTATTGTCGGTACAAAAACATTCAAATTGGAAACCGGAATGTAGAGCATTTCACATTAACATTTCAGAAATTTCCTTTATTTGTCATTGTATGAAAAACTAGCAACTTTAATGAGTTATTTTTTGAGAAGCAATTATTTTTAAAATTATTTTACCATCTTAAGCAATTTTTGTTGCAATAAAGGGATTCTATTTTATGACATTTATTAGAATATATTCAAATTTCTCGTTTCCATTATACAATGTTTTTCAACATGCTCCACATTTATTAATAAAACATGACAGTTAGCGATAAAAATAACAGATTTGATATTTTAGATTTCAAATTATTTTCAGATATTTTGTTTCTGTTTGATACCAATTTTTCCATATTGGTAAAATTAGCATCTTATGATTTGGCATTTTCTTAAAAAATATTTATCATTTTTATATTTAATATTTACTGAAGAAAGTATTCTTTCCCCACTGGCGCAAATTTTACGTTCTTCAGTTTACTTATCATGATATTTAAGAGAAGAAAAATCAAGATTTTCGGATAAAAAATTTGCATTAAAGAAGAGCAGAAATACAATTCAAAGTACTTTTCTAGTAAGCTATTTTCCATATTTAAAAGTAATGTTAATTAAATTAAAGATTTGATCTTTTAGATTTCAAAGAATATTGTTCCATAAAAGAAGTAGAGCATCTTGCCATCTAAAATATATATGATTTAAAAGAAAATACGAAAATTTCAATTGGCATTCTATAGCAAATTCTTTTCCTATAGAAAGCAAATTTTGCTTCTTTTTTTTTTTTTTTTTTTTTCTTACGATGGACAGATCAGTGCACAAATTCTTCTGAATGGAAGCTTACAAGCGTAACTTTTACACGATTTTAAGTCATATAATGAACAAAAATGTATCAAACTTATGGTTCAGATATTGAATGGAAATTTTAAGGAACGAAAGTTCTACTTAAAAGGCAACATGTGATTTCTGAGCTGGTGATGCAGTGTTTTTGGAGCTCCAGAACAATGGCTCCATCTCCTGTAGGATGAGTTGCATTGAAAATCTAGTGAACTACTGAAAATCAAGTTATATATACAGTTGAAATTTTTCAGAGCTGAGACAAACTTTTACAATTTTTCAGGAACGCTAATCACTGAAAAAAAGTTGACATTCGGGGAGTCAAGATACTCCTCGTCATAAAGGAGGCTTAGCTAGATATTATGATCAAAATACTCTAGGTCACAAAGGAAATTTAGCTAGATATTAGGATCAAAATACTCCAGGTCATAAAGGAGGCTTAGCTAGATATTATGTATTTGGTTCAGGTACTACTAAATTAATTGTTCTTTTTATTGTGAAGATCTTAATTGATAAAAGCGTTAAAAACTGGCTAATTAATATAGAAATCTTTCGTTGATATCCAAGTATCATGTTTGTCATCATTACTAATCTAATGAATATTGACGAAAATACTTCCAAAATCCAGCAAAATATTACATCAATACATTTTTGAAATCCAATATTGTGAGTTCTTAAGGCAAATATTTCCACATCAATAAATTATAATAAAGGCAATAATACCTGTCCATGTTATTCAAATATTTTTTCTTTGGAATTATATCCGAAACATAATATTGAAAATATTTTTATAGAATAGTAGATAGAAATATCATTGACATAAAGCTAAGCTGTATCTTCCATTATATTGAAGAACCCAAGCAATAATAAATAAGTTAAGAAATTAAGTGCCATTTTACTGTGTGTGTGAACGTCACACGCGAATGGTATTCATATATTATACTCATGAGGTTTAATTCAAACAAATTAGTTATTAAATAATATAAATTACATAATAATATCTATATATCTCAATTGAAGTGTTATGTAAAACACTTATTAAGTAAGAAAAAAAAACCTTAAAAAAGAATATAAATTCCTCATAGATAGAAATTCATAAGAATATAGATACAAGATTCATTGCGATTTTATACATTACTAAGAGCAAAAGTTTTAAAAGATTTATTTTAATAGAATCTATATAATTTTTTAAATGTTTCTTGTCCGGAGAGAAAAATTTCTTGAAATAATAATATTTATTTTCTTGTATCTTTATATAGCTTCTTTTACTAAACTGCATCTAAATCAAGCACATTGTTTGCTGCCTTATTTAAAATTTGATATTATTGTTTGCTGCCTTATTTTATGAAGTTAAATATTAATGCACGCATACACACACACAGACATACATACATAATTAAAATAATTGAACATTTACTATACCAATATATTACGTTAATAATCATACATAATTTATCAAATGTATTTAAAGCACTCTCACAATAAACACCTCATTTCGCCTCGGTTTAACCACCTTCGCAGACAATGCTTATCGTTGCTCTACATCAAGCGTTGCATTATTCAAGTGAATACAAAATAACTGAAGTAACAAATAGGCGAAAAATCTTATCCTTCATCATCGTTTCGTTTTTAATAGCTGAAGAAGGTCCACACATTCGCTTCTAGATTGCGACAAGAAAAGTGTGAAATATATTAAAGTGTTGTTTGCAAAAAAAAAAAAAAAAAAAAAAAAAAGATGCTTTATATATTTTTAATGTAATAATGGGAAAATATATGAAAATTTTTAAGAAGAAACTTAAGTTTATTGACTCTGGTATTTATGAGGGTAATAAATTATTAGTAAATGTGTTGTGCTGTATTAACTTTTTCAAGATTTCATTGCTTACAGTTCTTTTCAATAGAGATAATGGAAAACTTTATGAAAGATTTTGCGATTAAATTTTTTATATGATAAATATTTCTAAATACATTTTGTTGTAGCAAATTTTGATTAACTTTTGTTACGGCTCTAACTTTATTACATTGAAGGAAAGCATTTTTTCAGCAAGGAAACAGTGGAACAGTAATCGCTTATAATAATATTTCAAAATTATTCAAACTTTATTATGAAGAGTTAGAAAAGCGGCATGTTAAATGTATTATCTAAAACAAATAATAAAATTGCGATTAAAAGTAATTAAAATAACACAATTAGGACTTAAAAGTAATTAAAAATATCAATTCTAAAAATAGAAGCTTATACTAAAAGTAACAGAATTTAGCAACAAAAAAGGGAAATCATAGGAAGCCCTTAAATGTATAAGAAGTATTAAAATAATAGTGAACAAATATATTAGCTTCGAAAAATAAATTAAATTAAAATACAATGTGTATAATTAATATATAATAAATACAGTTACAATAGAACAAACACAAAAACGAAATTTCATTTATGTTTTCCTTTCAACTTAATTTTTTATCTACTATAAAAACATTTTCTAATTAAAAATTTTTATTAAAAGGCTCAAAATTGTTCCAAATTTAAACTTGATATATAAAGCGAAGTTTTTATAATTTAGCATACTATACGATACTTTGTTGAAAATAAGAAATAATCTTCTGATGCGAATATTCTTATTGCAATAAAAAGTAAAAGGATTCAGACTTTGAATTGCAAGCAATCGATTAAAATTCCGTAATAAAGAAACTATAACAATAGACAATGGAAAATTTTATATTAAGATTTTTCTAAAATAATTAAAAGAGCTATAAACTAGCATTATACGAGGAAAGTTGGAAATTTCTGACAATGTTTAACTAATAATAATAAAATATAAAACAGTGAAATTGAAAAAAAAAATTTATGGGAAAAGTCAAATTCATGATAAAAAATTTCATTTTTTAAATTAAAAATTCATTAGTTATTTTTAGCTAGTTATTTTAAGATATTGACCTCTATCATTGTTTATCACATCTTAACTAAAGCTCTCAGAATTATTTTAATGTCAATCTTTTGAATATTTTTTCCTGTGACTATTTTTCATGTGATCTTAATAGTTCATAGATTCAAATCTCACTTTTGCTTTAGATGTTTGTAGTGGATCGCGGAAAAATGTAGATTCAAGTCTAATTATCCTTCGTATGCGGAATGTGACCGTTGGGCGACAAATAAACCGCAAACCCTCTTTTAAATAACGTGCTTGAAAATATTTTAAAAATAAATTACACACTTACCATGATTAAATCAAAGAGAGTTTTTGTTTTCTCTTTCTTTGTATGAATATTTATTACTTCTAAGATTCCTGTATCTGCTTTGTTTGCAAATAATCGTAATATTCAAAGGTCTGTTTTGCATTTCCTAATTTATCAAAATCTGATATTACCTGGTGATTTCTTTTACTTTGCTTATGTATACGGATAAATTTAAATCTTTCTAATTTATTTACAAAATAAATAAACAGTTTAAGCAAACAATATGTTCTTAAATCAATACAATATTTAACTTTATATTCAGTGCAATAAACAAATTTTAAAATTTATAAATGACGATTGTTAAATGAAGCTTCACTTAAATATGATTATGTTCTTTCAATACTTATATATAAAAAATTTCTTAATTTTTTTTTTTTATGTTTTGGAATATGCAACATTACCATTGTAAATTTACAATGAAAGCGAGATATTTAGAATTTTAAAACCAAAATGAATATAGATTGTAAAAATTATCAGTAATAAAAATGAAAATATTAAATACGCGAGCAGGCATAGAGCCCATTCATTGGTTTCTTTTACATTTTAGCTATCATTAAAATAACTTAGAATCTACAGAAAAAATAAATTCAACAATCGCCACTTGAATAAGTTGAAAAGGCAAATTTTAGTGCATGAACTAGTAAGAAATTTTCATGGTTAGAAATTATCATTCCGATAGGAGATTTCTAAAAATTATTAAAAATAATAATAACAATAATACAAAATATAAAAATAACGTAACAAATAAAAAGCAATTAAAAAATTTAAATCCAATTTTCCCTTATTCACTCAAATTTTATTGCGTCCGCTTTACAATAATTAAAAATTGTATATATTACATTCCTTATGCATATAATATTATTATAATTCATATTATTAAAATATGTATACCAAAGATATCCTTATATATAGCTTTGTTTTATTTATTTATTTGTATTTACATTTTTTTATTTCTCTAAACCTTATATTTTTCCAACGTTAAAAAAAAATTTTTCATTATTTGACTTGTTTCCAATATTGATGTAATTATCTTGGCTATATCAACTAGTTGGCGAGTTTAATCTATCTGTCACCAAAGGCTATGTATTTTTAAACAACTGTCAAACGTGAGAGGTTAGTACTTAACTTGCATTCATTTCTCCACGTCAATGAAAGAAAATAGTTTGTTATTTAACGTCATATCCAATCGTGGTAAGGCAATGTTTGATTAAATCCAAAAGATCAAATGATATAGCAATTCCACTACCGACTAAACTTCAACAGTTCCAGCCCAAGAATTGCTCAGAAATCGAAGCACTTGATTTTGATATTTGCATGAGAATCAGCCTCGAGCTATTATGCAAATCGTGATTCAAAAATATCTTTGTACATTATGATTAAATTACACCAAATAACGGAAACATAATAAAAGTTTTAAAAGTTAACTATCAAGAATAGAGACGGTGCACACTTATTGAAATAAATTATCTGCTTTAGTAAATGCATAAATAGTAAAACTCCTTATGCATTTACTAAAGCAGAGGACTTACTAGAGCTTTATATAATGAGAGAGTATAACTTAAATAATGATAATAATAAAATAAAATAAAGTATCAGATGAAGAGAAATAAAAACTGAAATCTTCAATATATATATACACTACTGGCCATTAAAATTGTTACACCAGGAAGAAATGCAGATAGCAAAATGATATTTATTGGACAAATATATTATACTAGAAATAACAAGTGATTAAATTTTCAAAAAAATTGGCTGGATAGATCCTGAGAAATCAGTACCCAGAACAACCACATCCGGCAGTAATAACAGCAGTTATACGCCTAGGCATTGAGTCAAACAGAGATTGGATTGCATGTACAGGTACAGATGCCCATGCAGCTTCAACACGATGCCACATTTCATCAACCGTAGTGACTAGCGTTTGGTGACGAGCCAGTCGTTCGGCAACCATTGACCAGACGTTTTCTATTAGTGAAAGATCTGGAGAACGTGCTGGCCAGGGCAACAACCGAACATGTTCCGTATCAAGGAAGGTCCGTACAATACCGGCAACATGCAATCGGGCATTATCCTGCTGAAACGTAGGATTTCGCAGGGCTCGAATAAAGGGTAGAGTCACGGGTCGTAACACACCAGAAATGTAACGTGCACTGTTCAAAGCACCGTCAATGCAAACAAGAGGTGACCGAGACGTGTATCCAATGGCACCCCATACCATCACGCCAGGTGATAGGCCAGTATGACGATGACGAATGCACGCTGCCAGTGTGCGTTCACCACGATGCCGCAAAACACGGATGCGACCATCATGATGATGTACACAGAACCTGGATTCATCTGAAAAAATGACGTCTCGCCATTCGTGCGCCAAGGTTCGTCGTTGATCACACCATTGAAGACGCTCTTGTCTATGACGCGGCGTCAAGGGAAGCCGCAGCCATGGTTTCCGAGCTGAGAGTCCATACTGCTGCAAACGTCGTCGAACTGTTCGTGCAGATACTTGTTGTCTTCCAAACGACCCCGTTTCTTGACTCACGTCTCGTGACATGGTTGCACGATCCATTACGGCCATGCAGATAATATGCCTGTCTTCTCGGCTGCTAGTGATAGGTGGCCGTTGAGATCCCGCATGGCGTTCCGCATTACCGTCCTGAACCCATCGATTCCATATTCTGCTAACAGTCATTGGATCTCGACCGACGCGAGCAGCAATACTACGATAAGATAAACCGCAATCCCGGTACGCTACAATTCGACCTTTATCAATGTCAGAAACGTGCTGGTACGCATTTCTCCTTCTTACACGAGGCATCACAACAACCTTTCACCAGGCAACAACGTTCAAATGCAATTCTATGTATAAGGAACCGGCTGAACAATTTCCTCATTTAAACACAATGTAGGTGTCACTACTGGCGCCTGCTTTGTCTGAATGCGCTGAAAAGCTAATCATTTGCATATCACAGCACCTTCTTCCTTTCGCGTAAATTTCACATCTGTAGCATGTCGCCTTCTTGGTGTAGCAATTTTAATGGCCAGTAGTGTATATGTATGTATATATTGAAGGAGTTAAGTTTTTTGATGTCATATTTAAAACATATGTGGAGTCCAAGCCACATACTGAATAGTGTTGTTGTTACTTATAACACTAGGACAAACCAAGTTTTCTATGCTAATTTAAATTAGTAGGGTGCGTCTTTCGTTTAACCAGAGCACCACAAAGGGGAAAGTACGATTTTGTTCTAATCTCTTACGATAGATGGCACCACCAGACATTCGCTCTTTTAATTTATGGCATTGATCTGGAAGGGAAGGGAATTTTCTCTAAAATCTGAATAGTTTTGATAATAACTTCTAATAACGTCGGACTCTTTTTCTCAGAGGGCGTGAATTTCAATTTTTACCAAAAAGAATGAATATTGCAGCCTAAAAATTATGTTTGAATAATAATTGCAGTTTTTTTGCATTGATTTCTCCTTGAAAATTTTCAGACTTAGATAGAAGAAATATGAAATCACAGGTAAAATCTAAATTACTTTAACAATCTATAACAAATAATAAGTATGAACAATCCTTATAAAACCAGTTTATCTTGAAAGATTCATAAGCAGTTTCATCACAACTCAGCATTCCATCTTCCAACAGAATTTTGATTCAAAATTAAATCAATAAATCACATTGAACTAATAAATTCAAAAAGATTAATTCAATTATCATGATTGTGTATTTGGTTCATTTTATACATTCCTATGATATAGATTAATTTCACATCGTATATAACTCTTCCTAAACCGAAATTAAATAAAATTTTCTTCAATTTCTTTTATACCAATGTTTCAAAGGGTGGTATATTTCTATAAAGAATCATTCCAAACGAATTACAAATTTATCGCTACTAAGCAAGATTCTTGTAGTATGTATATATAGATATATATAGATAGATAGATAAAACTAACGTTGAATAAATGCTTCAAAATTTATGTATGCCAAATTTGGCACGCTCTTCCAGAAATCAGCTCTCCAACACACATCGAATACTCTCCCTCACAATAAA